>JAJIBD010022944.1:0-359617 GCA_021461705.1 Cryptotis parvus
CCAATACCTGAATAAGCCTATCACCATTGAGGAAATAGAAACAGTAATTAAAAGACTTCCCAAACACAAAAGCCCAGGTCCAGACGGATTCCCTAGTGAACTCTACCAAACCTTTAAGGAGGACCTACTGCCAGTCCTGTTCAAGCTCTTCCAGGAAATAGAAGAAACAGAAACACTCCCAAACAGCTTCTACGAGGCACATATCACCCTGATACCCAAAGCAGGGAGAGACAACACAAAGAAAGAAAACTACAGACCAATATCCCTGATGAACACGGATGCTAAGATCTTCAACAAAATACTAGCAAACAGAATCCAAAGACTCATCAAGAAGATTATACATCATGACCAAGTAGGATTCATCCCGGGTATGCAAGGATGGTTCAACATTCGCAAGTCAATCAACATAATACATCATATCAATAAGAGAAAAAATAAAAACCATATGATCCTATCAATAGACGCAGAGAAAGCATTTGACAAGATCCAGCACCCGTTCATGATTAAAACCCTCCAGAAAATGGGAATTGAAGGGACTTTCCTCAAGATAGTTACAGCCATCTACCAAAAGCCCACAGCGAGCATCATTCTCAATGGGGAAAAGTTGAAAGCCTTCCCCCTGAGATCAGGGACAAGACAAGGTTGCCCACTCTCACCTCTTTTATTCAATATAGTACTGGAAGTACTTGCCATAGCAATCAGAGAAGAAAAGGACATCAAGGGCATCCAGATAGGCAAGGGAAGAAGTCAAGCTATCATTATTTGCAGATGGCATGATATTATACCTAGAGAACCCTAAACTCTCTACCAAAAAACTCCTAGAAACAATAGACGCATATAGTAGAGTGGCAGGATACAAAATCAACACGCAAAAGTCGGTGGCTTTCCTATATACAAATAACGAAAGAGAAGAAAGGGATATTAAGGAAACAATTCCATTCACAATTGTGCCACAGAAAATCAAATACCTAGGAATCAACTTACCCAAGTGTGTAAAGGACCTGTACAAAGAAAACTACAAGACACTGCTCCAAGAGATAAAAGAGGACACAAGGAAATGGAAACACATTCCCTGCTCATGGATGGGGAGAATCAACATTGTCAAAATGGTAATACTCCCTAGAGCTCTATACAGATTCAATGCAGTCCCTATGAGGATACCCATGACATTCTTCAAAGAAATTGACCAAACAATCCTGAAATTTGTATGGAACAATAAACCCCAAGGATAGCTAAAGCAATCCTCGGGAAAAAGAAGATGGGAGGCATCACCTTACCCAACTTCAAACTGTACTACAAGGCAGTAGTAATTAAAACAGCATGGTATTGGAATAAAAACAGACCCGTGGACCTATGGAATAGAATTGAGTATCCTGACACCCAACCTCAAACACATGATCATTTAATCTTTGATAAAGGTGCAACGAGTCTAAAATGGAGTAAGGGAAAGCCTCTTCAATAAGTGGTGTTGGGAAAACTGGGCAGTGACATGTAAAAAAAATGAATTTGGACCTGTGTCTAACACCATGCACAAAAATCAGATCAAAGTGGATTAAAGATCTCAATATCAGACTTGAATCCATAAAGTACATTGAAGAAAATATAGGAAAAACCCTCAATGACATTGAAGCTAAAGGCATCTTCAAAGATGAAACATCTCTAACAAAGCAACTAGAAGAAAAGATAAATATATGGGACTACATGAAACTAAAAAGCTTCTGCACCTCAAAAGAAACAGTGACTAAGATACAAAAGCAGTCCACAGAATGGGAAAGAATATTCACCCAATACTCATCTGATAAGGGGTTAATATCCAGGATATATCAGGCACTGGTAGAACTTTACAAGAAGAAAACAAAGAACCCCATCAAAAAATGGGGAGAAGAAATGAACAGAAACTTCAGCAAGGAAGAAATTCGAATGGCCAAAAAACATATGAAAAAATGCTCATCATCACTAATCATCAGAGAGATGCAAATCAAAACAACAATGAGATACCACTTTACACCACAGAGACTGGCACATATTCAAAAGAACAAGAACAACAAGTGCTGGCGTGGGTGTGGGGAAAAGGGGACACTCATCCATTGTTGGTGGGAATGCCGGCTGGTACAGCCTTTCTGGAAAAACAATATGGACATTCCTCCAAAGACTAGAAATTGAACTCCCATTTGACCCAGCCATACCACTCCTGGGAATCTACTCTGGGAAACCAAAAATACGCCAGCGGAAACACCATCCCTACTTTTATGTTCATAGCAGCATTATTCACAATAGCCAGAATCTGGAAGCAACCCAAGTGCCCGAAAATAGATGACTGGATAAAAAAGCTTTGGTACATCTACACAATGGAATACTATGCAGCTGTTAGGAAAAATGAACTTATAAAATTTGCCTACAAATGGATGGACATGGAGAAGATTATGTTGAGCGAAATTAGCCAGAAGGAGAGAGACAGTTACAGAATGACTGCATTTATCTGCATAACATAAATATATAGGTACATATTATGATACCAATATCCAAGGTCAAGTGAAACATACATCAGGAGGACCTGTCAAAGGTGGAAATTATCACAAACGTGTGGGAGTCAGAGGCTAGGTAAGACAGAAAATGGAACAGTGTGCTAACAATTGTGAGGGTACTAATTCCAACCTAGAACTGAGCATTAAATAGAGGCAAAAGGATACACATGACAACCCTTTAATGTATGTTTTGTAATCCATAGTCTGGAGAGGAAGGAAAAGAGAAAGATAGAGAAATGGAAAGAAATAAAGAACCTGCCATGGAAGAGGGCTGGGGGGAGGGGGAGGGAACCGGGGACGTTGGTGGTGGGAGATGGGCACTGGTGGCAGGATGGGTGCTGCTACACTGTATGACCAAAACCCAAATATGAACTTTTAATTGTATATCTTTGTAATTGTAAAAATAAAAAATTAAAAAAAATAAAATAAAAAAAAAAAAAAAAAAAGAAAATATCGGGATGAGAGTACAGTGAGTGGACATTTATCTTGCACACGGCCAGCTCAGGTACCACCAGGAATAATTCCTGAGTGCAGAGATGGGAGTAACCCTTGAGCATCTCAGAATGTTGTAAAAAACCCCAAACAAATACATTTTTAATAAAGGAATGATATCTTGTGTCTAGTGTATATATTTAAGTGTTTCTGAACTAAGGGCCAGATGGATTCCTATAGATTTTCAATATATTTCGAGGACCACACCACAAGATAATAATATAAATGAGCGTCCACAGCGCAAGACAATGGGCCAGTGAATTGGAGAGGGGGCACACATAAAGGAAAAAAGTTCAGAAGGGGTCAGTGGTTGGAATAAGGTGGAGAAACTGGTTTTATTCATTTTTTGGGTTTTTTTAACTATTCTTTTTTTAAGTATTTTATTATACCACCATGAGATATACAAATAAAAAGATATACAATTAAAAAGTTCATGTTTGGGTTTTGGTCATACAGTGTTCCAGCACCCGTCCCTCCACCAGTGCCCATCTCCCACCACCAACATCCCCGGTTCCCTCCCCTTCCCCAGCCCACCTCCATGGCAGGTTCTTTATTTCTTTCCCGTTCTATCTCTTTCTCTTTTCCTTCCCTTCCAGACTATGGATTACAGAACATACATTAAAAGGTTGTCATGTGTATCCTTTTTGCCTCTATTTAATGCTCAGTTCTAGGTTGGCATTAGTACCCTCGACAATTGTTAGCACACTGTTCCATTTTCTGCCTTACCTAACCTCTGACTCCCACACGTTTGTGATAATTTCCACCTTTGACAAGACCTCCTGATAGATGGTTCACTTGACCTTGGACATTGGTATCATAATATGTACATATATATTTATGCCATGCAAATAAATGCAGTCATTCTGTATCTGTCTCTCTCCTTCTGGCTAATTTCGCTCAACATAATCTTCTCCATGTCCATCCATTTATAGGCAAATTTTATAACTTCATTTTCCACAACATTGAAGTTAAAGGCATCTTCAAAGGTGAAACATCACTAACAAAGCAACTAGAAGAAAGGATAAACATATGGGACTACATGAAACTAAAAAGCTTCTGCACCTCAAAAGAAACAGTGACTAAGATACAAAAGCAGTCCACAGAATGGGAAAGAATATTCACCCAATACCCATCTGATAAGGGATTAATATCCAGGATATATCAGGCACTGGTAGAACTTTACAAGAAGAAAACAAACAACTCCATCAAAAAATGGGGGGAAGAAATGAACAGAAACTTCAGCAAGGAAGAAATTCGAATGGCCAAAAACATATGAAAAAATGCTCATCATCACTAATCATCAGAGAAATTGGTTTTAAATCTCTAGATAAGAGGTGGAATTTCTGGTCTTTTCAGGACTTTATATTTGGTCAGTCAGAACTAGATGATTGTGGGATTCCCTGCTATACTTGCTAGCCCTGGATTTTTGTATTGGTAATGAGGGATTGTTTTAGTTGGGCAGTGCATTTGTGAGTTAATCAATAATGAATTATTTGCTCCTGGGCTTCTGCTATATTTCTTAACTGTAAACCTTAGTAGCCTTTAGATGGGTTCTAATTCCTCACAACCCCAAAAGAGGGTCGCTACATGGGACTGGATGTAATCATTAAAAGGGATCACCCTGGCTTCAAAATGGGACAGCTATGTTTTGAGTGCAAGACCTTAAAGTCAGCCCTGCTCTGGCCCAAAGATTAGAGGAAAAGCTCTTTTCTGTCCTAAGATAAGCTGTGGATTGCCATGTACCTAGAGCAGAGCTCTTGGGACTGTTGTCTTGCATTATGAGGTTTGGTTTGGCGATAGGGCTCTGAGGGGATTGATATGATCAATCTGTCAAGGTGAAAATAGTCTGATTCATATGATGTGATCTCCCCAGGGAAAGTCGTTCGATAAATTTAATCTTGGGTGTAGATAAATGCCTGTCTCTCTTACTGTGTTTATACAATTATGACTAGAAATATTATTGAAATGATTGTTTACTGGCCAAGGAGAGAGAAAATAATGTTCTACCCTACAGCCCTCAGAAGCAGGGATCCCTGGAGATTTTGTAAGAGGAAACCTGACCTTAACTCATTGTTTTGGGATAAAAGAGCCTTTTACCTTTGGTAACACCCTGATCCAATCTCTAGGAGGGACACAGGATTGATCTGTAGGAGCTTTTGGTGTCTGTGTGTAGTGTGTGGAGAGAACTGGAGTAATGAGGTGTGTAGTGTTAAAAAACCTTAGATTTTCTAGAACTGGTGGTCTTGCTCTCTCTGTCTGTTGGCCAGAGGGGACTGTCATTGGCTCCAGATGATATATGTGCTTGTGCATGATAGGCAGGTTTACACTAGAATATTAACATGGATAATATTATTGAACATTTTAAATGGTTTTCATGATTTTCTGTGTTAATTAATTGTATAATCAGAAAAAGATCCAATTCTATTTAATTTCAAATGTTTTCACTATGGTAGTCCTGCAATTTCCTTCTTATAATGCCAAGAATAAAAATAACATTTTTGTTCTAATTAAAACCAAATCAAATAAAAATGTGAAATAAATGGAATAAATGTAGAATTACATCGTCAGTCGATTCTGCATGCATGGATTCAGGATTAGAGCAGACCCTAAGGATTGTGATGCTTCACTTCTACCTTGTCATTCCTACAGAGCTGTTGTCACTTTTCTGATAGGAATCTCCGCTAAGACATTGTTGCCCTTCCCATGACGATGCTGCCTTTGTAGTCAAATAGTCTGAGGACATAGGTCTTGTTCCATTCCTTTATACTTTCTTCTTACTTGGAAAGAAAACTGAAGGACTCTGTTTTCGTTGTTTTAATTTTTTCCCTTTGGCATTTGGAACACAGTATTTTGGGAAGCAATGGTTCTGTATAGCTTTTCTGTATAAGGACTGTCTCTAAAGTGATCAAAGACTTATCCAGATTTATAAAGACTACCATTTTGTCAGGGTGTTGTTCTTCATCCTTTGTATTTAGTTACTGAATGATGGGAATGTGGCTGTCAGGATATGAAGGCAGACAGGACAACGACAATATAAAATTGGCTGGAGAAAGAAGAAACCATGCCTCCTCTTAATAATTATTTTTCATTTAAAATTTTGAGTGATTTCAACTACTTCCATACTCATTAAAAGCACCCATTTTTCTCTTTCTTTCTCTCCTTCCCTCTTATCACCTTTGTCTTTCACCCTACCTATCTCTCTCCCAACTCCTATCTCTGTCTCTTTCACCTCATCTGATAAAAAAATATATTCAGGGATTAATTCTAAACAGAAATGCACACTCCATGCAGTAAGGAAACAGTTTCCTTGGCTGATCATTGATACCAGGAGTAGGACGTGGCCCAAGAAAATGTTCTAAAGGATTTTTAAGGTAAGGAGAGATGCCTGGTTAAGTATGAAACCTCTGATACCCCACTTCAAAAGAGTCCTACGTTACTTGAACTTGTCTTGATTCCCTTTCTTTATTTTTTTTATTTTTTTTTGCTATACTCTGACCCCTTTCTTTATTTATTTTTTTAATATTTTATTATATCACCGTGAGATATATGATTACAAAGATGTTCATGTTTGAGTTTCGGTCATACAGTGTGTTCCAGCACCCACCTCCACTAGTGCCCATTTCCCACCACCAATGTCCCCAATTCCCTCCCTTCCTCCCCTAGCCTGCCTCTATGGCAGGTTCTTTGTCTTTTTCTCTTTCTCTCTCCCTTCTATTACACATTGTGGATTACAACATATACATTAAGAGGTTATCATGTGTATCTTTTTGCTTATATTCAATGCTCAGTTCTAGGCTGGTATTATCACTTTCAACAATTAGCACACTGTTCCCTTCTCTGTCTTACCTAATCTTGACTCCAACCCATTTGTGGTAGATTCCACTTTAGACAAGGAAGAAATTCGAATGGCCAAAAGGCATATGAAAAAATGCTCATCATCATTAATCATCAGAGAGATGCAAATCAAAACAACAATGAGTTATCATCTCACACCACAGATACTGGCACATATCAAAAGAGCAAGAACAAGTGCTGGTATGGATGCAGGAAAAAAGGAGACTCTCATCCATTGTTGGTGGGAATGTCGACTGGTACAGCCTTTTTGGAAAATAATATGGACATTCCTCCGAAGACTAGAAATTGAGCTACCATTTGAGCCAGCCATACCAGTTTGGGAATATACCCTGGGAAGCTAAAAATACACAGCGGAAACACCATCTGTACTTTTATTTTTATATCAGCCCTATTCACAATAGGCAGAATCTGGAAACAACCAGAATGCCTGATAACTGATGACTGGATATGAATTTGTCTTGATTTTTATTGAACCAAAATACTGGCTATGTCATTCACAGAATGGAGGACCATTTCCAGTATTTCAATATACTTTATATTTAGAAATAACTTCAAACTTGGAGAAGGCCTTGTACGAAGAACTTCTCTTCTTTGGAGTCATTTGAGAGTGAGTTACTGACCTGCTGCCCTGTCTCCCTGGTGTGTGTTTTGGCAAAATTTTCCTTGTTCCCCATAATTGTGAGGCAGCCATCAAATTCACACCATTTACATGGACACCTTGCCATCATTGAGTCCTTGCACCCCTTTCGGGTTTTGCAGTTTTCCTGATCGTGTCCTTTCCAGCCAAAGAATCCAGCCTGGGATCATGGTCTGTACTGTATGGTCACAGCCTGTTTCCTTCATTCCTGATAGTTCCTTGGTTGGTCCTTGACTTTTAGAACATGGATTTGACCATTCATATCTTTCAGATAAATCATACTTTTAGAATGCTTTTTAGTCTAAACTTGCCTCATCTTCCCTCAGAAATTGGGGATATTGAGCAAGAATGTCACAGTTGATGATGGAGCTCTGAGGGCTGAGTGTGCTCAGTTTGAGGAGTGCTCTTACAACAAATACTAGAAATGAGTATCTGTGTTGGGTAGGGCATGATCAAACTCTCCTTATGCCTTATGTTCCATGTTTTTCCATAATATATGTGTATTTTGTAGGGAGACACTCTGAGACTACATCATTTCCAATTTTCTTATCCAACATGTGCTCATTAGCGTTCTATTTATAACACTTTGCTAAATTATTACTAGGATGTTTGTCAGGTGAGGATACTCTAATTCCACCATTCTCTCTCCTTGGTTAGTTCACATGCTGTGAGGAGATTTCTATTTTCCCATCTGTTCAAATCAGAGCTGTCTTGGATTCAAATTTGATTCAATGAACAGAGTCTGTTAAGATCATTTTTGTGAATAAGTTATATCAGAATTGATCCCCAGAAACTCTTTCAAGGTGAGTTTCTTTTTCATGACTCTACTCTTTAACCACTTTTTTACTAGGAAAGAGAAACTGTATTATTAAGACTGCTGCTACCCTTAACATGCTAATTCAATGAGCTAAGACCTCCTGTATAGAACAAATCACCCATCACTTCCCTTCTCATCTCTGACTTTTGGTATGACTCTTCCACTGTCACCTTCCCACCAATGCCATATTCATCCCCGATATTCTCTCCCTCCTCTCAAATCTTGTTCATCTCTGAGTCACACAATCCATGGCTGTTAGACTATTTCTATTATAAGACTGAAGATAGTAAAGAAAATGAGAGCAGCTCTCCTGGGACCTTTCTGCTACCTGGAAAGCACTGATAGGTTTTTTAATTTGCATTTTTCCCTTCTTGTATCACTTTTCTTCCAGTTGTTCATTGGTTTGCTTGAGTGGGCACCAGTAACATCTCTATATGTCCTGTCACATGCTAGTGTAGCCCAACGCATCTGCTCATTCCAGGAACATAAAGAGCCTCAAACTATTCCTTCAGGTCATGGGAATGAGGTCTATAATTGTTACTGGCTTGTGGCATATCAAATACGACACAGGTAACTTGCCAGGCATTGCTTTGCAGGTGGGAGACTCTTGTAGTAGCCTCTCATCTCATGTATTTATTGATTTTTTTCCTTAGTGAGAGATTTTTTTCCCTAGTGGCCATGAAATGTTACCAATGTGTGTGGAGTTAAAGACCAAAATGAAACACAGACCAGGAGAGACAGTACAGCAGGCCTGTGTTAACCATGCATGCAGCTGAGCCAGGTTCAATCTCTGGCACCCCACTTGGTCCTCCCCATCCCACTAGGAGTGATCCCTGAGAAAAGACCCAGAAATAATTCCTGAGCACTGATGAGTATAGTCCCTACACAAAAACAACAACAAAAGCCCCCCAAACCAAAACAAGCCAAAATTACTCCCACATATTCTAATTCAAGTCAACTCAAGGACAGATTCTCCGACAATGATGGCATTTTCTTGGAGGATATTTCTGAAGAAGACAGAGGTTAGCTTGAGTGACCAAGATCTGTAAGTGCTATTCACCACTGTTTGGGATGTTTATCAAATTTATCAAAGTACAAGCCTGCTTTAACAATGTTTTCTTCATCCAATTACATCTTCATTGTCAAAACTCATTTAGATGCAAATCATTTAAGTGAAATCTTGCCTAGAAACTGAAATTGCACGGACATGTAGGTGCAGATGCTCTGTAAGAAAGGGAGTGGGTCCACGGGGACTTACCTATCTCACCCCCCAATGCCATCCTGGCAGCATGACAGCAGAAGATTGTGAAACTCTCGGTCAACAGAAAGGCCACATGCTCGCCTCGGCCAACCGTGAACAAATGGCAGCTTTCATGTGTTAGCAAGCGTCTACTGAGCATATTTTCTGTGTCCAGTACTATGCCTGCTTCTGGGAAAGAGACAAGCCAGAAATTCCACTGGCACCCTGTGGAGATGGTAGATAGCACAGGAGTCAGCAAATGCCAAGATGGCCGGCAAGGGATAGATGAGCACTGAGCTATTTCCTGCCTTTTTGAACAGTGGGAAGTAAACATGAGTCGGCTCAAGAGCATGATGGCAAAAAGGAGCTCTGTGGAAGAATGGTGTCTAGAAGGGCCATGAGTCCAAAGCATACAGATGGGTGTGTGGGGGCAGTGGCAGAGAATTCATTTCAGGAAGAGGGAAAGGTTTTCTTAAAGGCTCTGAGACAGGCAAGAGCTCCATACTTTTGAGAACCTCAAGTGGACAGTGTGGCTTGGAATATCTCCCTGATGATGGGAGGAGTGGTTACGGAGGTCAGAAGTGGCCCATCCTTGCAGGGTGGTGGCTGGGAGTTTGGGCTTTATTCTAAAAGTTAAGGAAGGTTACAGGAAGGCTTAAGGAAGCGGAATTATACAGCAGACATTTGCTGTGTTCTGACCTGCTTCTCGTCTCCCAGGCTTTTGGGCCTTTAGTGCCCACGGCTGCCTCCTGCTGGGTCCCCTACCTACCTCAAGCATGGGAGTGTCGCTTCACTCTGCACACCGGAGGAGCGTGACACAGGATTGCTTGAGTCTGGGCATGTATGCTTCCTTGGCCCTGGAGAAGAGAAACATGCTTAGGAGAATCACTTCAATAACATTATGCTATTCCTCTACCACAGTGTTGACAAAGCATACCTGGTTGGCTTGAAATCATGAAACTTCTACCTAAAATAATGTGAAAATGGAAGGTTGGAGCCACCTTGCTTGTCTGTTGGGTGCCTGGGACTGAGTTATAGTGAGCAGGTGTCCTAGGTGTCTTGAGCTCTTGCATATGCTTCCTTGGGCTTCGCCTCTCTCGTGCAGAGAGGAGAGAAGCAGAAGCTGCCAGGCACACAGCTAACCAGCAAGATTTGTTTTCAGTTGCAGAGGGGTACACCATCTCATTTCTCTCTGGCCAGTCTGGGGTCTGAGGGTCTCCTGAGACTCTCTTGGTGCTCAAACCAGGACAGTCTTGGGGAAACCAGAGGGTGGGGTTTCTGGGTCTTAGTCTAATCTGAAGGGAACCCTGGAACATGAATTATAGCTCCTCTCCCTGTTGTTCCACTTTAAAACCAGCAGACTGGGACCGGAGCGATAGCACAGCGGGTAGTGCATTTGCCTTGCATGCAGCTGACCCAGGTTCGATCCCTGGCATCCCATATGGTCCCCCATGCAGTGCCAGGAGTAATTCCTGAGTGCAGAGCCAGGAGTAACTCCTGAGTATCACTGTGTGAGATCAAAAAGCAAAAAACAAAAAACAAAAACCAAGCAGACTGGGTATCTCCAGGATCAGCCCATGACTGCCGCTGACTGCCATCTGCCAAGGACAGTTTTCAGAGGAGAATAGAGCCATGAGCTCCAAGCAGCTGATAATATCAGGTGCAGATGGGTGCACATGGGACCAGAGAATTCAGGCAAGGCATTGGCAGACTACAGTTATCAGAACAGGCCATAGGTATTTGCTAGGAATCAATGAAATGCATGACATTTACTCTTGCACCCCATGGCCATCAACGATCCAACCTTTGTCTGTTTTGCCACTAGGACTTTTGTGTAACTGAGATGTTATACATTTCTCAAACTCCTATCATTCATCTCAGTAATTTCTTACTGTTTAGAACCAGGATGCTCGGTGCCTCCAATTCTTCCCCCTCATTTGTGTCTATGCAACATTTATGGTTTGCTGACTCAGATTCTCTCAGTCTGTGAATACACACTGGGGGTAAGTTAGGGACTCTGAGAGAATGCGCTAACTTCCTAATGAATCTGGAATGCCTGTAGAAAATGTTGGTTCTATTCCAGGTGACAAATGGTATCCTGGTGGGGTAATAGAGGCATTCTTTGCACAACTCCAAATTGGAAAAGCTGTACAGAGCAAGTGATTGATTGGTCTGTTCTGTTTAAGTACAAATGGCATTTTCTGAGTTCTTTCTACCGCAACTTTTGTTAAACTTCTAGTTAGATAATCAAATAATTTTATTTTTGTGAGTCGGGGGATAAGTCTCAGCAGTGCTCAAGGGCTATCACTCAGGTGGTACTTAGGAAACGTGTGTGTGTGTGTGTGTGTGTGTGTGTGTGTGTGTGTGAGTTGCTGGGAATTATGCTCAATGTCTTTCACATGCTCTTCTATTTGAATTGTGGGGTTTGTGCACTTGTGTATGATGTGTATTGTATGATGCTCTATACAATGTGTGCTAATATACACAGGAGGATACTTACGTGTGTTTGCCTCTGTTTGTTATGGATATACACAGCTAATAGAGCCTCCTCATTTCTTTTGGCTATTGCTAATGGCGGTTCAGAAGGAGACATCTAAAACAAACTATGCGGCTGTCAGAAAAGATGAAATTATGAAATTTACTTGCAAATGGATGGACATGGAGTCTATCATGCTGAGTGAAATTAGTCAGAAGGAAAAGGACATATATAGAATGACTGCATTCATTAATAGGATATAAATAGATACCAGTGTTTTACTAAATATGGGAAATGGTAATGGCAGATTAAAACTCACCACTGGATATACACAAAGAGACTTAAGTGATAAACTCTAAATATCTGCAGGGCTAGCCACAATGTGTAAAATAAGAGGGAGAGAGATGCAGAGACAGAGAGAGAGATAGAGAGAGAAAGAGAGGAAACTAGGGTACCTGCTATTAAGGCGGCCTGGGGGCGGGAGGGGAGGGGTACATTGGTGGTGGAAATGGGGCACTGGTGGAGGGATGGGTGCTGGAATACTATATTACCAAGAACCAATTATGAACACCTTTGTAATTGTATGTTTCACGGTGGTATAATAAAAAATTAAAACAAATAAAACAAATGGAGGGAAAATTGAAATATAGATCCCCAGCATTATCCACAGAAGCAATATAGCTCTGGTGCTGACTTGAATTCAAAGTTGCATGTTATCAGATCCCATGTGGTCACTAATGGGACAGACCAAATTAGAGGCCTCTGATAGAGAGGAGCATTTCATAGTCATCTGTGCTAAGATGAAGACAAGTGAATACTTGATAAAAAGTACTTGTATTCTTGAATGGAAGAGGAGGTAGATGTCTCCTGAGAGCATTGATTTGGTCGATTATATTCCTCACAAATTGCTCACATGCATTGCTCTATGATAATATCTGCATTTCCTGCAGTGCTTGCAGAATTTCATATAGAATGTACAGGGACAGTAAGTTTAGTTATATCATCTGGACTGATTCAAGAATATAACCTGCTGATCATAAAACAGTTGCAATCCTAAAGCAAAAAGAGAACATAAGGAATGATGTTATGTCTTAATAAAGAATACTGCAGTAAGTCTAGGAATTTTACCATTTTACCTAATAATAAGTGAAGAAAACTCACTTGAAGAGGGTTTGAGAAAAAGTTGAAGCTACACAATTAGACTAATGAATGAAGGAATATGAAGTGCCAAGAGTCATGTAAAGATCAATTTCAGGGAAGGTCAACCTGTAGAGAAGACCTTGGGATGAATGGGCGGAGTCTCATGTCCTGAAGCCAACATGTATATATATATATATATATATATATATATATATATATATATATATATATACATATACTGCATTTATATCAGTTGTGCCCTTGCTTTGAAGGTTCTATTGTCAGAGTCTTTTATTTCCTGGTTGCCTATCAGCTGATTTCCCTCCTAGAAACAGGAATTTCTGGAGGACAGATGTCACTTACATATCTGACATCTGTGTAGGTGCTCTAGGCTAGCATTTCCCAACCTCTTTTACGTGAATGACCTTCTGGCTCCCTTCAGACTTTGTTTCCTTCCTTGGGACCCCTATCTTATGAGTTGGCCCCCATTCTCCTACCAAAACCTCCTATTTTTTGCAGTTTTCATATGTATTCCCTTTGGAAGTTTTCAGGGACCCAGATAGGGCCAAAGACCCCCTGGTAGAGAAATCTTGTTCTTGGGGACCAAACCAACTACCTTTACAAGGGAAAACAAATAGAAACTTGAAATCAATAAAGGTTTTATTTACTTTGGCACATATAATTGCAATGAGCTTGTTTGTGTTTCATTCTGTGACACTCATTTTGACATCAACGCATCTCCATAATAGATATTCTAAATGACAATCTCACTGATGTTTGGCAATTAGTAGCGAGAGGCTACCTAATGGAAACTGCGCTGTTTTCAGATTAAAATAAAATCCTTTCTAGGATTCCAGTGTGAATATGAATTGTTGAACTAGGTCAGGAGTAGATTACTGTTTTCCTCTAAAACTGCACAATTTATACTGGAGTTTTCTGAGTACTTCATGCTGTCATACCTCTTTTACTACATTGTTAAGATAAATAACAGGATATAAGGCAATGTAACTGGTGTAGGTTTATCATGAGATCTTAGAGTAGGTTTTAGCAAGAATTTTCCCTAACAAGTAAAGATTGATACTCTGGATGAATTCAAGTTACTGTATATATGGACTACTCAGTTAACAGCACTTGAAGATAAATGAAAACAGGCAGTCATTCTAAATGTGAATGGCATATAAAATTGGGGAATAAATGGCCAATGGATTGAAGAACTGTAGAAATAAATGCCTACCTTGCATTTTGCTTTTCAGTACAGTATCGTGAAGAAAATGATTGAATTTAGTAGTGGTACTTACCACTTTATGACTTTATGGGAGCTGTATGATACTCTTCGTCTCCTTTTTTTCCTTAGAGGGAGAATGATTCTTATGATGAGAAATGTAAAGAAATGGTGGGAAAAATAAAAGGGACAGATGGTCACGGGGATTGGCAAATAACTTAGAATATTATCATGTACTTCTTAGAATTATATTCTCTGATGCATTTATAACTATGAATACATTTTAAGTTCAGGAAGTTATAACATGGTTGTTTTCTATTTTGAACAAGTTTTTCCGTCATAATTTATAAGAGTGCAAAGAATCAGGACTCTAACTCTCACTGGCTGACTTAATCAGCATTGACAGATGAGTCACGCAGGAAGTTTTTACTCATTTCCAACTTGGGCAATGGGGGAGTTTGGGAATTAGAGCCTAGAGTTGAGTGAATCCTTCCCACTCTAGTTTTTGACAGATGTCAGTTTAGAAAATGACACTATGGTGTGATTCTTTTCCCCTTCTTATTGAGGCAGAGGAGAGCAAGACAAAATTATGATTGAAATCCTGTGTTCTAAAATCTGCTGAATTACATACCTGACTTTATCTTTCTTTAGATCTGTAATTTTAGGATTGTTACTAAACTATTATAGGTCTCGGCTTTCTTTGTAAAATTGAGATGATTCTCATAGGAAATCTTAAAAAGATTGTTCTGAGAATTGGGTGCAACAAGGCATGTAATGCCCTTAATAGAGTAATAGCAAACACTTTACACATGGTAATATTCTTCATTATCACTATTATTATTCCACCATTGGCAAACCCAGGCTATGGCAAGGTGTATTTATTTTTCTAGGGAAGTGCATGCCGCTCTCTGGAATGGGGCTACCCAGGCTAATGGACTATCATATTTATCCAAAGAAGAGTATTGTGGGTCCCCCACCCCATGCTATTACTTATGTGTGCTTAGGTTGCATTATTCTACAATCCATGTGTGAAGGGGAACAATTTGCATGTGAGTTTCTATTGTGTAAAACCATTTTAGCAGCCAACCACACACAACATTATCATCATAATAAAGGTCAAGCAGAAATAGATTCACAGGATATTAAAGAATGGACTCAGAGTTTGTTTAGATGATGCAGTAGATGTCGGCTGCACTAGTATGTACTCTGTCCATTTAGGAAGGTTCTGAGCAACCAATTGATTTAGTAAAAATGATCAAGTCTGAATTTTTTAAATACTTTATTTGACTACTGGTCATAGTGGTTTTGAGATAGAGGTTATAATTTCACTGTTATTTGACATAAAATTATCCTTAACCTTACTAGTTTGCCTCACCTGAGAGAAAGTTGCACTTTGAAGATAAATAACCATACTTCATTTCGATTAATTAAATTGTAGATGGTAACATACTATAGTATTTCAGAATGAATGCATTAAAATTAGTCTATATAATTGTCTGAAGTAATCATTATTTTCTTTCTAATGAAAATATTTTAGGAGATATATTGTTGTTAGAATATAAATGAGTACTAGAATTTTTGTATTTATATTTTTTCAAAGCAGAAAATTGTTTTTGGTTCTTCCTTGCAAATTACTCTCAGCCACCACAATGTGTAATATTGTCAATTCTCAGTGGTGGCCAATTTTATCTTTTAGCGCAGATCATCAGTCTCTGGCAGAGATCATGAATTCTTGTTCTTCTTTCCTTTATGAAATTAACCTAGAAGTCTAGCACAGTTAGGCTCAAACGTCTACATCATCTTGAGCGGAGAGCTTATCCACTCTTCGCCACATGCTCAGTGTCCATGAAGCCACAACAGAATCGTGGCTTCATACAGAGCAACAATACTCATTGAGATTCTGCTTTCCTGGCTCCCTTGCAGCTAGGATTGGTCATGTGCCTTAGCCACTAACATGTGAGTACTTCTTGAAAATGTGCTAATTTCTCAAAGCACAATTACTGAGGGTAGTGAAGCAGCCTTCTCCTCTTCTTCCTCCTCCTGTGAATTCTGAGGTAATGAGGTAATCAGCTCTATCCTGAACATGGCAACAGGAGTATAGAAAACGCTTTCTCCCATGTCACATCATTTATCATCTGAATCCATATAGCTTCATTTAGCTGATGTGATCACTTGGACCACTTGTCTTCCCACTGATCATCGATTTGCTCAAGCGGGCGCCAGTAACAATTCCATTCATTGGGAATGGAGTCCATTATTGTTACTGTTTTTGGTGTAGCTTTCCAGGCCTTGCCGTGGCTCTGGGTTCATCCCAGGGGGCTCAGTCTTGCTGATGTGATAGAAAAAAAAATTTCTATTTATTCAGTCTGTGGCATGGAAGTCATTTCTTGCCAGTGACCTACCCTAGCACATTGGCTGCGCACAGCCATCACTAACTAACTAAACACGGGCTGGGACAAGAAACCTTTTTGAGGTTATCCATTTGATCTGCAGTACCATATGTAGGGTCACAACTTTATTCTGTTAAACTTTCCTGGCAAGAGGAAGTGTTCCTTTTTCTTTTATCCCTTTAAACTCCTGAGTTATCCTCTCCTCTCCATCTGAAACACGCAGTCAAGCATTATTCAGGAGCTAGAAGCCCTCCACGACATTTGCCCTGCTGCTCCCCACTTCTTCCCTTCCTCCACCACAGGGGAACAAATAAGCCCATAGCTGTCTTCAAGACACTCATTCCACATTTGCTCTGGACCTCCTCACTTCTGACCTGCACCGTGATCTTGACCTTTTCTCTTTTATCTGCATCTCTGACTCATCTCTCTCCCCTAGACCAGGAGAATATAGCAACATGCAAGCTCTTTTCATCTTTGTCAAAACTTACCGTGACCCTTCTCCTTCTGTTAGTTCCAGACTCACTGTCCCCTATGAGTCAATAAGAAAACATTTTACTCTAATGGTCTCCATTTCCTAAATCCCTTTTCAGCTGATCACAGACCATCTTTGTTCACCACCACATGCTAAAAATCAGTCTCCACATCATCTCCATGAAGACAATCCACTGGATATGTTTTCATCTGTGGACAGCACTTAGTATAGTTAATTCATAATTCTAAGTTTGTATTCTTTTAAAAATACACTATTTATTATAATTTGGTGGCATTAGAGAGCAAACCCCAGATGCTATTCATGCAGAACTTGTGTTTGACTGCTGAATCACAGCCCTGGACCATGGCGTGCTTTATAAAATTTTGTTTGCTTGATTTTTCCTTCCTTCCCAGCTAGCTTCTTCTTTCTTCTGCCCCTTATGGGAGATCTCTAAAATGCCAGGATCCTCCAATTTTAAGTCTTAGGCCATGTTTCTGGTTGATATATCTATTTCTCCCACAGAATATATTCCCTAGACTTCAGAAATGTACTTCCACTGATGCCTTCACCAGATTCCAGCAACACTGATTGAAATACTCTACTTGTCATCCAGTGGTCATTGAATACGCATCTCAAAAATCATGGCCAGTAAACTGGTGACTCTCTCTGATTTAATTCAAGTCTTCTATCTCTATTTCTCTCTCACACACACAATTATCAAAGCTAGAAACATGGAGGCCGTTCTTGAGATGCCTCTTTTCTTCATTCTCTTCATTCAATAAGCAGGTGCTGACATACCATCTTCAGAACCTGTCTTGGCGCCATATTTTACTGGATTCTGTCACACAGCAGCCAGAGCAAGCTTTAAAAATAAGTTCTCAGAACGTGGAGAGCCAGTACTGTAGATATCGTGCTTGTCTTGCACATGGCTGACCCCACTTTGATCCGAGCTCCACATTTGATTCTTCTGCACCACCAGGAATGTTCCCTGAGCTTAGAGTCAGGAGCCCTAAGCGCTGCTCGTGTAACTTCTAAACTAAAACAAATCAACAATAACCCAATTAAAAAGCCAGAATGAGAGAGAATGAGAAATCCACTTGTTAGTCTCTCACCTCAGAGCCTTCACACTGCTAGCTTGAGCTTCACCTGGTAAAGTGGCTTAGGAGGAATCAGCAGCTATTAAAATGGAAAATATACCACAGTTTATTCCTCAGGGTCAACCAATCAGAACGCTGAGAGTATGCAAAGCAAAGAAGAACAAGAATATTCGTATCAGCAACGTCCTCAGTGGGCTGAAAAACCCACCAGTGGACATCCACAGAGGAAGGGAGACACATGAAATTGAAAGAGGAGGGGCCAGAGCGATAGCCCAGCAGGTAGGGCGTTTGCCTTGCACGCGGCCGGCCTGTGCCGGCCTGGGTTCGAATCCTGGCATCCCATATGGTCCCCCGAGCACCGCCAGGAGTAATTCCTGAGTGCAGAGCCAGGAGTAACCCCTGAGCATTGCTGGGTGTGACCCAAAAAGCAAAAAAAAAAAAAAAAAAGAAAGAAATTGAAAGAGGAATAAAGTGAAAGGCTGGAGGGCCACAGAAAAGAGCAAGTTGCAGCTATAGTTGCGTGTAACAACAGAGAATGGGGTTCCAAAATCCTATCGAGGTTGTATCTTAGATACTCAAAAAGGAAGCCAGACATAAATTGATATTGAGGAACCACTTTATGTGAAATTTCAAAACCTGGAAGGCTAAATAATGCTGTTTAGTAATTTATAAACCAGTGAAGAAGTGAAAATCAAAGCAAGACTATCTTTATTGTAGAACTGTAGATAGCGTTAGCCTGTGGAAGGAGAGAAAGTTTCTGTGACAGGCAGCCCAGGGCAAATGTGGGTTCTGGCACATTGCCACAGTTCTGCTATTTTCCTTTCGTTTGTTTTTAAAGCTGCATGACTCATAATGGTCTGTACATTACTGTAGGCTCTATCTGTGTCTGTGCTTTGCTTTATAAGATGTACAAGCATTCAATGCTTACGTTATCTTAAATCAAACCATTGTGTGTCAAACACCTCATGTGTGTCAGGTTCTGCGGCAGACTGGATTTTCTCACAGATACTTCTTAGGACTCTTTGCTGTGTGTTAAGCATACAGCATCTTACTGACTTTCTCTCCAACTCTCTGCTGTGGCCTGGCCTTGGGACCTGCCCTTTCCTCCCACACAAAGGCCTCCTCTGGCTCTTTGTTTGGCCAGTTCTTGGCATTCTCATTCTTGGGTTAAAGTGTCCTTTCTTTTGAGAAGAGATCCAGTGTAGGAGGTTTGCCTTTTGTCCTCGGACATTCCACCTGTTTTCCTTATATCTAGCAAAATCTGTTCTTCTGTGGATGTATGTGCTAATGGTCTGACCATATTCTCCATCTATATTAGGGATCCTAGAAAGACAGAGTTGTTTTGTTGTTTGGATATGGTCATTGCAACCTCATGCTTGGCACATGGTACATTTTTTTCAAGGAAAAAAATCAATATATTGGCTAGATACCAGTAACAATTATAGACCTCATTACTATGAACTGATGGAATGGTTTGAGGATCTTTATGTTCCTGGAGCAAGCCAGTGCCCTTGGGCTCTACTTGCATGAGACAGGTCATATGGAGATGTTACTGGTGCCCGCTCGAGCAAATCGGCGATGAACGGGAAGACAGTGACAGAAGACAGTGATATTGGCTTTGGGGATGTTAGCCAGACAGATGGCCTGTTGGAAAAGGATTGACAGTTAAATATCTAGATAGGCCTTGTCTGGTTTAAGTAGTATCTCAAAACAGTTCATTTTCCCCCACCATCTCCACATGCACACAGGCAAACAGTGCAAAGGGATCCCAATTTAAGCACCAAATTTTTCTCCCCAAGTGGTGTTAAGAAAAGATAATGATTTAATGGTAGTTGAGTCTTGTTTTAATTGAGAAAGAGTTAGAGCCAGAAGGAACTTTAGAAATTATGTTAGATAAGGAAGTTCAAGAGAGTTTGTGGTGGGAGCGTTGTGAAGAGTGACAGATGAAGAAGGAAGAGAAGCAAGTAGGGAAAAGGAAAGAACTGGGATCTCATCTGTGCCTTGACCCTGTGTGGACTGGGTTACTGGGAGGGTCTAGCGAACAGCAGGACAGGCTGTGAACGGCCAACTGATGCATTCAGCGTGTGTGTTTGGAATATTACGTGCTAGAAATATAATACCATGTGCTTGATAGGTAATATGTGGGAGCAGTCCCCTTGTTTCTCCTCCAGGGTTGAATTTTCAAGAGAATATTAGTCAGAATTCCCTTTCCTTATCTCAAGAAATCATGTCAGAGTCTGAATTTGCCTCCACCCTCTCAGCAGTTCTCTGCCTTCTAGGAGGTGGTTGGTGTCTGTCTGCAGTGAGAGATATTTCTTGCTCGGGGCTGCACTTCCCCAAAAAACCCTTCAAGCTGCATCTTCCAACACTGCCCTGGCCTCTGCTAGGTGATTCCCCGCATTTCCAATATCTCAGCAGATTACAAAATCACAGGAGCTTTGTCAATCTCCAGAAAGCATCTGAATGCTAATGAAACAGCCCAGCACATTAATTAGAGAGTCAATAGATCATTCAGTCTTAAAAGCTCAGTTTCTCTTCTCTTCATTTATTTTCAAACAATAGAGCGATAGCACATTAGGAATGAAATCAGAATACTAATTAGTTCCAATTCAGTAAATTTCCAAACAAGTTTTTTTATAGCCAAACACCAGAAATACTTCAAAAATAATTTTATGATACTAAACTTTCCTGCTTTTTTCCATGACACACAGATATTGTTTATACAGTATCTGAAGAGATTTCATTAAGATGTATTTGTAGCACTAACTAGACCAATATATATGGGTCTCAAGAGAACAAAGTCATTTCTCTTTTGTTAATTAGTCATCAGAATTGATATCTGTTATGAAATGTCTATAAATTTAAGTAGAGGAAGCATCAATTTTATTACAAAATAAGATTATAAATTTAACTCAAATTTTAGAGGACTTGTTTCATACTAAATAAAGCAGTCTAATATTCATGAAGACCAATTTATTTTAGAAAAGGCAAAATTTAATTTGAAATATGGAAGTGTTAAGTCATTTATCCATGGCGCAAATAATTACAGCATTTTTTGGAGAGAAAAAAACACTGATTTTTTTATTTGCAAATCAACTTGCTGTCACCTATCATTAAAAGAGAGAGAGAGATTGAAACAAAAACTCAATAAAAAGCAATGTATACAGCAAGATTTGGAGACAGCTTTGAGATTGCTACTTTATTTTAGAGATTGCTACTGCAAATGGTAGGGTAGTTTTTCTTGAGTTTGAAATGCATTTCCAAGAAGCTTATATCCTGAAAATGCCTTCAAAACAAAACCACTGTAAATTGTTAGCTGTTTCTTTTTTCAAACCTTATTTGTTCAATGGTTTAATTCCTGTTGAGGAGTTGTGCTGCACACATTTTTCTTTATGGTTTTATTATGTTTTATATTGTTGGTAGTTTATTTGAAAACTATTTAAAAAAAGGACAAAGAAAAATCATCCATAAGCCTATCATCACGCAAAAATCTATCACCTAATATTGTTTTATTCTCTATGTCATTATGTATAACTGTAGGTGCATAATTTAACATATACATATTTGATAAGATTGTATATTTTAAAAATATTGTATTATACTTTAAAAGACAAGTTTATTATGGTGTAATTTACCTGAATATTTTCTGTATTTTAAAATCTCTGTATTTTCAGGTAACTCTCAGTCTGAGAGAGACTCTCAGACATGGGGCAGAGCTGTTCCTTGCTCTCCCTGTGCCCAGCCCTTCATGAGGCACCCGGGAGGCATGGCGGGTTCTAGCCCTGGCCCACCATCCCAGCAGAGCCTTACAACAAGCCAGATAACCCCCACTCCATGGGGGCCGCCATTTTCCACATTTGGACTTCCCTCTTGTCAGAACTCCATGTAGCACACCAGCCCATCACAGCCCGGCTTGCGTGCCGCTTGGGGCCTTGCGGTTCATCAATAAATGCTTTATTTGGAGGTGACTACAAGAGTATGCCTCCCGCATGGCAAGCCTGGCAAGCTGCTCGTGTCGTATTTGATATGCCAAATACCAGTAACAGTTATATTAGGTCATTCCCATGACCTAATATAATGATTTGAGGTGCTTTATGTTCCTGTAGCAAGCTGATACCCTTGACTCTACTAGCATGAGACAGGACATATGGAGATATTACTGGTGCCCGCTCTAGCAAATAGATGATGAACAGGAAGATAGTGATAGTGATAGTGAATTTACCTGAAATAAAATACCAATTATTGATTTTTTGAAAATACCACTGCTTGGTGGTGGTTTATTTTTATTATTATTATTATTATTACTATTATTATTATTATTATTATTTGCTTTTTGGGGTCACACCCGGCAATGCTCAGGGGTTTCTCCTGGCTCTGCACTCAGGAATTACTCCTGGCGGTGCTCGGGGGCCATATGGGATGCCGGAGATCGAACCCAGGCCTGTTCAGGGGACCATATGGGATGCCGGGGATCAAACCCAGGCCGGCACAGGCCAGCCGTGTGCAAGGCAAACGCCCTACCCTCTGGGCTATTGCTCCGGCCCCGGTGGTGGTTTATTAACTTCTAATATACTGCTAAATATAATCTGACAAGTTTTATTAGGAATCTTGCATCTGTATTTATAGATAAGTAGGATTTATATTTTCCTTTTACTTCATCTTTGTCAAAGTTGAACAAAGATTTTGCTTAAGTCTGACAGGAGAACTTATTTTTAAAAAATTGTGGAACAATATACATAATGGAAATAAAAAATCTTGGGAATGATAAATTAGAAAAGAAATCTCACCAGTCCAAATTTACGTGTGAGAAATTTCTGTGTAAGAGGAACATTGTGTGAATTTTAAAAATGAGTTTTAATAAACTTGCATGACTGTGGTGATTTTATCACCCATGAATGAATAAAATAACCATGATCACATTTATTAGTGTAAAGGTATACATATTTTTTCTATAACATGTTTAAGCTTTTGTATATTTAAATTTACTCTAATTTGAGTTGTTTTGATTTCTTCATTCTTCTCTCCTTTTCATTTTTGGGCCTCACCCAGCTGTGCTCAGGCCTTACTGTTGGTTTTGCACTGAGGGATCACTCCTGACTCCAGATGCTCAGGTGCTCAGCAGACTATATGGGGTGCCAGGGGTTGAACCTGGCGCCCTCATGCAAGGAAAATGCCCTATCTGCACACTATCTCTCCTGCCTCCCTTTTCTTTTTTTTGACCATAGAGCTTTTATAATATTTGCTTATTATGCAATATTTTATTGAATGCACTAACCAATTATTTTTAATCCCTTTTTCTTTGATAAATTGCTTTTAAAAATCTTTTAAAGCCATATGCTATCTAAATATGTTAGGATTTACATGGTGTTATTGTGCTATATACTTATTATATATACATAATTTCATACTATGTATATATAATTTCATACTAAGCATGAAAATATGTATAATTTCATACTATAATATAATGTCATACTATATTTCATACTATAATTTCATACTAAGTATTATAGTATGTATAATTTCATACTATAATTTCATATAATTTTATACTATGTATGTATAATTTCATACTAATTATGTATTAAGAATACATAATTTCATCACTGTATCACTGTATCACTGTCTTCCTGTTGTTCATCGATTTGCTCGAGCGGGCCCCAGTAACATCTCTATATGTCCTGTCTCATGCTAGTAGAGCCCAAGGGCATCTGCTTGCTCCAGGAACATAAAGAGCCACAATCCATTCCAGAATGAGGTCTATAATTGTTACTTTTATTTGGCATATCAACTACAACACGGGTAGCTTGCCAGGCTCTGCCGTGCAGGTAGCATACTCTTGCAGTCATCTCTAAGTCCAGCATTTAATAATGAACTGTGCGGCCGCTTGCGCAGCCAGACTGTGTTAGGCTGGTCTGTTGGGTGGAGTTCTGACGAGAGAGAAGTCCGGATGTGGAAAATGGAGGCCCTCGTGGTACTAAGTATATATAAAGTATATATTATAAAGTGGTTGTACATCAACCTTCCAAAAAATTCTTCCCTAGTTTTATTTTTTAAATTTGTCTAATCAAATACCCTTCAGTTAAACTCACAGTTAATTAGCGTCTTGCCTCATCTCTCTTTCACAGAACCACATGTGTGTAATCTGCAGATTATCCCAATGATAACCTAGACCAGCACCTTGTAACTTCTAAACAATGGACTCTTCTTGTATGTCACTAGGCATATTTATTAAATTCATGAAACACAACATGGAAAAATGTGATGATGTAACATATGTCATATACCCAAATATTTCAAATAACAGCCCAATGTGCAGTGGTAATATCTGTACCATTTCCTTGGAGCAAGGTGGTTTCTTGTTCCAGGATCTGATGCGGGCTTACTTGTCTACTTTAGCTGCATGTCTCTTTTGATTCCTTTGGTTGACAACAAATTTTCCACCTTTATATTCCATTCTGTGTCATCCCTAGAGGTAGGTGGCTTTATAGAACTTGCTTCACCTGATTATTTTTTCTATTTATGCTTACTGATTTCAAGTGGTATAGCTTCAGCAGCTTATTTGTAGAAGTCTGCGCCCTCTCCAGGTGGCAGAGCAGGAGTTGTCTGGATTGAGTGAGTCTTGTTGGCTAGAGCATGTTGATTCACTTCTTCCAGCTTGTGTCTGCCCTATGCCTGCGCCTTTGAAGTTTTCTCCTCCCTCCACTATACAGAAGCTGTGAGGAGAGGCATGACTTTATCTGGCTCTTCTGTCTTCAAAGGATTCTAACTTTCTTTGCTATTTTTCTCCCGAATCAATTATTGTTGTAGTATTGTTTTCTTTCATAGTGCGCTTTCACCTTTGCCATTACCTCAACATTTATTAATGGGCTCAACCTTCTAGAAAACAATAACCAAAAGCCAAAGTCTTTCCTTCTATTTTCATAAATGTGCATGTGTATGTATCACTTTATTGTATCACTATAGGTGTCCCGGCTTTATCTCCTTTCAGATTGTCCAAATCAGTTACTATTATTTGTCATGATTGACTGTCATACTTAAGATGTCCAGGTTTAGTATCCAGCTGTTTCTTACGTTATTTTTGCTATGTTCTTATCATATTTTCAACACTTCTATATCCTAGAAGAGAAATGTGTTAAAAATCACCTTTCATTTTCTCTTTTAGCTGTGGTGTCGCCAGTTTTTTTTCTGTATAGTGATAACAGATATGATACATATAAACACTAGCTGTCCACACATTCATTCATGTGCCTATATGTGAAATCATCAGTTTATATTAATGCATTTTATTCCAATCACAACTTCAAAGGATTCCCAGGACCTGGGAAGAAAAAAAAGAAAACAAAGCAAAGTAGCCTTTGTTTCTTGGCAAGTGATGCAAAGTGAACTTTCTTCCATCGACATTTTGTTGGCTAGAATTAGGATGCATGGACACACCAAGGGAAAAATAGCGTACCGTATTTTCTCTTATAGATAAAAAAATGTCTGATAACACAAAAATGGGCATCTGTTGGTTACAGAGAAGCATAGAAATGAACATTAGATTGGTAACTTGTATCACTTGTATCACTTGGCTTCCCGTTGTTCATTGATTTGCTCTAGCAGGCACCAGGTTGCTTGCTAGTATAGCCCAAGGGCATCTGCTCACACCAGCAACACAAAGAGCCTCAACCATTCCTTCAGGTCATGGGGATGAGGTCTATAATTGTTACTGGTTTTGGTATATCAAACACAACACAAGTAGCTTGCCATGTGGGTGGGATACTCTCAGTAGTAGGCTCTCATCATCTTGGCAGCTAGCAGCCATTTTTGCAACGTGACTTATCAACTAGAAGAAATCACGTAGGATGTCATGTTTCTTAATTCTGCGTAAATGACAGCATTTAATCTTTCGTGCGTGAAGCTGGAGTTTCTAATGGTGGTATTCAAACATCTGCTTTGTATTTTAAATACGTATTAATACAATGTAACATAGAAACATCTCAACAGATAGTGTTTATGAAGAAATCATAAAATAATTATTGATTCTGTCATACATTTTTCCTTTTGCTAAGGATAGAGTCTAGACCTTATTTACAGAGTGAGTTCAGTCAAGTGCTTTAGATGGTGCCAACGTGACTTGTGATTCCTGCCTACCTGCCCCTTGCTCTCATTCATACCCTAGTCCCATCTTTTTATGAGCTATATCAATATCCAAGGCCAGACAAAACATGGATTAGGAGGTCTTCTTAACTTCATGGTTTTGTTCTGGCTCCTCCCTTCTCTCTCTCTCTTTTTTTTTGTTTGGCTTTTTGTGTCACACCAGTGATGCTCAGGGGCTTACTCCTGACTCTGCACTCAGGACTTACTCCTGGCTCTACACTCAAGACTTAACTCCTGGTGGTTCTCGGGGGACCATATGGGATGGCTGGGATCAAACCCGGGTTGGCCACGCAAGGCAAATGCCCTACCAGCTATGCTATCTCTCCAGCCCCTCTTTTGCTCTTTGCTGTCTTTATTTATCAGTAGCTGAATAAGAAATTATGCTGAAGGAAATCCATTTTTAGAAAGAGACACTTTATTCCTGGAAGATCATGGAGGACCCACATGAAATTACTGGGAAAAGAGGTCACTGTCTCCATATTTGTAGAAAAAAAGCTTTTTATGCTCCCGCTCACCTCCACTCCTGCTTGTGAAATGTGCTAAATAAGGCCTCAGAGGGTCTACCATTGAGTCGCTGACTTATGGTTTGGGAAGTAACAAACCACAAAAAATGGGATCATGAGAATTCCTGCTTGAGAGCCACTCTTCAATCATTGAGACTGTTGACTTACAAACCAGCCCTTAATGGAGCTCTGTTTTTCTCTTAGAGAAAAAAATCACAGCAAATCTTCTAAGTCTGGGGGAAGAAAAAGCCAAGAGGAACTTGTCATTATTTGAAGCTGACTTATCAATCATGTGCAGTCCCAAGTCACAATTTGTCCAATTCCCTCCCTAAGCACATGTGTTATTATTAGGAAAGACATAGTTTAAAAATAGTTTGAAATGGATGGAAAAGCATTGCTCTGATTTCTTTTCAAAAAAAAAAAACATCCCCTTTGAGATTATATTTCATTGGAACAAAATTTTGAAGCCGTAACACATCTCAGTCTAGGAATTAAACTCAGTTACTGCAAATTCTCTGTCATGGGGCCAGGAACACCAGCCCAGGGACAGCTAGCCTGATTTGCTTCTCTGGGTTTGGTCATCAGCTCACTGATATAATCATCTAATGATTAATGTCTCCACATTCAACTACTGAAACTAGTTTGTCGAGACCTTTGGCATATATCTAATTGCCAAGAAACAACGTCACGAAGTGAAAATTTAGTTCCACCACTACAATATCAAATTTTAAATTGTGACTTTAGAGAGCAGGGTTTAACCCCTGGCATCACCAGGGGCCATGGCACATGGTGCGGAAGATACATTCTTTGCTTTTTTTTTATTTTTATTTTTTGCTTTTTGGGTCACACCCGGAGGTGCTCAGGGGTTACTCCTGGCTCTGTGCTCACGAATTATTCCCGTGGTGCTTGCGGGGGGTGGTGCAGGGGGTGCATATGGGAAGGTCGTGATTAAACCCAGGTTGGCCTTGTGCCGTCCCTGCTGTACTATCGCTCCGGCCCCCATTTTTTTTGCTTTTTAATACACATTGAATGTGCCTTTCTCAAAAGCAGTTATTTCTACTAAGAAAAAGATCCTTTTTTTTTTTTTTGCTTTTTTTTGGGTCACACCCAGCGATGCTCAGGGGTTACTCCTGGCTCTGCACTCAGGAATTACTCCTGGCGGTGCTCAGGGGACCATATGGGATGCCAGGGATCGAATCCTGGTCGGCTGTGTGCAAGGCAAATGCCTCCCCGCTGTGCTGTCGTTGGGCCCCAAGATCCTTTTTTGGACCTTAAATTTGGGGGTGAGTGGATGGGGTCGCTGGAGGGACCCTAGGCAATGAGAAGATCAAACCGCGGTGGGCTGCTTGCACGGCGTGCCATACCTGCTGCACTACCCTTTTCACCCAAGTACACGGAATTTGTTTTCTTTTTGGATGACACAGCAATGCTCAGGGGTTACCCTTGGCTCTTTGCTCATGAATTCCTCCTGATGGTGCTCAGAGACCATATGGGATGCCTGGGATGGAACCTGGGTCGGCCGCATGCAAGGCAAACGCCCTAATCACTGTGCTATAGCTCCAGCCCCCTGTACACGGAATTTTATTTTCTTTTTTGGGTCACACCGGAGACGCTCAGGGGTTATTCCTGGCTCTGCACTCAGGAATTGCTCCTGGCGGTGCTCGGGGACTATATGGGATGCCGGGATCAAACCGGGCCAGCACAGACTGGTCGCGTGCAAGCCAAAAAGCCCTACCTGCTGGGCTATCGCTCCGGCCCCAATTTTTTAATTAATATTTTATTATACCACTGTGAGATATAGAAGAGTATGCTACCTGCACTGCAGAGCCTGGCAAGCTACCCATGTCGTATTTGATATGCCAAATACCAGTAACAATTACCTCATTCCCATGACCTGATGGAATGGTTTGAGGCTCTTTATGTTCCTGGAGCAAGCAGGTACCCTTGAGCTTTACTTGCATGAGACAGGACATATGGAGATGTTACTGGGGCCCGCTCAAGCAAATCGATGATGAACGGGAAGACAGACAGTGATACAGTGACTTTAGAGAGCCTGAGGGATTTTTGATTTCACATTGCCCAAGACACATGACCAAAAAATCTTTTCTTAATGCCTGAATTCTATATCATATTTATATTAATTGACCCATGGGAGGGATGATAACTTTGGAAGGGTCTCATAGAAGTACGCTAATGAGCCAAGTTAAATGGTTACTAATTTCTTGAATTACCCCATGGAAGGCCAAGATTCTGAAAACAAATTGTGGGGGTGCTGCAGATCCGGCCCCTCAAGTTGGCATTCACGCTTGCAAATTCAAACAAAACTCTTAGGATTGAATGAATCTTAGGTTGACCTGGAGCTCTATCATCATAAAGTATTTATCACATCCTTTAGAGCTGGTGTATTCTTCAACAGAAAATTTCAGAAAATACATTCCTAGACTTGTGTGAAGACCTGAAATTATTCTCACTGTAGTATTTATTTATTTATTTATTTATTTATTTAAAATTTGTGTTATATCACAATACAATAGACCATTATAAAGCTGCTTATTATTGGATTTCAGTCATAGTGTTTTAAGCACCCCTCCCTCCACTAGTGCACGTTTCCCACCACCAATGTCTCCAGTTTCCCTCTCCCACAACCTTCCCCCCGTTTGCCTCTATAGCAGGCACTTTTCTTCTTTCTCTTTTTCTCTTTTTTTTTTTTTTTTTTTTTTTTTGGTCACACCCGGCGATGCTCAGGGGTTACTCCTGGCTCTGCACTCAGGAATTACTCCTGGCAATGCTCGGGGACAATATGGGATGCCGGGATCAAACCCAGGCCGGCACAGGCCGGCTGCGTGCAAGGCAACGCCCTACCCGCTGGGCTATCTCTCCAGCCCCTTTTTCTCTTCTTTTGCACATTGTGGTTTGCAATACAGTCTCTGAGGGGTTATCATGCATATATCTTTACCTACTTTCTTTTTTTTAATTTTATTATACCACCGTGAGATATGCAATTACAAAGATGTTCATGATTTGGTCTCAGTCATACAGTGTTCCAGCACCGTCCCTCCACCGGTGCCCTATTCCCACACCAATGTCTCCCAATTCCCTCCCACCACCACCCCCTCCTGCCTCTATAGCAGACACTTTTCCTTTTCTTTTCTCTCTCCCTCCCTCCCTTCCTCCCTCCCTTCCTCTCTCTCTCTCTTTCTAACTCTTTCTCTAATTCTCTCTCTAACTCTCATCTCTTACACATTGTGGCTTGCCATACAGACTTTTAGGGTTTATCATGTAAATCTCTGTGCACATTCAATGCTGAGTTCTAGTCTGGTGTTACCATTCAATACTCAATTCTTGTTTAGCATTACCATTTCCAACTATCATTGGCAAACTGACCCTTTATCTTACCTAACCTCTGCCCACACACACTTGTAGATTCCAACCCTTGACAAGTCCTCCTGAACCCTGTTTTACCTGGCCTTGGATATTAATTTATACTATTTTTAATATCCTACAAATGAAGCAGTCATTCTATATCTATCCTTTCCCCACCGACTAATTTAACTCAGAAGCTTGTCATTTCCCTGGCTGCTCAAATAGAGACCACACACATTTCTAGAGCTAAATGTCTCTAAAATCTTGACATAGTAAAAAGAAATAAGACAACTATTAAAAATATCAATAGAATATTGAATACTAATCTCTAAGAGCGTTGTAGGAGTTCAGAATAGATGGCCTCTGTACTTCCTCTTCTGTCAAATGCCGACAACAGAACCTCCAACACCCAAGTTCCACCAGTAGATGGAGAGGAGAGAGCAGCGGTGGAGAGGACCGAAATGTCCCCCAGCTGGCTGCTGTGAAGCTTCTCTGGGTGCGATTCTGGGTTGTGGGTCCACAGAGAGGACTCTGCAGGCTTCAAGGCTGTGGTAGCGTGTTGCAGTGATGTCAGACGGACACTGGGGACCAGACCTGCACTGACTCCTTCTCAGCGGTACCTTTCCTTAATGTCCATAACCTCACCCTCCTGATTCGTCCGCAGGTGCCCTTCTTCCATTCTTCTAGAATCTCTTCATGCCTCCGCCGCCCTGCAAGCTTCATTCCAATAGTTTACTCTTAGCACAACCCTTGGTTTTCAGTCCTGCCTGTCATTCACCAGAAACCATTGTTAAAGCCATCTGGATGAACCCTAGAGCGAATTGTGTTAAGTCTAACGCAGCAACTTTCCAACGCTGGTTCTAATTAGTTCTCTCACTTGCCCTATAACAATCAACCTAATGTCTCCTGACTTTCCCACGCAGACTTTTTGATGCTGCTATGCTCACCTCTGGCAGAGATACAGATCCTTCTTCACCCAGCAGTGTCTGTGATTGTTCTTTGTGTCTCAAAGGTCCTACTCTATTGCCTCTGACCTATTCACGGATTCCTTGTTCTCTTCAGCCTCCCTAGATGGAGAAACTGTCCACTTTCATCCCCTTTCCTCTGGCTGAAACTCCAGTTTCCTGTTTATGTTGGTCTGTGTGTCTTTCCCTTTCTCTGTTGTGTGTTAAGAGAACAGTCGTCAGAGACTGAATGCCTGGCCATTCAGAGTGATGTAGATTGAGTTTTAGCCAGGAAATTCTGTTCCAATGATAACAAACAGGTTTTTTGGTGGGGGATTGATTAGAGGGAGGAAGAAAAGTTCCTATACCTTAACTAACGTCACAGGATGAGGATAACCAGGTAGGATGAGGTGCTGGCACGCTGCTTACTAACCTGTTGAGCCAATCTAAGCACAAAGCTGTCAGCGAAAAGAGAGTCTAGAGATGGCGGATTCAAATCCTTCATTTCTCAAACTGTATCCGAAGGTACTACCTCCACCTTCCAGGAACTTGGATCATGTTCACATTATAGTTGAAGAAATGTGTGTTCATCCATTCTCAGCTAGTTACGTTCTGTGAAAAAAATAAAAACCAACAACAAACACCGTTTCAGTAACAGGATTACAATAGTGTTAGTGTTTATGATTTTGATGTATAAAGTCACTATATCTTCAACACCGTCAAACTGCCCAAGACTCTCTACTGACGTCCGTGTTGCCTCAAGCCCCTCCTCATTCTTCCTTCTGCCCCCACTGTTTGGTAATCAGTTTTGTAATCCAAGGCTAAGGCTATGTAATTTTTTGATACTATATATTGCTGTATTTGCCTCTCTCTCCCACAGATGCAATCGTTCAGCATTTTTCCTTCTTTCTGACTTACTTCCCTCACATGAATTCCTCCAGTACTGCCCATGAACCAGTCAACTACAGGCATGTCTCTTTTCGTATTGTTGCCTGGTATTTTACTGCACAGATATACCATAACTTCTTTATTGTTTCATCTATTGTTGGATTTTTTGGTTGTTTCCATATCTTGCCTATTATACTATGCTCTTTCATGAACACAGGATTGCATGCAGCTTTTTAAGTGCTTGTGTTTTGGGGGTCTAGGCCAAGAAATGGAATCACTGGGTCGGATGAGGAAGCTCAGGAATCTAGATTTTGTTATCCATGTGGCTGAATCAGACATTTCCACCAGTAGCAAATGAGGGCTCTTTTTTCACCACATGTCTGTTCATAATGACTGCTTCTAGTCTTTTTAATCTATGTCATTCCACTGGTGTGAGCTGATGTCTCATAGTTGTTTTGATTTGTATTTCCCTGACAAAAATGACACTTTCTCACATGCCTACTGGCCAATCATGTGTCATCATTGGGCACATGTCCATTTCTTCTCTCCATTTTGAAATGGTATGACTTGTTATTGTTATTGTTGAAGTTTCCGATCTCTTTAGAAACCTAAACACTGTCTGTTTGTTTTATTGACTTGACACTAATCTTCTTGGTCAGCATGATGCTAAATAATTAGGGACTGAAGACTTCAAAGCAAACTTCTATTTTTTCGCACTGACTTTTCTATTATTCTCATAAATGCAATCTTAGGTCTTTATTTTTTAAGTCCATTTTCCAATGTGTTTTTTTTTGACTTATCAGTAAAAACCAACATGGGCCAGCACCAATATAGGCAGGGTCAACAATGTTTACTGGGGGCTGGGGTGTAGGACAGTGGGAATGGCATTTGCTTTGTATGTGGTTGACCCAGGTATGATCCCCGGTGTCCTTTATGTGCCCGGGCACTGCCTGCAGTTACTCCTGAGTGCAGAACCAAAGTGATCCCTGAGCAGCACCAAGTGTGAGCCAAAGAGCCAAAAACCAAACCAACCCCAATGTATAGTGTAAGGCACACCATTCACTGATGCTTCTCCTTGAACGCTGGCTAATGCCTTCAGACTGTCCACTTGGAGTCTCCATATAGCTGAAGTTTGTGTCTAACCAAACCAAAGCATATGGGGGGGACTCACAAATAGAAAACTTACAGTACAAATAATTTTGATACTTTTAAATCCAGTGGAGGGAGCTGGTTTGCCATTAGAAACAGAAGCAGAGCTGACAGGATGCAGCACATAAAAAATCACATTTCCCCCTTCTTCATGCCACATGCAAGCCAAGGAGACTGGTTTTACTTTAATTTGGTAACAAAAAGGAACAAGGTGCTAATCTTTCAAATGAAGATGGAAATATTTTTCCTATTGACTGACTTTGCAGCACGATTTCTAAGTGAACTGTCCTCAGGGAAGAGGCCCAGGATATATAATTTTACTGTCACATAAAACATTGCATTGTGTTTTAGTCAAATACATTTTATGCTTTGACAGCTTCTCTCTTTCTCTCTCTTCTGACTTACGTCATCTCTCTCTCTCTCTCTCTCTCTCTCCCACACCAGCCCATTTTCCCCCTACTCTCAGTCTGTTTCTGTCTCTTCTCTGTCTGTCTGTCTCTCGAGCTCTTTCTACAATTGAAATGAAGGGAATCTCTTGGAGCAGATCTTTCATATTCATGCATAAGTGTCTGCTTGATCTAAGTAATAAACAGCTATAACTCCCCAACACCAAAGCTAGAGAATGTTAGAAGTTCCCAGATTTAGGCGAAGCCTTCTTCTATATGATGCAAAGTAAGAGAAAGAATGAAACACTAATAATAAAAATGAAAATTCCTTTCCTTTTTCTTCCTCAAGGAGATAAAGAGAAGCACTTTATCATGGATACCAGTTTATATGGAATAGTGTGGCTGTGGGAGGGAAAAAGAGAAAATGCTTCCCTTGAAGTAAATTTCTATTTTATAATACAGTAAAAATGATTCACTTAGGTTGTTTCCAAGTCAAAATGGGGTGGGGAATAGCACTTTGATGTGATATATATTAAATACAATTTTCTTAATTTTTGAAGCTTTTAGGTAATTTTTTCCCTACCTGAGAAAAATTTGATCTGAGATAAAAGACAAATTGTTTTACTTTTAGTTTCACCTTTAATTTATGTCAACTTTTATTAGAACTGAACTCTGGAATGATGAAATTTGTATTTCTTCTCATCATCCTCATATATTAGTGTATAATAATGATCACATTCTGTTGTCCAACTAATTTGGTTTCCTAGAAGTGATTACTGGATTACTGCCATCTTAAAGGTATAATTGTAAGTGTGATGGCTTATTTTTACAGAAGGAAAACTACTTCTCGGTGAAATCATAATATGGGTAGAGGTGTGGATAGGGAGCTAATATTAAATGCATTATGGATAGGCTGGGACTGTAATAAAGCCGGGGAGGCTTCTTATTCTGAAAAACAGTAGGAAGCCCAGCATAGATCAAAGCCAGGAGAATAGCAACCCAGAAGCTGTAGTGTAGCCTAAGTTGATATTGGGGGTTCTCAGAGAGCGAGCCGGCTCCTGTTCCCTGCTGTTTCCATTTGGAAAAGTCAAAGAGACTTTCCCGTCATTACTAGGTCTGATATTTGGAAGATGCTCAAGGACCCATCCAGGCTTCACAAATACGACACTGAAGTTTCTTACCATTTTCATCTCCTGAAGGATTTGAAACAATGTGCTGAAGAGAAGGTACCAACCCCGTGTAAAACTGGTGATTGCCTTGATACTTCTTGGGGAGAACTGAGAGAGAGACAGACAGACAGACAGACAGAGACAGAGCAAGAAATAGAGATTACTGCAGGTTAGTATGCAAGTAATTATTTAGATCATTCCTTCTGATTTTTTGTATTCGTTTTGTTAGTCAGAGCATCAAAAGTTATTTAAAAACTAAGAAAGCAAGTTTTTAAAGGCTTCCTAGGAAAAACTTTCATTTCTCATTGGTGGGGCAGGGCTGACAGTCAGTGGCCAATTTGTCATGCATTGGTGCCAGAGTCTTCTCCAAAACATCGGCGAAGCGTTATGTCTGTTCGCTTGTCTTATCAGAACAAGGCAATTACAGAAGTAAAATGTATTTATTCCTCCAACACATTTAACATATAAATTTTCACGTGGAATTTCCCCCTTAGGGCCATGGATATGGTTCAAAGAGGGTAGAGCACATGTTTAGTTTTTTTAAATTCTATTTTATTATTTTTTAAATTTTTTATTAAGTCATGTGAGATATACAAAGCTGTTCATGCTTAGATTTTAGTCATACAATGTTCCAACACCCATCCCTTCACCAGTGTACATGCCCATCACCAATGTCCCAGTTTCCTGCTCCCCCAGTCACCTCCCATGTGTCACTCCCTCACCTGCCTGCCTCTATGGCAGGTCTCTCTCTCTCTCTCTCTCTCTCTCTCTCTCTCTCGCTCTCTCTCTCTCTCATTACAATTTGCAGTGCAGGTGCTGAGCGGTCACCATGTTTGTTCCTTTACCTCTTTTCAGCCTGCAGTTCTTACTCAGAGTGATCATTTCCAACTATCTTTGTCACAGTGGTCCCTTCTGCCTCCAGCTGCTTCTCCCCCCAGCCCTTGAGTCAGGCTTCCAGCCGTGGACAGTCCTCCTGACCTGTTTCTACTGTCCTTGGGTATTTCGTTAGAACACATGTTTGATATGTGCAAGACCCCAAGTGTGATCCCTGACATCACATAGCTCCCCAAGACCCTCTGCACCAGGCCCCGCTCTGAGCTATCAGACCCACATGGCCAGGCCATGACCCTGGAACAGGTCCTTAGTGAACAAGGGAAAGGGGGAAGGAGTTTCTGGACCTTCTCTTCCTCCTTCTCTTGAAGTCAGGCACCCTCAACTTCTCTCTCTGGCTTTCTTCCACCTGCCCTCCATCTTTATCACATGACCCCGTGATACAGGATGTATATCACTTATCAGAATTTTTTTGTGATATTTATGTCACTTATCAATTTATCCTCAGTCATTTTCTTGTTCACTGCTAGAACTTCAGTTGTGCATGGTAACGCTTTCTGTTCTTTACTATTGTTTGGGGGGCCATAGCCATTGGCACTGGAGTGGGATTATCACTCCCTGCAAGGTGCTTCAGGGCTCCCCTTGGGGGGTTCTGCAGTTCCAAGACTCCAATCTGGGACTTCTGTATACAAAGCACATTCTACAGCCCTGTGAAGCCAGAGTGATTGACACAGTGCGGATGTAAAAGTAAAAAGATCCTGGGTTCTGGAGCGATACAGCGGGTAGGGCAATCTGCTTTGTACGTGGCTGACCAAATTCGATCCCCTGCACCAGAGATGGTACTCAGAGACCCGGCCGGGAGTGATTGCTGAGCACTGAGCCAGGAGCAAGCCCTGGACACCACTGGATGTGCCACCACCCTCTCCGTTCCGCCAAATAATCATGAGTGAGGCCAGAGAGAGTACAGGGTCAACCATCTGCCTTCCGTGAAGCTGACCCTGGTTTAATACCTGGTACTGCATAGGGCCCCTTGAGTCCTGTCAGAAGTAATCCCTGTCCACAGGCCTAGGAGGAAGCCCTAAATACAACCAGGTGTGGCCCCAAACCGAAAAAGCAAGCAAGAAAAAAAACTTCTGTATATTAACTTTCAGGAGTTGAATTTTTTTGCACCTAATTATTTTATAAAACTGTCATTTTTCAGTTGGAATCACTCCTTTCTCTGTCCATGGGCAGGGCCATCTGTTAATTTGCAGTGGTAATTGTTTCCACAGATGGGTGTTAAATTATAGACATGACCAAGACAACGTGGCACACATATTAGCATCCTATGCCAAGGCCGTTTTGGTGTCCATTTTAGACACCAGAGCAGTTACTCCCCTAGAAGCCCGATATAAATAAGATGAATTGTCTACCGTGGAGGCTTCAAAACAGGTTAGTTATGCCATGAAAGTTTGGGTTCAGGCTGTGAATATTGGAGCTTGGAGAAAACCTGGATTTCTCTATTTTCAGATCCAGATATGAAAGCCAAGCAGTAGAGATGATGAAAGCATATTTCTGCAAAGGAAATAGATTTGCTCAATCTGTGCCATGTTTGTGTTCTAGTCACAGAGCTTTAGTTCCTACAAATTTACCTCCCCACCCCCTCCCCATGCACACACCTCAGAGAAGTTCTTCAAGCACACACTACTTTTCATCGAATTATTTGTGTGTGTGTTTTTAACTGCCAGTCAGGTGGCTGATAGGAATCAGTTTAAGTAATTTGTCATTTAATTTTTTTTTTTGGCGTTGTACATGTTGGCAGTAAAATTACACTGGGCTACACTTGCAATAGAATATGCCATCTGTGATAAATGCCTACCCATTATTTTTTCTTAATTTGCAGATTATCATCGCTTTTGTTGAAAGGGAAAGCATAACAACATTTCCAAACAAAATGTGGAGTTAGTTTGGAATACACATGGGCTGTGTTATAAATGCTCTCTGCGTCTTCATAGACATCTTGAGTTCTGGGCAGTGTTGTGGACATCTGTGGCTCTCCTGTGCTCAGATTTTAATTTTCATCCATGTTTCCATGGAGATAAGCTCGCTCTTAATCCCATGCCATATGACTCAGGTGTGACTTATTTACCAGTCCTTGGTCACTCTCAAAGGGCGGGGCAAGGCTCACGGTAAATGCTCTTTATTGAGTCTTGTATAATCTTGGCAGACGTGGACAAGTACCTCAAAGCTGATCTGTTAGTCTGAATTCTATGAAGGATTCAGAAGAAGACCAAGACTAAGGCACACTCAGTCCTCCAGACTAAAATGTCAGGAGTACACATCTATTGTGTCCATAACCCGAAGAGATAAGAAGAATATTTGGAAGGAAAGGCAACAAATTAGAAGGACTAATGAAGGCAAGGATGGGGATAGGAAGAGGAAGCTGCAGTAAATTTGTGATAGGGCTGTTTGGAAGCCTGGATCTAGTTAGACAGTCCACTTCCTTAGGCTTTTTGATTATTAATTTTGTCTTTAGAGTGTCAAGGAGGTTAATCATGTGCCTTACATGTGCGATGCTCTGGATGTTGTTTCTGGCAACATACACCCACATTGCCTTTGGTTCAGTTTAGTTTGATTAAACATATTTGCCAGTTGGACTTCCCTAATTATCAACTTCTGGAGTCTGAGTTGCCAAATATAAAGATGAGTAGCCAGACCCATAGAAGTTGGACATGAGTGAGTCTTTCTATTGGTCTATCCACATCGCCTAAAACTAGTTCATGGAAGCATGCAGTTTATATGAACAATTTGTGAACTGTGGCATAGTATTGCTAAACACATTCTTCTTTGTTTTTCCTAAGAAACATCTTAGGAGACACATTTGCTAGTTGTGCTTTGTGACGTGTCTTGAGTAGAGATGGGCAGAAACCAGTATAAGAGCAGCTCAAACCAAAGCAAAAGGAGTGTATATTTTCCCCTGCATTTCCAATTTATTTCAGGCCAAATGCAGAAGAGAAGAGACAGATCACCATATAATCTATTCAATTTCAATTTCTAAAGACGCTGCTGCTGATCAAAGGATACTGGTGAGTAGCACATTTCCATAAAATGAATTTTGACAATGTTCCCCCCACATGGGTGTCTCACTTTCGCTTTGGATTCGAAAGGAAAAATGGAGGTTGGCAGGAGAGATCGATGAAAGCGACATTGCGGTGGGTTGTCCAGCGGCCGGTGGCTGGGGATATCTATAGTTTTTTGAGGCAGATCTCCACCTGGGCTTTGTAATCACTTTTGTGTGCCACCACTTCTCAGGTCCCTGTTTTGCTTGAAGAGTTTTACTTTCCCCAGAGTAATGAATGGCTCAGAGAAATACTGCCCCACCCCCCATCCCTATCCCTAATTTCATCTCAAAGAAGCCTGTGAGTCACATTGATGGAAATCCTATTTCCATCTATTCTATCCAAATACATGCAGTGCCCTGAGATGCAATTGTCAGAGATTCCACGTGGCTCTGTGCTGTAGATAGCAGACTCGGAGAACTGAGTCCTTTGCTCCTAGATCAACATTTACACAAAGCACAATATTTCATCCAAGATTTGCCTTCCTTTTTGCAATCTTGCAGTCAAAATAGTAATATATTCAATGTATGTTTTTTTTTTCAATGTGACTATTTTTAAGAGCTAGCAATTGTCTCCTTGACATAAGTCAAAGCCGTTCTTGGAGATTTGCTTTGTGTTTGTCACGTTCTGATTCCCAGAAAATTTGTCTAAATCCTGTGAAAAGTTTGGCTAATTCAGGATCCAGCTCCTACAGACACTGCCGGTGCAGAGCAGAACAGGATCATGATACCGCTCAGAATATCGCAGCAAGACAGTGAATTCAAAGTCATTTAAACTTATGAATGTTTACTCCTGGCCTGGTATTGAGAAAATAGTCAATTATTTAGGAGGCATTTTCTTATTAAGTATTAAACATTTGTTACATAATACAAAAATCTCTATTGCTGTGTTCATATCATCATAATACTTTTGACTTCCCCATATTTTACACCTCAACAAAAATTAAGAATTTCTTTTTGATAGATATAGAATGACTGCATTCATTAATAGGATATAAATAGATACCAGCGCTTTACTAAATATGGGAAATGGTAATGGCAGATTAAAACTCACCATTGAATATACACAAAGAGACCTAACTGATAAACTCTAAATATCTGCAGGGCTAGCCACAATGTAAAATAAGAGAGAGAGATGCAGAGACAGAGAGAGAGAGAGACAGAGAGAGAAAGAGAGGAAACAGGGCTGCCTGCTGTTGAGGCAGCCTGGGGGTGGGCGGGAGAGGGTGGGGTACATTGGTGGTGGAAATGGGGCACTGGTGGAGGGATGGGTGCTGGAATACTGTATTACCAAGAACCAATTATGAACACCTTTGTAATTGTATGTCTCACAGTGGTATAATAAAAATTTAAAAAAAAATTTCTTTTCAACAATATGATACTAATATCCAAGACCAGGCAAAACATGGATCAGAAGGTCTCGTAAGTGGGTGGAATGTACTGCAAGTGTGTGGAAGTCAGAGATTAGGTAAGACAGAAGGGACCACTGTGCTAATAATTGTTGGAAAGGTAATACCAGCCTAGAACTGAGCATTGCATGTAGGCAAAGGGATATACATGATAACCCCTAAATGTATATATTGCAAGCCACATTTTCAATTCAGCTAACAGGTGGAACTGACTGAAGTGACTGTTGCCAAATCTTAATTCCACCAGAGGTATTAAAACCCTAGTAGAAAAGTAGAAAACACAGACACCTGCCCATCATTCATTCATTTGTTGATTGGGAGCTTTGGTCATTTGAAACAGGGATTGGATCTCTATCAGTGATTTGAAACAGAGCTTCCAAGTATGGTGCACATCTTCTAGCTTGCATTGTCCATTATAACTGAATTGAGTTCCCATCCACTGCAGCCAATGTGGTGATAGATAACAGCTTAATACAACGAACTTGTGTCTTTCCATCATGGTTTCTCCTGGCAGGGAAGCTAGGTGGTGTTTGCAGGTCATGGGGGCTCATAGGGCCATGAGCAAGATCACAAGCAAGGCTTTGGTTGAGGCGAGACTGGAGGCCCCTGCTCTTGTGTTCACTCAGGCATAAACCATATCTGAGGAAGTTCATCACCCTAATGAACTGGAGGGAGAGGAGAAAAGAGAGAGAAAGAGACATAGTCAGACACAGAGAGACAGAGGAGGGAGAGGAGGAAGGGAGAGATAGAGACATAGTCAGTGACAGAGAGACAGAGAGGGACAGAGACAGAGGGAGCAATAGAGGGGAAGAGAGAACCTTCCTGAGAGATTAGCACTGACGTCTAGTGGGTTGAAGACTCACACCTTGTGCTTAGTAGCCGAGACGTTTGATTATGCTCTGTGGCATTACTCAGCCTCAGAGGTTTCTACATGAAGCACGGGCAGGGTGTGCGCTCCCTCCTGGGCCCATAATAATTATGGATGTGCAAATACCCCCTCAGAATCTCCCTCTACTTTGTCCTCTCCATCCTGAACTTTAGGAAAACCCATTTTTGCCCTATCTCTTTCCTTCCTAAGTCCATGTTGCATCTGTCAGCCTCTCCTAAGGTTACATCTTCTCCACCAACCCTGCAGCCTGACCAAGTCTTCTCATCCCATGGGTCTTGGCTAGAGTCTTTGGTGCATCCTCCAAGCATGAATCCAAACTTCCCCACTCTGCCAGAGTGGGAGAGCATATCCTCAAGATCCAGTTTCCTGAGATAGCCATTGGGAAGAGTCCGGCATGTGAGGAAGGATTAACATTGAGTGTGGAAAGGGCCTAACATATGCCTGGCTAAAATGGAGCCATATAACAGAGTGACATAGTGGCGACTCCGATTGTATGAAAATCATTTAAAGCATCAACCATTCATAGGACAAGTAAAAAGAAAGTTTTAGACACCTGGTTTGTGTAACTCAACCCCATTCTTCTTTAATCTCCTCCGGGCTGCATCAGTAAGTGCTGTGTCTGCATCAGAGGTTCCCTTGCATCAGAGGAGTAGGTTGATTCAATGGAAAAGGGCACCTGCTTTGCACACGGGTTTGATCCCTGGCATGCCAAATGGTCTCTAAGCTCTTCTGGGTATGATTTCTGAGTGCAGAACCAAGAGTAAGCACAGAGCACCATGCCTGGGCATTATCCACTCCACAGAGAAAGAAAAAAAGATAGAAGGGGGTTAAAATATAAGAAAACTGGTCTGGACCATAGATTGTACATCTTATAGACTTGGTTATTGAAGTAATTAGAGAAAATTCCAGTGGCTCCTAGGAAAATACAGGAGGTAGATAAAGTAAATACTGGGGACAGAAAAGGCTGTTGAGGACCCCGAGCACGATAGGGACATGTAGGCACAGGCTGGAGAGGGGAGAGGGGCGAGGGCAGATTGAAAAGCTGCTAGCTAGGGGCCAGAGCGACAGTCCAGCAGGGAGGGCATTTGCCTTGCATGGCCAACCTGAGTCCAATCCCTGGCATTCCATATGATCCTCTGAGCACCGTGAGGAATAATTCCTGAGTGTAGAGCCAGGACTTAACTCCTGAGTATCTCCAGGTGTGATGCAAAAAAGCAAAACCAACCAAACAACAACAAAAGCAAAACCAAGCAAACCTTTCAGCTCTTCCAGGCAGTTCACCCCCTCTCCCTTAGAGTTCTCTGTGGCTGGAGGCGGAGTGGGGCGCCTTCCGTAATCAGGACAAGGTTCAGTTCCTATTACCTCGGGCAAAAGGGGTGAGGGGTAATTAGAAAATGGAAACCGCACTCTGTGCCTGGTTTCTTACTTGTACTATTCTTTTCCTCTTTCTGATCTTTCTGCCCTCTGCCTGCTCCATCTCAGCTACTGCCCATGAAAATATGGTTGTCTCAGAGAACCTAGCGTTGAAGTCGCATGCGTCTTTGAAAACAATTTCAACTTGCAGTACCTGTCAGCCATGTCCAAGAATAAGACAAGAGCGTGTGGTACTGGGAAAATGAACTCAGGAAAGTCGATTCTTTCTGCGCACCTTCTGGAACCATCACCTAGAAGCAAGGTGGGAGGGTCAGGGATTTAGGGTCAGGGTTCAGATGCAGTTGGTCTTCACCCCAGCATATTTTTTCATTGCATTTTCCCTATTTCTCTACCTTATATATAGCAGGGACTGGCATAATGAAAACAGAGAGAGAGAGAGAGAGAGAGAGAGAGAGAGAGAGAGAGAGAAGGTCAAGTCTTGACAACCTCACTGGGTCATCACATCGCAGAGGACAGACTTGAACAGCTGGACATGATATCCAGGCGCTGCCCTTATTCTTCTATCTTAGTGAATATGTTTCTTGAATCCTTTTTGGGTGGAGATTTTACATTAGCTCAAGAGGGTCATTTCTGATTCCTCCCTCCGTCTTCCCCTGTGTGTAGACTGGTTTTGACCTTGCGGCTGTGATACCCAGTAAACACAGATGTGGGGATGCAAGGTGAGGGTGGGAAGCTTCGCTCTAGGGTCCAGAGTCAATCATGGGGTTTGTAATGGCTCCTCCACTACTTCCCTGTGAGCTTGGGGTACAATCCAGGTTTTCTGTGCCTGAGTGGAGGTCTCTTACACAATCTGCTTGTGCTTATCAAAGAGTTTTAAGAGCAATGTTTTATTTTATTTTATTTTACTTTGGGGGTCATACCCAGCAATGCTCAGGGATCATTCCTGGCTCTGCACTCAGGAATCCCTCCTGGCAGTGCTCCGGGGGACCATATGGGATGCCAGGGATTGTTCCTAGGTCAACTGCGCACAAGGCAAATACCCTCCCTGTTCTAGTGTCTCTCTGGCTCCTAAGAGCAAAGTTTCACTTAAGTAAAATGAAAGAAAACCCACAAAAGGAAACAGAACTTTTCCTCACTGTCATTTTTTGTTGCTATTGTTTCAGAGTTGAGCCACAAATTTCATTTTATGTCACTGAACATCTGGAAAGAATATCTCCTTAGCTCCCATGAGCTCTGATACTGTTTTGTGGAGTTTATGACTGTTTCCCACATTTTTGGGTAAGTGTCTCTCCTGACCTGATGCTTTTATTTCTGTTACCTTTCTCCTACTTTACCCACATATTTTATCTTTGCTACTATCCAACAGTTTTTGTGTCTTCTCTATTGAACTGTGGAGTCGGCTCCCATCCTAGATTTAATATTATATGCTCTTCCAAATAATTAAAGGGATTTGCGGTATTTAAATGCTGATTATACCCTTACAAAAATAAGTCTGTGTTCATTAAATTATTTTTCTCACTTAATTATTCCAATGAGTTAGAGATTTTTATTTGATATTGGCAGTGTTTGTTTAACTCAGTCTGCCTTTGCTATTTTTTTTCCATTAATCTGTCTCGCATATCGGAACTTCCTTGTGGGAAAGAATTTAAAGCAGAGTATTTAAAAGTATTCTCTTTAAAATTTCTTTGAACAAAAGATTACTTGTGCTAAAGAGGTCCAGGTTTTTATTTCTATAAAAATGACTTTATTTCAGCTTCTGTGCTTGAAATAGGATTTCAATGGTCTGAGCTCTCTCAGTGGAGAATGATTTCCTCTAGCTTTGTATAAGACTGTTCTGCAGAGAAGCCTCCAGAATAATTATTCCCTTGCTATGGGTCTGGCTTTTCCCTCTGATGGCTGGTGTTTCCCCTCCATCTTCCTTTTCTCCAAGTTCTCTGCACTGTGGCCACATGGGACTTTGTTCTCATCTTGTTCATGATTTCTCGGAGCTGCTTTCTTTCTACATATCATATGTCACATCTCTCTATTCTCTCATTTAAGACTCTGCATTTCCCAACCCTTTGTTCGCTCTTCCACCTTTCTTAATCCCTCTTTTCATTTTCTCTCCAGCCTTTATTTTGAGTCATTATTCCAGGTTATCACAGACCTTTTGTTTTTTTTTTTTAGCTATGCCTACTTGGTTGTATAACCACTCTTTTCCTACCTCAAGTTCAGCAACTAAAACAAATATGTCCCGGGCCAAAGAGGTAGAGCTAGATGGTCCAGGATTCTCTTACATCACATTCTGTAGGACATAGTTAAAAACTCCCCTAAAATGGCTTTGCATATGGTCCTTTAAGCATTTTCAGGGTTCACTTCTGAACATAGAGCCAGAATAGCTGTTGAGCGTGTCTGGGTGTAGCCCAAGCCCACCCCACCCCCACCAAAAAGAAAATGTCAAAAGCCTCATTTCTACTTTTCTATTTTTTTCTTGTCTCTTTTCTTACAGCATGTTTCTCTTTTTCCTTTTATTCCATATCTTTTAAGCTGTTGCGGTTATTTCATGATATGCTTCATCATTCTCTTCTGTGAAATTCCTAGAGGCCAATTCTGTTGTTTACAGTTTGTATTAGCATTCACTCTTGTGATTTGTTTTGTCTGAGGTTTTTGTGATCTTTGACTTGAAACTCATACATATTTGATCTTAAACTGTTGTAAACTTAGGACTGAAATAAAGAATGTAATTTTACAGAAGAGTTTTGTATTTGTTCTAAATAGAAAATAGGAGGTTTTAATTTGGTGGAACTTATAAACCAACCAAATAACCAACCAACAGCCAACCAACCAACCAACCATGGTGCTCTGTGTCCGCCCTAATCTTGTGTGTGTTTCCATTGTCTTGCTGTTGGCCAAACACACAGTTACAATCCTGGCATTTATATCCCCTTTCCTCATCATGCCACAGTCTTTGTGCCTTTATTTACTTTTTTAAATTTATTTATTTTTTAAAATCTTTCTGTGTGTCTGTTTGTTACTGAGACTCTGTAACCACATTGTCCCTGGGCGTCCCCATGCTCTTCCAGGTGACTCTTGTTCATCTTTTGGTTTATTTTGCTCTCTCTTTCTGCTCTTGATTTTACAGCCTGAAGTTTGAAATTTTCAAAGTGGAACAGTAAAAATAATTCACGATATAAATACGGCTAATAGCTTAAATGTTTGTTACTCACCCTCATACTTAGATGGAGGCTTTCGGTAAATATTTACTGAGTTTCTTTCCTGTATCAAGCACTAAAGCAGGTGCAGGAAACACAGTAGCAAAACAACATGAAACCGACTGCTGCATGAACAAGCAAAACCAGATGTTGCCTATTGTATGGAAAGACGGATCACAAGCTCATGATTATAAATGTATTCCTTTGGGGGAACAGAGTGGATTTCCCTGCTTATCTTATTATGTGATGAATTTCTACTGTGTTTCAAAGTCATCATCTGTACCATTTGTGCAGAATTTCGTTGTGTAGAGACAGGGTCCTCTCATGCTTGGAGAAAGGCTGTATCTGATGGGGAGCACTGGAGAGCTGGCTACTCCCTTACAGTATGAGATCCATAGTTTGTGCCTTCATCTTTCTTTTTAAATGTTTTTACATCGAATCATTGTGAATTACAAAATGATTCATGATTAAGTTTCAGTTGAACGTTGTTTCAGCGCCAATCTGGTCACCAGAGTCTGCGTCTCTACAACAATGCATCATTTGTCTCTAATGTAACCTGTGAAAACTAGAGCTGTCATAAAGGGTTAGAATGAGTAAAGAATTGGATCAGTTTTGTGATTTAATTTGATGGTATGAAGACTGATCATTGGGCTACACTGGCACGTGATAGGGTCCAATGGAAATGTTACTGGCGCCCCCTCGAGCAAATCGATGAATAACGGGATTCAAGTGATCAAGTGATCAAGTGATGAAGACTGATATTATCCCTCTGTCCCTCTCATCCTCCAGATTGGTTCCCATGCACCAGAATCTTCTAGTGAAAAGCTGAATCAGATTAACAGGATATCACTTCACTTCACTTGTCCTCCTGTTGTTCATCAATTTGCTCTAGCAGGCACCAGTAATGACTCCATTCATCAGGAATAAGGTCCATTATTGCTACTGTTTTTGGCATCTCGAATATACCAAGGGTAGCTTGCCAGGGTCTGCTATGGCTCTGGGTTCATCCCAGGGGACCCAGTCTTTCTTCTATGTCAGACCATCAACCATCCAGGGCCCACAGGGCAGAGCCCTGGGTGTAGACAAGCCTGTCTCCTGTCTGCCACCTGCTGGCGCTGCCAGACACCACAGCCACACCTGCAACACCTCGAGGGGCAGAAAATTAACAGGGTAAAATGAAAAAATGGAAATAAGACTTGGGGGTTTGTTGATTTTCTAAATTTCCTTTAACTAGCTTGGTATCTGCTGTGTCATAGGCATCCAAGATATCTTTGTTGAACAGAATAGAGGCGAAGAAAATGGGAACCATTTCCATTTCCATTGCATACCTTTTACCTGATTGTTTTGCATTTTAAGGTGTTCATAAACACTTGGTCTTACCAAGAGCCTAGTCTATGGAGCAGAGCCCAGCTCAGAAGAAACATGGGCTGTATGAGTTAGTAGTGGTGAGTTCATGTCTCTATGACTTTGTCTATAGGTACATTGGTCATAAAATTCAGGGAGGACATTGGCAGTGTCTGCATTGCTTTTTTCTCTCTTCCTTGTTTATCAGCTCTGCTCTTGGTAGCCATCACCTTTGTTACCAACACCGTTGTTCCCCACCCCATCACACCCCGGAATCAACGGCATTATCTCTGTATGCAGGAAGTCAGGTTATTTGACTTGTGAGATTATTTAACTATGTGTAAGTCATTTATTTTAAAAAGTTTAAATATGTTTGAGAACAGGGAAAACACCAAGGCGGGATTTTCCTAAGAAGAAAGAGCACAGGATCAAGTGACATATAAGCTCTGTACCCTGCAACAGACAGATAATAGTGCCCAGTATCGCAGTGTGGACAGAGAGACAGAGAACTGAGTCAGAACATACTTTACCTCAGTTACCAAACACTGTTCACAAATATGGAGCCAGAGAACTACGACTAGAGATGGATTTGTTCTTTCCTAGGCCATGTGAGGAGATAACCTTAGTGATGGGAAAAAATCTTTGGGGGAAAATCCTTTTATCAGAAAATCAATAGTGTGTTTGCCTGGTAGTAGGTTTGTCATTCTTTTTCCTGATTCATCCACAAAATCTTTAGTAAAAGATTCATTTACAGTAGCTTAGAGATTCTGTTTTCCTTATAGGTTTTTATATACCTTATATCATTAACTTATTACATTTCCCATAGGAGTTCAAAGTGTAAGAATGTGGCAGTCTGACAACACTTTAAAATTCAGGCAATTAAAAATAATATTAAAATCAAGAACATAATGAATGTATAAGAAGAGGGAATGGAGAAAGGAATTGGAGCCCTTGAACATTCAAGGAATCCTTGTACTCAAAGGAAATTAAGCTTTGATAGCAGAATCCTGATAATATTTTAATAGAATCTTCAAGCTCTCTGCCTGAACTTTAGTGTTAAAGGCCTATAGTTGCTTTATATCAGCCCTTTCTCCTCCTGTGACACAAAGGAAAATGCATTGCAAGACAAAAGGGAAATTTGATTAACAGAATCATCAAATAAAGCTGATTTCTCCCAGATGTGAGGGATGTGCCATTATACGTGTATTATGTCATTGTATTTTAGAACTATTATTATCCCCATATTATAGCTGAGAAAAGAAACTGAGACTCAAAGAAGATAAATGGTTTTCTCAAGTGCAGGCTGGGACTGAAGCCAGGCCAGTCTACTCTAAGCCCCTTAAATACCATATTTTAATGTTCCTGGGTTTTCTTAGTCAAAGGTGAAGGGAAAAAGGATGAATTTGACAGCAAACAGAGGAGTGGGATTTTCAATGCCCAAGGTAAAGCACTAGGCACAAGTGTCTGATGTATGACTTTGTGGAAATAGATGTAATTTGAAATGCAATTAAAGGAATCCGTGGATGAAATGAGAAGAGAAATGGAAATGACGCTCCTCTACACCAGTTGTGCATGACAATGTCATGGGGAAATGCCCATCTGATAAAGAGGTTTTAATTAAACTAAATAATTTATTATCCATTATACTTGAATGAATTAAAAAGGATATAATCTAAGATGCTTTCTTTCTCTGAAACAGAATTGTATACCATAAATTCAGCACATCATGTGTTCTCAAGCGAGAAAGTGTCCAGATTAATAAAATGTGGGGAGATAATTATTAATTTTTATTAGAGTTTAACCCTTGGCACGCTCACCCAACACTTCTCCCTGTGCAAATCAACTTTTCCTTGGAAGGGAACTGCATGAATACAGGTTCTTTGAAGAGAAATTTTTCGATTAAATTAAATTAAATTAAATAATTATTTCAAAGTGACAGCTATATGTTGTGCGTTCATGTATTTCATGCATCTGAATCTGGAATTCACTCTACCAACTTTTTGGAGATATATTCACACATATGTGTTAGTCACTTATTTACATAAATGTGTATATTCATGTATTTCATGCATCTGAATCTGGAATTCACTCTACCAACTTTTTGGAGATATATTCACACATATGTGTTAGTCACTTATTTACATAAATGTGTATATTCACTTTTAGATTATTCATGTATTTCCTCATTTTTTCCTTGTAAAGACCCTGAAGGAACGGTTTGAGGCTCTTCATATTCCCGAATCAACCAGATGCCATTGGGCTACATTGGCATGTGATAGGGTCCAATGGAAATGTTACTGGCGCCGCTCGAGCAAATCGATGAATAACGGGATTCAAGTGATCAAGTGATCCTTATTTTATCCATCATTATTTTTAAGTGCCTAATGTTTGTGCTTATTAAATAATAAATGTTATACAAAAAAAGGCAATAGTGAAATATAAAGGGTTAATTTAAAAAAACAACAAATACACTGAGTTTTTCCTGTCTGTTCCTCTCCTTATACTTCTTCTGAAAGAAAAACTACTAATCATGGTTTCTTGGGAATCATTTCAAAATATGCTTAAGATAGTATGCAGTGTATATAATTCTATCACTCTATGTTTGATTTTGTAACAGGGTCCACACCCACTAAGTATGATAATTTGCTGTTTGGGGACCCCAAGTCATCAGGAAGCCCTACAGTGCCTGAGATTGGACCCCTAGAGGTTGGCCTTCACCCCTGAGGTATGGGATGACTGTGACGCCTACATTCATCATGACATCATGTCACCTTCATCATGGTGAATGTTCCCCACACCAGTGCCCATAAAGCTTCTTTTTGGCAATCAGGGTGAGGGGAAGAAGGGGAGTGGGCTGGGTTGGGCCTCAGTTGAAAGTGCTTGGGGGCTACTTCATCTTTGTACTTGAGGTTCACTCCTGCTAGTGCTTGGGGAACCACACGGTGCCTGTGATTGAAGCAGAATTAGCCATATGCTGGGCTAGCACCCTATCCTGTATCCCCAGAGAGGTATATAAACTCTACATTTGTCTTCTTTTAATGAATATATTTATTTGATTTCAAGTGATTTCATATATTTGCTACTAAACCTCTGCTTTCATTCGTGTCCTTGTGAAGCTTCTTAAGAATCATGTCAGTGGCCCAGGAAGGTGGCTCGAAGGGCTGGAGTGTGCCTTATTTCCTTCCCCAGCACCAGCTGGTCTCCTGAGCATTGAGGAGACCATCTCCAAGCATTGAGTTAGGGAGTAGACTCCAGCCACTACCAGGAATGGCCCAAACAAAAAAGCACAAACTACCCCAAATTCCCACATGATTTCAAGCGGTAGAATGGTAAGATTTACACTTGCAGTTTAAATTGTTTCCACTTTGCGTTCCAGAAATGGTTTATGCTTTTCCGCCCACAGCCAGTGCCTCGGTACACCTTGACGAATTGCTAACTTAACAAGAGAATTGTTTAATCAAGTTCAGTATCACAAAACTGAACGAGAATACTTACAACCCATTTTTCTTCAACAAGAAAGCTTCTTTTGAAGATTTAAGAGAAAGAAAGTTTTCATAAATTGACTTTTACACATCTTCAAGATCGCACATTCTTGTGAGTATAAACAGGAAAACAAGGGATAATTAGTGTCTTATCTATAAAATACTAATTGAGAAAAGATCATTTCCAAAGGTATTTAAGGCAATTTTCTGATAATGAAACTCTTCCTAGGTCATAATTGAAATGGACAAAATTGGGCTGGTCTGTCTCTTGGCAGTAGGGAAATAAGGCTACGGCCGTAAATTCAGTCCCTGGTACTGGAAAATAAAATACATTGTGAAAATTACCAAAAGAAGTGCAAAGTAAAGCGCGCAGCTTTTCTATTTTTGAGGGCTATATCTATTAAAAGAATCAAAGTGTATCCTTTCTGTGAGTAATCATTGGCTCATAATTTGACATCTGTCTTTATTCCCTTGAATAATACTCTACCTGTGAATCTCTTCTTGATCTCTTGACTTGCTGTAGATCATCGATTACTCGAGTGGGCACCAGTAAAGTCTCAATATGCCCTGTCACATACGAGATAGCCCAAGGGCATCTGCCCACTCCAGGAACATAAAGAGCCTCAAACCATTCCATCAAGTCATGGGAATGAGGTCTATAATTTTTACTGGTATTTGGAATGTCAAATACGACATGGGTAGCTTGCCAGGCTTTGCCATGCGATGGAATAATCTTCTAGTCACCTCAAGACTCGTATCTCTTCAGGATGTGTATGTAACTGCCTTATATGCAATATTGATTTACGTATAATATTAAGTTCCACGTATAATGCTAATTCCCACTTCCATGGATTTAAGATTAAGACAAAATCTTACTTGTCTGGGATGATCATTTCTATATGTACTTTACCATCTTTTTCCTTCAGAAGGGACCGCAAGACAGGTTCTCCAACTGTGTCTTTCAGTTTAAAATCCAGGTGTAAGGAAACAAAATTGCTTCGAAAGGACCCTGAGCAGTGGGTCCCATCTTTCTTGGGCTGTGTCTTAGGAACCTGCCCTTTTCCAGGTGTCATTCACTCTCCACCTGGTCTTGAGTGCAACCCCATGAAAGGTCCATTTCTTACAGGAATCTCAGCTGAGCAGCAGCTCCCTCAGCTCCCAGGCTGCCTTGCTGCCAAAGAGACACGTGCAGTGATACTCTGAAGTGTCCAGGCCAGTATGGTCCCATGGCACAAGTCTGATGTGCAGGCAGGGGATCCCAACTTCTTGCCTAGCCCTGACCTGTATCACTGGTGCCATCACCAACTCTGCCATTGCCAATTCCTTCCAGACAAGGGCACGCTGCAGCCCAGGGTATGGGGGTGTGTATGTGGGGGGGCTCATCATTGCCACAATGACAACAGCCACAACAGCCAAGTGAAAGGGGAAATTAACACTGTGGGATAATAGTATAGCGGGGAGGGGCATTTGCCTTGCATGTAACCAAGCCAGGTTCAATCGCCGACACCTCATATGGTCCCTGGAGTCCTACCAGGAGTGATTCCCGAGCACACAGCCAGGACTAAGCACTGAATACTGCAATATTTGGCCCTCAAACAAACTAAAATTAACGTGCAACCCAGCTTTCTTTCCATTCCTTCCTTCCACGGTGGAAGGGCGGAAGGATCGTACAGCATCAAGAAGATCCATGCAGAAGGATCTGGAAGCTGTGTTTAGCCCCTCCTGGTTTTCTACACAATTTGAAGGCCTCATTTGTTTCGCAGTTGCATGCATGCCGTAATAATGAGACCAGCTTAACCTTGGTGATGAAGTACTTTGTTTAGGACTTGGCTTGGTTCTGTTTGTGCCTCTGAGTTGGTGCTTGATTCTCAATCAGCTGAAGCAGCAGTTCAGTGTGACTGCCCAGGCCATGCTCAGGGCTTCCCAGGCTGACCAGGTGGTGCTAGGGGGGTCTCCAGAACCACCCTGTCATTGAAAATGAACCCTGGGGAGCCATTGGTGCTGGGGATCACACCAGGCTCAGCTCGTGTGCCTAATCGCTCTCTCATTATCCAGGCTCTCTGTAACTTTATTTTCTTTGCAAAGAAAGCATGCTGGTTGGAGTTGACATGTTTGTATTCAGCCCTGTATAGATGTCTCCGTCTTCTCTGAGACAGCTCGGGCAACAGTGAGCTTCTCATACTTCTTCTGGGCTTCTGAACGGGTTTCTGATGCCAATAATAATCCCCAAAGACACAACCCTGAACCTCAAAACTCTAAAATATCAAAATCCCGAGGTATCATAGTCCCCAAATCACATTCCTAAAAGATCAAAATCTTACATGTTGAAATCTCACAAGTCAAAGAGAAATAGAAAATGCAGGAGAAAGACATACCAAAAACATCAGCCAAATTCAGTCAGATCTGACTCCAGTCCCTTCATAGAAAAGGAAATGCCTGGGGCCGGAGCGATAGCCCAGCAGGTAGGCCGTTTGCCTTGCAAGCGGCTGGCCTGTGCCGGCCCGGGTTCGATCCCCGGCATCCCATATGGTTCCCGAGCACCACCAGGAGAAATTCCTGAGCAAAGAGCCAGGAGTAACCCCTGAGCATCGCCGGTGTGATCCAAAAAGCAAAAAAAAAAAAAAAAAAAGGAAATGCCTATTGTAATAGAATAAAGAATTTATAATACTTATGGCACACTTTCTAGCCCAAGACATTTACTGATAGTCAGGCTCCTATCACAGGATGAAACATACTAAATGTAGAACTATTCTTGGCTAGGAATTGACTGTCCAGTAGATCAGCTTCTTAGAGTCACCACTCATAAAGCAGAGAAGCTGATCAGGCATCACTCGATAGTCGCTTTTATAAAACCCTCCCTACTAGTTTTTAATCAAGTATATGTAATACATGCTCCACTTGGATCTGAACCAGATATGTATTAGTAGATTAAAAAAAAAAAGCAGTGAAGCTTTTATAAATGCTCATTTGATGATTTGGTAGACTTTGCAGAAGAAAATGGATTTCAGTTTGATTCAAAACTATTCAGTGGATTCCTAAACTATAAAGGCAAATTTTGAATTCAATATTAACTGTGTTTTTACCAGCAAATTCCAACAATTGTACCGAAAAAAAATTAAATGTACTCCAGTGCATTTAGTGGAGAATTCTGAGAAATAGGTGAATCACACCTTAATGTAATAATGAAAACTCAAGCTTAAAAATATGTCACTTGGGGTCAGAGCAGTTTTTAGGGTGTTTTCCTTGCACATAGCTCACCCAGGTTCAATTCCCAGCACCCTATACAGTACTCTGAGCACTGCTGCGAGTGATCCCCAATGTAGTGCCAGAAGTAAGTCTAAGCATTACTGGGTGTGGCTTAAAAGTGCCCCAAATGTTTCATTTGTTTGAATAAAGATTCCCTCCTTCCAGCTGGTAAAATCCAGGTGCTTGAGTGAATTAAAGCAGCATCTGTGTGAAGAAAGCAGTATAGTTACTGAATACATAGAAAGGAAGCAGTATAGTTACTGAATATATAGAAAGAAAGCAGTATAGTTACTGAATACATAGAAAGAAAGCAGTATAGTTACTGAATATATAGAAAGAAAGCAGTATAGTTACTGAATACATAGAAAGAAAGCAGTATAGTTACTGAATATGTAGAAAGAAAGCAGTATAGTTACTGAATACATAGAAAGAAAGCAGTATAGTTACTGAATATGTAGAAAGAATTATGTGCAGGTGAGATCAGGGAAAGGATAGTCAGAAATGATCACTCTGGACAAGAACTGAGAGCTGAAAGGAGGGAAGGGAAAGACAAAATAACATTTTAGTACCTATAGAGCAAACCATAATGAGAGAGAGAGAGAGAGAGAGAGAGAGAGAGTGTATCTGCCATAGAGGTAGCCAGGAAAGGGGGATGGGAGGGAAACTGGGAATATCGGTGCTGGGAAACATACACTGGTGAAGGGATGGGTATTGGAGTATCCTATGACTGAAACCCAGTTATGTAACTGTGTATCTCACTTGTATCACTTGTCTTCCCGTTGTTCATTGATTTGCTCCAATGGGCACCAGTAACACCTCCATACTTCCTGTCGCATCCTAGTGTAGCCCAAGGGCATCTGCTTGTGCCAGGAATATGAAGAACCTCAAACCATTCCTTCAGGTCATGGGAATGAGGTCTATAATTAAATTAAATTAAAGAGATAATGATTTTTTTAATAAAGGAAGACTTCAGCCGTGGTGTTGTTCTGCCTTTACTATTTGTTTCCGCCACATTTGTGGTCTGCATTTGAGTTTATGTAGAAGTGGATTTCTGCATATCCCAGAAAATGTAAATGCATGCCACGGAAGGTGGGCACATTCAACAGGGAATGTCCATGGATGAGAATCACAGTTTCAGACAAATCAGTGCTGTGCAGGAAGAAAATGTCGATGTGCCTTCTGAGAAGCAGGTTCCCGATGAAGAAACAGTGTTTTTCCTCTGCATGTGTGCAGTAGAAGTTGTCTTGTTCTAATCGAAACTCACACAGTTGTTCACAACATGTCCCTGTAATATAGACTTTCATCGTGATTTTTTGTTTCTTTTTTCGATACATTTTTCATCACCATTTAAAATTGGCAGCAGTGTCTTTTTACAATTTATAACGCTATATATTTAATGATTGACTGAATCATTTGAGTTGGCTCAAGGCACCAATGACATAAAGATATTTTACTTCTGATGTTTTTATAATTTTAGAAATTTGACTGCAAAACTATATGATCACTACATCGTGTTTTATGTATGCAGTGTGCTTGTATGTTAAGGGGTTGACACTTTATTGATAAATGAAGAAATTATTTTTGTACTATTTTATAAGTGAAATGATCTCCCCTTATATATATTTTTGCAGGAAGTGATTTGCAAAGTATTCTTTTATATTTTTGTGTTTTCCAAATAAACCCCCTTTTCAAAATGTATTAGCCATATAAGCAAATTAATATATAAATACATTAAAAAGTGTATTTTAAAGTGTATTTTTAATTATAAGTGTCTTTTAAATATTTTAATTATTTTTTTTAGGATTGTATTTTTCATTTGGCTCACAGGCATTTGACTTTGTTATTATACTTCCGTGAGACATACAATTACAAAGGTGTTTATAATTGGTTCTTGGTAATACAGTATTCCAGCACCCATCCCTCCACCAGTGCCCCATTTCCACTGCCAATGTACCCCCACCCTTCCTGCCCACCCCCAGGCTGCCTCAATAGAGGTGCCCCCCATTTGCCCTCTTTCTCTCTCTTTCTCTCTCTCTCTCTCTGTCTCTGCATCTATCTCCTTCTTCTTTTACACATTGTGGCTAGCCCTGCAGATATTTAGAGTTTATCACTTAGAATCTCTTTGTGTATATTCAATGGTGAGTTTTAGTCTGCTGTTACCATTTCCCACACTTAGTAAAACACTGGTATCTATTTCTATCCTATTAATAAATGCAGTCATTCTATATCAGCGATACTTGTTTTAGAGCGCTTTGCTTTCAAATGTTGTTCAGTGCCACATTGTCTTCCAGAAAGATTGTTTTGTGATCGGTGACTTATTTGCTTCAGAATAGCCAGTTTCCCCAGTGTTGGCCCAAACCTACTGTGTTCATTTATTTCTTGCCATGTAGTAGTAAAAGCATTCCAGTTGTTGTATTAGTCCATACCCCTGCAATTGTTCGTGTGGGCGAGGGAGATTTATTTTGCTTGCTTTCAGTTTCTTCAGAGATTGCATATGAGTTTAGTCCGGTGAGAGGTAGTTGGGAGGGGTCGCTCCAGAAAACTGGAATTCTGAAGACAGACCCACTTGCCCAAGAAGTCCTCTGCTCGCTCCAGCAGAGAAGGTAGTGGCCCATTGCATTTGCAGCAACTATCAGGAAATCTTTAAGTAGTAAAATATTTTTCTCCACCCTCCTTATCTTTTCAATTAATCTGTCTAGTCGTCACTACCAGCAATACACTGCTCGATTTAGTGTTGTCTTTTACAATGCTCAGGTATACAACCTGGTGAATAAGCCTTTGCTCTTTCTGCTTTACAAATGATATTTGCTGTTGTTCCTACTTGGAGTCCAAATCCGCTGAAAAGTGTCAAAATTTCCATTGATGCTTTTTGGGGTGACTTCAAATATGGAGTATGGAAGGGAAATTGACATCAGTGGAATAAGGATGTTTCCCTCCCTAAAGACTAGAATTTTCTTTCTGTTTCTTCAGATCTCTTCTCATAAAGGGTTATGGTATCTAGCCATTGCTATAGCCTGGTACAGTGTTTGCTAGGTTTTGTATTTAATATATTTGTTTATTATGGTAATCATTTTGTTGCCTTTATCTACTTATTTTTGCTAGTACATAAACTTTAAGTATGACACAATAATCTTGTATCTTGACACTTTACGGAGGTAATAGTGGAAGACTTTATCATTCTGTCATTTTCTGTCACTTAAACCATTCATCTATAAAAGTGATACCTTTATCTGTACCTTGTAAGTGTACAATCTTTTTGGGATATTCTACTTACATTTATTTTGTGCTCTCTGGAAAAGGTGGTTAAGTTGACATGTAAGAAACATGGGGAGAAAACATGTAACTAAGACTTCAGCTAATCAGATGTTCCAGCGTCTGAAAGAATTCAGCTCTGACTCCTCCCCATAATGCCACTCTCGGACCTTAAAAAGGACTATTATAAGTGATAACAAGTTCCATACTGATAAACATTTGAGAACTTTTCCTCAAAAGCCAATAGCAAAACCAAATTTGCAGTGTTCACTGATAGCAATATTAGGTGATACCCAATTAAGTGCTTATTTTCTTTGTGATTTGGGGGCCATACCTGTCCCTATGCTTGGGCTAACCTATGTCTCTGCACTCAGGGATCACTGGTGGGGACACTATGGGGTGCTGGGGATAGAAGGTGCTGATAAGGCAAGCGCCCTACCTGCTGTGTTATCGATCTGGTCCCTAGGTCATTATTTTCAGAGGGCTGGAGAGGACCAGTGTGGAACCTGATCTTGACATTTGAATTGTTTCCAGTTTGTGACTGTTAGAAATAGCAATGTACTGGCTGGAGAGATAGGAAAGGGGTTAGGTGCTGGCCTTGCATGTGGCCAAACCTAATTGGATCTCAGACACAGCGCTCGGTATTCTGAAGTACTGCAGAAGCGGCCCTTCAGCACAGAGCCAGGAGTTGGCCCTGAGCAGAGGTGGGGGGCCATTATCCTCTTCCCTTCAAGCCACATAAAGGATAATGAACGTTCTGTGGAAGCTGCACTGCTGATGGGTATTTCTCGGACAGCATAAAGTGCATTTTCAACTTTCATGGATTCTGCAAACGTTTTCTAGAATAGCTTACCAAATTCAATTTATCCCACTGAGTATGACATTTTATTTTGCTCTATACTGTCAGTTATGATTGTTAGTCAATTTTTTGGAGCAGAAAAGTTAACAGTTGATGGTTTTCCAAATGGAATTGAAGATAATTTATATCTTTAATTCCTGTGTCCTTGTTTGTAATTGAATATGCTTTGTGGCAAAACACCTTTTAAAAATAAAAACAACAGGAATCAAGTATTTCTAGTAAATATAACTTGGGCCTTGACATTTGTTTTGGTCGATCTTTCTGCTAATTTTTTAAACTACTTTCTTGAGTTTTAACTATACCATGCCCTCACCCGCTGCCCCAATCCACATATTTAGCTGACAGAACTCGTGTAAAATTGTGTAAAGAGTTTGTATTTAATTCATATGCGTTAAATTACCACATGGTCGATTCTTATGACATCCATCACCTGCTTCAGGCTTCTTCCTCTTTATTATTCCCTGGCTATAGGCACCATCCTGAAAGTAGGTTTAATGCTTTGCTGAAAATTTTTTGTTCCCCATTGGACTGTTGAACGTTAGTTTTTCTTAAGTGTCCAGTAACATTTCAGTATGTTTTTAAGTTCATTCATGATTGTCAATTAATATTTTGAGGTTCCATATTTCCCTATGCCTCGCCTGCTCTCTCTCTCCATGTGTCTACTGGGTGGTTCCTATATTTACTGGTCTGTAGGATATTTTCATATTAGCTGGCAGAGGAGCCCCACCCACTTGTGGCAAGCTTCCAACTGTTGGAGAAGTTCTCCTGGCCCCTGTTTTACTCTCCTTGGGTATTAATCTCATACTGTGATGTGATTTTATATTCCACGTATGAGTTCAATCATTCTATATCTGTCCCTCTTCCTCTTAACCATTTCACTTAACATGACACTCTCAATGTTCATCCTTTTTGTAAGCAAATTTTATGACTTCATTTATCCTGCTGCGTAGTATTCCATTGTGTAGATGTACTATAGATTCTTTATTCAGTCGTCTGTTCTCAGGTACTTGTGTTGTTTCCAGATTCTGGTTATTGTGAAGAGTGAGTGCTGCAATGAACTTACCCCTGCCAATTTTCTGTAGGTAGCAAGGAAATTAGCTGATAAAGCCAGAATGGTCAAAATATATTTCTGACCATTAAAAACCAATGGTCAGAAAATTTCTGGATCCTAAACAATTTTCATTTAATTCCTTGTACTGAAAAACTAGTGACAAATGTACCATGTTTTTATAAGTTCAGAGGCCTCAAGGCTACTGACAACAAATTCTTTTTAATTGATTTGTAAATTGATTCAATTGAAAACACCTTTAAAGGAATGTGTGACACTCAAAATTATGGGTGAGAGAATAGAGTTAATACTCATCTATGAAAAATAATAACGTAAAATTGCATTGCTGATGTTGTTTGTAGTAATATTTATGGAGCTGTTATGTAATAAAGACATACATTTCAAACATATAAAATATGAAAAATTCTCCAGTTTTAAAAATAATGTTTGATGTTAAATAATGTATTCCACCAAAGTATATTAAATACAGAAACTGCTACTGTGTTGTAATTTAAATTAAAACAAAATTTTAAAAATACATCATTGGCCCTCTGCTGGGGTGGCGGGCCAGGGCTAGAAGCTGCCATCCCTCCCGGGGCGCCTCATGAGCAGCTGGGCACAGTGAGAGCCAGTAGCAGCTCTGCCCCATGTCTGTCAACCCAGCAGAGCCTCACAACAAGCCAGACGACCCCCCCACTCCATGAGGACCTCCATTTTCCACATCTGGGCTTCCCCCTCATCAGAACTCCACCCAGCAGACCAGACTATCACAGCCTGGCTCACACGGCCGCAAGTGGCCACACGGTTCATCAATAAATGCTGGATTTCAAGATGACTACAAGAGTATGCTACCTGCACGGCAGAGCCTGGCAAGCTACCCGTGTCGTATTGGATATACCAGACACCAGTAACAATTATAGACCTCACTCCCATGACCTGACGGAATGGTTTTGAGGCCTCTTTATGTTCCTGGAGCAAGCAGGTGCCCTTGGGCTCTACTTGCATGAGACAGGTCATATGGAGATGTTACTGGTGCCCGCTCGAAAGCAAATAGATGATGAACGGGAAGACAGTGATACAGTGACAGTGATCATTGGCCCAGTTTGGGGAACCTGTCTAGACACTGATCTGCTTTCTTCCTCAGCAGCTATTTCCTACTTCTCATTACAGTTTCTCTTCTCTGAGCCATTCTGTACTAGTCTAATTTTCCAAAATCAACAAGTAAAGGTAATCCCTGTGCCTCAGAGTTTTCAAAATCAGTCAAATTATCCAGTCTACCAGAAATCCCTGGAACCTTGAGAAACTCACTTTACTTGCCATACATACTAGACTCACTGGCGCCCCAGCCTGTAGTTAGAAGGCCCCTGAGATAGTGTCCCTGTGCCTGTTGGCCTTCTTTCTGTTCACTATCTGTTTTAGCTTTGGAGCCACACCCAGCAGTACTCAGGGCTTCCGTCTGGCTCTGCTCAGGGACCCTCTCTTGGTCATGCTCAGGATACCATGTGCTGTGCCAGGCAGGCACTGAACCAGGCTCTGCCGGTACTAGTGCCTAAATCCCTTTATTATTCTTCCAGCTCTCTTTTCCCTTCTTCCATTTAGAGAGATAATAGAGTTGTGATTTAATTTATCCCAGCATTAGCATATTGTGTTCCTCTGGCAAAAGAATCGTTAAATATTACGAAAACAATGGTGAGGAATTACCACGTCTCACAAATTTACATGGATTAAACAAACACAAATACATCTCAAGGAGATTTTATTTTCTAATGGAATTTGAAATAGTAAAGGTCTGGGGAGAATATTTATATTATGTATTACAGAAAAAAGGGGTTTTTTTCCATAAACTTATCTAGGAAAAGTAAATATTACATATATACCTCTAAATAGGCCTGAATAAAATAAAAATATTTTGGTGCCAGAGGCATGGGTCAGAGGGCTGAGGACATGCTTGGTTTTCTGGAGGCCCAAAGCTCCATCCCCAACCCCTCATGGTCCGCGAACACCATTGGGAACAGTGTCCAAGCAGTGCTGCCTATGGTTGAAACCAAAAAGAACAAAACCACGGGGGCCAGAGCGATAGCTCAGCGGGAGGGTGTTTGCCTTGTACACGCTGACCTATGTTTGATTCCCGGCATCCATATGGTCCCCTGAGCTCTACCAGGAGTAACCCCTGAGTATTGCTGGGTGTGACCCGCCCCCCCCAAAAAAAAAGAAAAAGAAATAAGCCAAAACCAAAACATAATCGTCCTAAAAAAAAACTGAATAGCATGATAACTGAAAAAGTAAAATTTAAGTAGTTGTTTACAAAAGTGTTGCAAATGGCCATTTTTCATGTGTGATTTTTATGAATCTGGAAATTTCTGTAACTGAAAAAAATTTAATTAGTTGTTTACAAAAGTGTTACAAATGGGCATTTTCATCTGTGATTTAAATCTAGTATTTTGTGCATAGATTTGTATAATCATGATGGAAAGCAAGTTATAGATCTGCTATCAGCCAGAAAAGAACTTCCTCGTGTTTTCATACTCTTTGGGGGCAGTGAGAGACTTCCAAGTGGTGGTCAGGTGTTGGAGGACATGTTTAGCTAATCTGGGAGTTTTGTTGTTTTGCTCACTCCCAGCTTAATCTTATTTAAGCCAAGGTTCATTCTAATGAGATCTCTCTTCTATGTAAACACTGCTAGAGGGTGTGGCAGTTACAGAAGTCACCTTGATTGAATAACTTCTGACTTATACATCTACTAAGACTTCTATGTTTTCTAGATTGGGCACAGCTCCTCTTTATACCCACTGCACCCAACGTGGGACAGTTAGAATTTACCAGGAGACTACCACCCTGGCTACGCTGAGACTAAAGGAAGACTATAGGAAGGATCATACTAGTTTGCTCTAAGCAGGCGAGTATGACCCTTTCAGTACATGAGAACAAGATACTCAGAATCACCCTGGTGCAGATAATAATAAGGACCTTGTGGGTACCATCTAGATTACATGAAGCTCATGAAGTTAAGATGTATTACTTTATATCAGCCCCCTCTCTCTCCAGTGTTTTACATAAGAGATAATCTTGGGATTAGTCCTTGGTGTAACCTTTGTTTATACCTGCAATAGGGTGTGGCACTACACTCTGTTTAGGGTTCTTTGTTGGCATGACAACCTCCGGATTGGAGTACTTTGGTGTATATAAGGGGGCTGACTTGAGGCCCCTTCACCTTTTGCCTTTTGGTTCCTCAGCCTTCAGCTTTTGGCTCCCATGCGTCTTTTGGCTTTTGGCTTTGGCCTTTTGCTCTTTGGCCTTTTGCTCCTTCTGGGTAGGACTCAGCTCGGGTGACATCCTCTCTCTTTGGTGGGAGACTTAGGCTTTTTTGTATGGTCTAAGTTCGGACCAGAGCTAGAGTTTGTTCATTATATTGGATTGCTGTGGAAGAGCTTTTGTACTATTAAAAGCCATTTTTTGGAACTGCACCGACTCGTGAGTTTTCATCTTTCTCCCGGCGTCCTCGGAGGTAGAAGACAACCTCTGTCCTGACACTGTCAGGGACCCCGCGACATTCCCCGACAGTCAGGAGGCGAGGGGTAACCTGTGCTGAGGGGTACTCAGGGAACCATGTAGTTCCAGAGTTCAAACCAGGGTCATGCAAACTATGTACCTTAAGTCTTGTACAATCTCTGGCCTCATCAAGGTCATATTTTAGGTCCACTGGATGCTTTTTACCAATGGAGAGATGATAAATATTAGTTAAAATAGAGCTTATAAACATTAAGACTTAAGGTGAAATATTCAATGTGCATTACAGTGAATCTGCATTACAGTGAGTAGATGTAACTCTAAATGCACAATGAAACATAACTTGAATTCGTGGAATTCGTGTGCTCTAACTGATATTTTTTTTTATCACTGTTCATTACTCTGGTAATTTCATTATTGACTGAAAGCTTAGTTTAATTTGTATCAATTATCCAAAGACCATTTCAGTACACTTCTTTTTGCCTTTTTGATCAAAGCTTGCCCGTGAACATCTTAAGTATCTTTCTGCCCTTGAACTTCATCTGTTAAATTTACAGAAGTTGTTAGCCAAGTGTCAAGTGATTCCTGCTGATGTGGTGATGGGTTTGGGATCAATATGCAAATATTTTATTTCTAAGCTACTAATGATTTTAACTTATGCTCAGAATCATTATTTTCTTCAGAATTTAATAGATTTTATGAACACAAGTCAATTCCTCTGCAAATATCATTGGATTAAAATATGCTTTTCTCTAGTAAAGCTGCAAATCTTTAAAACAAATTTAGTTTTGAAAATAAAGATAAGTTAACATTTTCATTCCTTTTTAGTTTGGGGCCTTCTTGACACGCAGAAAGGAAGGACTAAAAAAAGTATATCTGACCCCAAAGCCAACACTCCTTTGAGTTGTCTGTATTTTTTAATTAAGGTCTTTGATTTTGGAGGCACAGAGATGGGATAGAGTAAAGTGCTTTTGCCTTGCAAGAGGCTGACCCGCTCAGTCCCTGGCACTGTGGGTGGTTTCCCAAGCACTACCAGAAGTACCCGTGGTGGAGGACAGAACCAGGAGGAGGCCTGAACACCAGCCAAAAAACAAAAGAAAAAAAAATCAAGCAAACAACTCTTGCTTTGAGGAGTATCTGGGCCACTTAAGTGACCAGTTAGCAGGGTGAAGAAGGATTCAAAGATTCTAGACAAATATGCCAAACTTCAAATAACTATGTAAGACCTTCTCTGTCTCAGGATATCATCACCTGCATTTTACTTAAAGTCATTTAATGGATCTGGGGATGGGATTGAAACCCAGTCTAGCATGCAGATGAATTAGTGCTGCAGAGGCAGCTGGCTCTAGGCCAATTTGGTATGTCTAAAAAGGAAATAAAAGGTTTGCTTGGCAGAAGCATCATTGGGATGTGGAGCTGGGGAGACTGCTGAGCGGTACCGCCTTGGACAGGGTCGTTGTGACTCACGAGGCAGCCATACTTTATTTAGACCCAGGGATGTGAGGAGTGCAGCTTGTTTCTAAAGCTCAATGAATTATCTACTAGGTTTTGTTGTTATGTTTTATTGCCCAAACAGCACATAATTAGGAAACTAAAGCAGTTTTCTTTCTTTACTCATAGGTCCCATGAATCAAGAGTCGAGGCACAGAATAGCTCTGTGTGTGTGTGTGTGTGTGTGTGTGTGTGTTGTTTGGGGTGGGGTCTGGGCACATCCATCAATGCTCAGGTATTATTCCTGGCTCTAGACTCAGATATTTCTCCTGGCGGTGCTCAAGGGATCGTTTGGGATGCCAGGATCAAAGCCAGATCAGCTCCATGAAAGCAAGTGCCCTGTCGCTGTACTATTGCTCCAGTCCCAGCGTAGCCATATTTTCTCTCTCATCTCGTGGGACAGTCAGGTGCCAACTAGTCTGGATTCTTATCTGAGAGTTTTGTCAGAGAAGAAACCACTTCCTCCCTTACTCAGCTTGCTCCAGAATTAATTTCCTTGGCATTGTAAGACAGGTTTTTGCTGGGGATTGACCAGCTGCCATATCTGCTTTTGGTGGAGAAGTTCCTTGCCCGCTGCCGTCATGATTCCTTGCTTGTTGAAGACCATCAGAAGAGCCAGATTCAGACCACCAGACACTCGTAATCTAACTTCATGTAATTGCAGTGACATTCCATTACTTTTCCCATTTTCTGCTAGTTTGAAGAAAGTCATGGACCCACACAGTAAGGAGAGAATCTTACAAGCCTCAAAAAGTAGGAGTTCTGGGGGGAATGTGTCTGTGTACACAGAGAGTGAAGCAGACTAATTTCCATATTATAGTAAAGTTAATTACAGTAGGTGTTCAATGCGATTGATAGTATATAGTGAATGGACAGACTTTTAGAGTTTAGAAACAATACACAATTTCCTTCCCTCCCCTTAGTCCCCAGACACATTTTAACCTCCAAGGGTCAGAGGACCAGCTCAAGCTTTCCATTTTCCTTATAATGTGATCACTTACCTGAGTTTTGTTTTTTGCTTTTTCGGTTCACACCTGGAAATGCTCAGGGGTTAATCCTGGCTCTTCTAGCGGTCCTGGGGGGACCATATAGGATGCCGAAGATCGAACCCAAGTTGGCGGCATGCAAGGCAAACGCCCTCCCCACTGTGCTATCTCTCTGGCCCCTGATTATCTCATTTTGTTTCAGGGAACATCATTCCCTAAATGAATTCCTTTGGTTTTATAGATTTAAAGCCCGTCAATATATTGAATACTACTGAATTTATATTCTAAATCAAATGTTTTCTTTATGTTTGAATATCCAATAACTTATTTAACACCTCCACTTAAGGCTCTTAAATTTCTCTGAAACTAAATTACCTAAAAATGAGCTCTTGACTGTCCCCCAAATTGGTTTATCCTTCCCTCTTAGAAACTAGGAAGTTAGCTTTTCTAGGTCTTCAGATGAAAGCCCAAACAGACAAATATCTTAATGTTATTCTTGAGTTTTTGCTCATTAACTCACCACTTGCATCCAATTTGAAAGCAAATATTTCATTGGTGAGCCTTAAAATAGGTTCAGTTTTTTATAACATTTTCTGCAAAGACTGGTGCGAGTCAGCCTAAGTCTCTTCTTTGCATTCTTCTGCAGTTTCTTGAGAATTTCCCCCTTGCTTCCTCCTTCTAGGTTCATCTCTATTTTTCTTTTCTTTTTTTTTTTTTGGGCAGTACTTGACACTCAGGGATCAGCTGGGGGACCCTGTAGGCTGCTGGGGATCAAGCCTGGATAAACTGCGTGTAAGGCAAACACCCTACCTGCTGCGCTATCGCAACACAGCAGGCCCCAGTTTTTCTTAATGCAGAGTCATTGGCACAAGATCTGTTTGTCAAACACACAAGATCATATCATGCCAATCCTGGGTTCAACACAGTTGTCAGTATTTCTCCAAATTAAAGAGGAGGAGTCAGAATTCCTATGTGGACCACACTGATTGAAATGATTTCAGTCTCTTTCATTTATTGAATCTCAATACTCCCTGTTATTTCCCTTGGTCCTAAGGCAAAGGCAGCTTTTGCCTCATAAATGTAGGCATTTGACCTTGGAAGCACATTTTCCATATATACAGTGTGTCTAGTTTCCTTTAGAAACTTGTGTCAAATATCACCTTCTCTGTGAAGCCTCTCCTGAACACCAAATAGACAGCCATTCCACTTATTTTCATCCTTGCCATATCTTTATCTACTACATTTTCATTTAGTATCATTTTGGGGTTCATTTCATTTCTGGCCCTGATTGTCTTTGGACTCTGCAAAGGAAAGTAGTCTTTTACTTTTTCCATTACCTTACTTTTAAAGACTATTCTCACTTCACTTATCACTTGTCTTCCCATTGTTCATCGATTTGCTCGAGTGGGCACCAGTAACGTCTCCATTTGTTGGGAATGAGGTCCTTTATTGTTACTGTTTTTGGCATATCAAATATATCACGGGTAGCTTGCCAGACTCTGTCATGGCTCTGGGTTCATCCCAGAGGTCCCAGTCTTTCTCTATGTCAGACCATCAACCATTCAGGGCCCACAGGGCAGAGTCCTGCGTGTAGACAAGTGTGTTTCCTGTCTGCCACCTGCCTATGCAGCCACACCTGCAACACTTCAAGGGACACATCTCTTGGTGGTATAATAAAGTATTTCAAAAGCATTGTTTCAGTTTAGACTGCATTTCAGTGAAAGGAAGAAAAATTGAAAAAGAAAGAGAAGAAATAGAGAAGGAAAGGGAAAGAGTCAAGAGAGGTGACTGAAGAAAAGGGGAAAAGAAGGGAGAGAGGTGGGAAATGGGGTATTGGTGGGGGCAGGAAAGAGCACCAAGGAGATAAATCAGGGATCAGGGGTGTATGTGTGTGCATGCTTTTTCTGCACAAGGACTATTCTCATTTCAAGATATTGTAGGTGTTCAGTAAATAGTATTTGAATAAATGAATAACAGTTGAATAATGATTTTAAATATCCAGCTAAATTTGTGTTTCTCATAGGAATTCTACTTGGAAACTGCATTATTCTTTGTATATAACATTAGACTTGGTCAACTGATCTTTTATACTATTTTTATCGATGTTCAGAAAGATCTGAAATTCTTACTCATTATTGCCTGTTTGTAATATAAAACGGTGATACTGGGAAAGTATCATATAACTTAGCTCTTCTACGCCCCTGTTATTAACCAAGAATATTAAAAGCATATTTGGGTACACATACCTTTACACAAGTGTAACCTTTGTATTTTAATTCTGAAAATGTTTGAAGGAGGCTCAGGGTCCATCCATAGATAAGTAGAAACAGGCTTCCATGGATCCATGCAGTGGGTTATCGGAATGCTACAAAAAGAATGACTTTCAGATAATAAATGATTCCAAAGAGAGAGAAGACAGAAAAGAGGTGCACACTAAATGATTTCATGTCTATGCTAGAGAAAATAATCTATAAAGATACATAATAAATCAGTAATTGCCTGTAATAGGATAGTCATGAATCAGACACTTGCATGTAATGAATAGGAAACTTCTATTTAAAGAGAAACAAGTTGGTTCTTCCTCCCCACCTCGCATTGTCCAGGGCAGACAGACCTGCCTCTGTCAGACCTCAACAAGTCTCTGGAGTCTTTGTGCTGGCCCCAGACTCATGGATCACGGAACACCCTTTACTGCATGGAAGCATTAGCATCCATGTGACTGTTGTGCTTCCTCCAACTCATATACTCTTAAGGGCAGGAGGGACACCATAGTGTCTTAGCAATGCCAGGATACCTCCGCAACTGTTTGGAAGATGGAAGGGAGGAACTAGGTCTTTACCTGTTTATCACACTAAAATACCTTTACAGGTTAACGGAAACATCAGGGATAGAGAAGTCTATCTGTTATTGTAAAATAGCAAATCAGGACAGTACTCAGATCATTAACTATAAGCAAGTTCCACTGCCAACACCCATAGGACCCTGAGAACAATAGGAAAACTAAGGAATTCATCTGTACTAGTGGACAGGCCAGAAGTCTAAGTAAGTCCTCGAGTTCCTCAAAATTCCCAAGCCTGGATGAGAACCTCAAATCAATAGTCCAAGTGATGGCAATAGAAATTAAGCATCACTGGCAATGGAAATAAGCAATCGCTGGAAGATAAATTCAATCAACTCAAAGGAGAATCGATTCAAAGTATGAGAGAATCTATACAAATAGAATTGAAGGAGCTAAAGAATACAATAGTAAGCCACAGCCGCAGAATTGATAATGTGGAGAGCCATATCGATGTTTTGAAGACAAAATACAATCAACCACAGTGAAGTGGGAAAAGAAAAGAGAAGTAAAAGAATGGGAGAGAAAGAAGATACCTAATGAATAGCAGCAAAACAAACCCTCTCTGAATTATAGGAATATTTGTGAGAGTACAGAGAGAAACGGGAAGAAAGACTGGTGGGAGAGAGAGCTCAGGACTTCCCTAGTCTTTTGAGGGGAGGAATTGCACAAAATTAAGAGTCCAAGCAAAACAAAACAACACCAAGAAACATCATGATCAAATTGAAAAGAACAAAAAGAAAAAGATGACTACTTAAAGAAGGGCCAGATAAAATAATACAAATAAAGAGATATTTTTCATGAGCAACACTTGTGCTCAAGTGTTGCTCCAAGATTGGTGCTTGGGGTGACTCCTAGTGATGCTTAGGGGACCATGTGGTACCAGTGCTGGAACCCAGGCTCCTGCATGCAAAGCATTTGTTTACCTGGTTTAACTATGTCTCCCATCCAAGCACTAACCAGGCCCAACCCTGCTTAGCTTCCAAGATCAGATGAAATCAGGCACATTCAGGGTGGTATGACTTTAGACTCAAAAGTGACTTTTCTTCCTGCATCTCTCTTTGGTAGCCCAGCGAAGTTTATAAGTAGAAAATAACATTGAGCTAGAATTGTCCAATAGTGTATAAATCACATTTAAAATATATTTATATATTTATTGATGAGAAAAAATGCATGCTTTCTGCATGTACGTGCATATATCACTTGTATCACTTGCCTTCCCATTCATCTATTTGCTGGAGCTGCACCAGTAACATCTCCAAGTGTTCTCAAGTGTTCTGTCACTTGCTAGTGTAGCCCAAGGGCATCTGCTCACACGAGGAACATGAAGAGCCTCAAACCATTCCTTCAGGTCATGGGATGAGGTCTATAATTATTACTGGGTTTTGGCATATCAAATACAACATGGCTACCTTGCCAGGCTCTGCTGTGAGGTTGGTATACTCTCAGTAGTAGGCTCTCATTTACTGATGAATCACAAGGGGAGACACTGGCTTTTCTCTTGGGTGGAGCTCTGACAAGCTGTGGAGTCCAAATGTTGAAAATGGTGGCCCTTCATGTGTGGGGGTTCCTCTGGCTACTTGCAAGGCTCTATTGGGATTTCAGGCCAGGGCACCTTCTTGCCTTCCCTCCTGGGCACCTCATGAACAGCTGAGCACAGGGAGAGCTGGTAGTGACTCTGCCCTGTGTGTCTGAGTCTCTGGATCAGGCATACCTGGGCTTTAAAAAAGTCTTTGCTATAGGGTGGGACTCTGACAAGGAGGACTTGAGATCTTGCATATATACATATATGTTTATATATACATATTGTATGGAGGACATTGGCTTATTTGTAATATCCCTCTGTTGTTACTTGTCAAGACTATTGTACCCAAGTCCTCCAAAGGATGCCCATCCTCTTTGCTCTCCTTCAGGATGGGCATTTTACCTTTTGATGCGATAGTCGACTTCCATATTTTCCTGTCTGTGACTTTGTTATTATTACTAGAACACCAAGTATGCCTAAGGGACGATGTGAAAATAGACATTGTAATAAAAAGTGAAGCTTTTCAGAAAAACAAAATCAATAAGCAAATAGATCTTTGGGTAGAATCCAACAGCAATTTATCTGCTTCCAAATAATCTTGTCTCTGGCTCTCTTTGGGTCAAAATGTCTGCATGCAATTACATTGGACGCTGTGCAGATAAACGAGTGTGTTACACCGGGAAAAAGAAAACTCTTTTACAAGGATGCAGTTTATTTTATGACAACTCTTTGTAGTGGTCAAGTTTTGTTAGCCATTGTTTCTGTTGTTTTATTTTGTTCAGTAGCATTGAAAACATGTTCAAATGATGCAGTCTACCAAAAGGATTTTAAAATAATAAACTTACAAGATATAATACAAAACAACCATCACAGTTATAGTTTCTGGAACTGTGACTGAGCTTTCTTTAATTAGAAAAATACTCAGAGAATAAGTTTATTTTGCTTTGTAAAGCTAACTGAAAGTTAAAATGTTGCAATGTATACATGTAATTTTATATGGCTTGAGAGAACATGTGAATCTCTGTTTTCAGTTTCTTAGCATATTCTCTCTCCACTTTGGTCAGGATAAGGTAGTGCTATATTATTCAGTCATTATTGAAGGCGTATAATTGGTTAAGTCATTATAGAAAAAAAGTCAGGACAAAAAATAGTAAGCTTGAAACTATTACCCGCACGGCAAGCCTAGCAAGCTGCTCGTGTTGTATTTGACATGCCAAATGCCAGTAACAATTATATTAGGTCATTCCCATGACCTAATATAATGGTTTGAGGCTCTTTATGTTCCTGTAGCAAGCCGATGCCCTTTGCTCTGCTGGCATGAGACAGGACATATAGAGATTTTACTGGTGCCCGCTCTAGCAAATAGATGATTAACGGGAAGATCGTGATCGTGATCGTGATCGTGAAACTATTACACAATCTAAAATTGTGCTCTTACCACTTCTCCCACAGAAAAGGTGCTTATGTTCATCCCCAAACCAGCACAGAAATGCTCATGGAGCTTTGTTTGTTCAGTTACAAAGTTGAAAACAACGCACACATCTTTTAGTGGGTGAGTGGTTAAACAGACTGATATTTCAATAGCATAGAATATTCAGCAATAAGAAGTTGAATATTATTTCTTGCAGTAATGTAGATGACTCTCCAGAGAATGATGTTGAGCAAAAAATGTAATTTCAAATGGTTATATAGTATGATTTCACTTGCATATAATTTTTAAAATAGCCAAGTTATAGAAATAGAAAATAGATTAGTGGTAGCTGCCAGGGGTTAATGCATTGGCAGAGGTGGAGAGGGAATGGATTTGACATAGTAAGACTCATTGGGAATCTTGTTCTGAATGTTGACTGTCAATACTGTATGTAATATAATCAATCCAAATGCTTTGAATATGGCACTAATCTTTTTAGAGGTTTTTCTATTAGGTAAACTGGGTAAAGAGTACATAGGGCTCTTTGTATAATCTCTTAAGGTTGATGGAAACCTAAAGTTCTCTCAAAAGTCAGAGATTAAAAAAACACAGTTTTCTTGTCTTCTAGCTTCCTTTCAGTCGAGTTAATGGGGAAATCTTAAAATTTAGTACCAGAGAGGGAAAAAAAGCATTTTATTTTAATTAAAAAAACATTTTTATTATTTTATTGAGTCACTGGGTGATTGACCATTAACAAATTTGTTCATGATTGGGTTTTAGTCATAGTGTTCCAACACCTGTCCCTCCACCAGGGCCTGTCTCCCAATACTGATGTCCCCAGTTTCCTCCCACCCACAGCCTGGCCTCTGTGGTAGGCTTGCACTTGCTCTCTTGTGCTCTCTCTCTCTCTCTCTCTCTCTCTCTTTCTCTTTCTCTGCCTCCCTCTCCCTCTCCTTCCCTCTCCCTCACTCTCACTTTCCCTCTCTCTTTTTCTCTCCCTCATTCTCTCCCTCTCCCATGCCCTCTCTTTCTCTCCATTTGTGCATCCTGGTTTTCAATGCAGACACTGAAAGGTTATCATGTATATCCCTAGATCTACTTTCAATACTCAGTTCTAGTCTAGCATTACTATTTCCAACTCTTATAGAATCCTTTTTTTTTTTTTTGTTAAGGCTCCTTTCTTTCTCCTGGTTTTTAACTTCCTCCTTCCATGTGCTTAGATCAACCCAAAGTAACACCTCTTTTAACAAACCCTAAAATGGTAGGCAGTTTTCTTCTATACTGTACATAGTTTGGTGAATAGTTCTTTTAACGCTCCATATTTTCTTAATTTGGGCAAGCTGTCTTTACCACTGGTTTGCTGATTTATACAGACTCTGCTGAGTTGCACAATGCTTCTGTGGCCACGTTTGTGTGTCTCTATATTTAATTTTGGCACCTATAGTATTGCTTTCATGAACCTTTAGTAGAAAGAGTCGAAAATCCATCTGTGGATGAATAAAATAATCTCAGAGTGAGCTGATGAAAACCCAACCTTGTGATGGACTGAGAAGCAGCGAGAGGCGTGATCTGCTGTAGACAAACGTGGCTTGTGAGCTTGATGTGTTCTATGGAGTTACGAGCTGAGTGTCAGGTCAAGACTCTGGCTGAGCCAAGATTTAGGGGAGGAATTTGGTGGGATTGAGGCTCAGGGCCGAGGTCACTTCAATTAAATGAGGCAGAAATGACTGTAGGAACTTGGAGAATTCCTCTGGGGTCTTGCATTTGTTCCTAATACCACTTGGATTTTATTCAATTTGAAATGGGCAGTGATTGAACTGTTCCTTCCCTTTCCATTTACTTAGTCTATTATAAGCCAAGTTTTACATGGAGAGGAGAGGCTTACTGAAGAAATATATTGCTGGAAGACTTCAGAAGCTTGCAGTTCATTGAAAGAGATAAGATGAATATACAAACAGCTTCAATAGGAAGTTCTGGCTAATTTACATAATGATCGATTTTGTTCTGAAAAGAGCAAACCTTTGGGATTATTCAACTGGCCTGTCACTTCCACATTCCAGCCTAGTAACTCCGATAAAAAGAAAAACGAGAAAAAGGGAACATATTGTTGGCTAAAACCTTAGCTACTTAAAAGTTCTTTTTTATTTAATATTTGAAATGTGCTGCATTCATTTTGGCTTTCAAAATGAAAAGAAAGTTAATGGGCCCCATTTCCCCTCTTTTTGGGGAATAACACCCTTTTCAGTATGATCAAGGCAGAAGACACGCAGGCCCTCAGCAGGCAGTTGTCCAAGTTTTTAGGACGTTTAGAAAACATTTTCCCGAATCACTAGCCAAGAATTGGACACCCCCAAATATTCTTTTTTTTCACCCCCCAAATATTCTGAGGTTGTTCTGCCACTGGAAAGTTTTACTCTATCACTGTATATTATTTAGGACCAGAACATTTGAAATTTAACTTTTAAAATGTTTCTTGGGTGATTCCAAATTCTCAGGTTTAGAAAATATGATTTTAGGAGTTGGGGCGATAGTCCAGTGGGTAGGACACTTGCCTTGGATGTAACTGACCTAACTTTGATTCCCTGTACCCTATATGGTCCCCTGAGCACATTGCAGAGTGATTCCTGAGTGCAGAGCCAGGAGTAAGACCTGACCACCTGACCACCACTGAGCATGGCAAAAAATACCAACCTAACAAACAAAAAGAAAACACTATTAGTGAATTGACAGACAAAGGGTGATGCCAATTCAATTTTCAACCTCTGCATATCTCTGCTCAGTTTCTTCCAAGAGGAAGTCTGTGGGACTTTTGTTCTGTGGGAAAGTCTTTGTTACTGAAATTGACACAGCTTTTCAGAATTCAGGAATATCATTTGCATGGAAAACAATAGTGTTGACCTGGATGCCTGTTTCCTTCCCTGTTCCCTAGAGTTGATATACTCCCCTCAGTCTCAGTTCTTCAAGATTCCTGGTCCTGCTTAGGGTTCATATCCCTTTCAGTCAGCCAAGACTGTTCAATACTATGAAAGAAAGTCACATTGAACTAAGTGATAATTCTTATATGGCTACTTAATATCCTCTCTCTGGAGGATGAGGAAGGTTGAATCATGCAGAACCTCACCAGCCAGATTTGAGAAACTAGGATTTTTCTGAAGATAAAAAGAAGCTGGGAAAAATCACGCATGAGAGAGATAGGATCAGGTTTCCATTTACAGAGTCTGACTTGCTTAAGTTAGCAGAGTGAAAAAGAAGGGGAGGGGGAGAATATAGTAACATCAGACCAGATGACACTGAAGGTCTGTTCTGACAGAGCGGAGAGGATGCTGGGAAGAAGTAGGTGGACCAAGTTCATACAACGCTTGCAGTCAGAGATGAGATGGAAGACGAGTGGGTATCTGACTGGTGAGCATAGTAGTCCCTTCTCTTTGTGGAACAATACGACTCTTCTACCTTAAATTCAGCAAGACATGCTCAAGTTACTCTTCCTACTTCAAGCCACCTCTTACCCTTTTCCAAAATGAGAACTTGGAAACCATTTTTCTAAATTCAGGGGATCAATTCACATTCAGTTCTGATGTTTTTCTTTCAAAAAGTCCATCTGTCTCCACCCAACCCTGATCAGTCACCTTCAGACGGCGCTGTAAAAGCATTTATCTCCTGAATGAGGAGAACAGCATTCCATTAATGCATTTTCCGTGGCCATAAAGCATTCCAATCCAAATGCTCCTTCTTTTCTGACTAGGGTTTCACCCCCTCTTCTTCGCAAGGCACCTCCAACACAGAATTTCTCTCATCATCTACTGTGCTTCTGATATTCCATCATCTGTTCTTTTCTCTGAACAACCAGTAATATCCTAGAATATACATTGTAATTACTTTATAAAAGTGTATCTTTTAAGACCATATCTCATATTGCTGATCTCTGTTGGTGCCACGTATCCTAATAGAAGAATATAGTAATCACTCAATTATTTTCTGTGTGAATAAATGAATGTAAAATGTTCAGGAATTGGTTTCAGAGTTTGTACATTCATACTCATAAACCCTGATTCATCCCAGAATTGTCAAAGTAATTGCGGCTATTCTCTAATTATCTGTCTCTAGACCTTACAGTCTTTTGCTGGCACCTGCCATTTACTGAGCGGTTTTGGGTGACATCTGCCGTTAGTCAAGTGTATGCCTCCTACCGGGCATCTCCTGACTTTGCCCTCTGCCTTCGCAGATGCTGCTAATGTTCCAAACCTTGGTGATATCACCTTTAAATTTCAAAACTGCTGAGTGGGGAGCACAGGGAGAGATTTCTTTTGCTGCTTTATACTCAACTTCAGAAGGACACCAACGATGATATTTCTGGGACCTATGAGCGATCTTGCGTCATGTCTTTATATTCAATCCTATACTTCCTTTTGGATCGTAGATTCCTAAGGACCTCGGAATGCCTGGCCAGCAGATAGACCCAGGAGGTACCAGCCCTTTCTCAAAATTCTTTTGCAAGCAGTTTATTCTGGAACCCATTGATTATGTCTTTTTGCTTCTTCCATGGGGGATACAGTTCTCCTGGTATCATCTAAAAGGTTCTTGCTCTCATAACTGATCTAACTCAGAAAAAAATTCTGTGGCCCTTAATTACCTTTCTTAATCACCTGCACTGATTTGAATATGTTAATCAAGTGTCTGATGATGCATTTTTTCCCCTGAAGAAGTAAATCTTGACCAGCTGCATCAGCATTCCTGAGAACTTACTAGAAATGCACATTTCAGGGCTCCACCCAAGACATGCTGAATGTGACTTTTTAAGAAGCCATGCAGGTAATTCTGAAAGATGCCGTTATTTGAAAATCGCTGCATGGGGGATTTCAGCTTCGGGATTTGAAGAGAGCCCTTCTACTACAGAGTTCCTGAGACTTTGGCAGGTCATTTTTTTATCTTCCTAAATGTTCTTCTTTCCCTACATATCAATTGAATACAGCAAAGTTTAAATTAAATTAGATAAATCATAAAGCATTGCAATTAGCACAGAGTAATGATGTTTGGACATATTTGGGCATTAAAAAACAGCAGCAATCTCTATCTCTGCAGCAGCCTTTGGTTACACATAGTGCCAGCCACTATGTGTCAGGTGAAGATGGACAGCAGAGGGACCAGAACTCACCCTGCAGGACAGAGTCACACGTTTAGCCTTGTATGTGCTAATCATAGCTCCTAAGACCAAAGGCACTTCTGGTAATGTAAAGGATTAGAAGAATGAATAATTATTCCTCATAAAAGTACAGAAAAGTTGATCTTAAAGGCCTTTAAAGGGACAGATCTCAGCATGAAAGAAATAGGGACAGGCGTCCACTAGACAAGTAACGTTCTCAAAGACCAGGACTTTGATTTGAGGGGAATAGGGAATCTAGTTAGCAGCCAGCCTTTTCCCTTTTATTTTCATCCTTAGAAGTTGAAAGGTTCAGGCCAGCCCTGTCCACTAGTTCTGAACTACAAAGCCTTGGGAGATGGTACCTTCAGACAACGCATCTTAATTTCCCCTATTATTTGGAAGGAAGCTCCCATAAGCAAATCAGATGTGAGAGCGGGTCTTTTTGAATTCACAGTAACAAAAGACCTCCATCTTCACGTATTGCCAAACAACTGCCACTACAGGTCTGGCAGGGTAGACATCGCCATCATGCAGGTGGTTTTGCCAGGATGGAGATTAGCTGTTGCTAAGGGTCCGGGTGTGCTGACCTTGGATTTCCCCAAATTTGGGAAACTCAACTGCATAATGTGTAGTAGTGGGAGATTTGTCTGCACTTTACCCAACACAAACAGAACCCCCCAATGAGTATCAGTGTGATGGGGACAGTAAACAGGACCGTTTATGTGCCTAGAACTGACTGGTAAGAAAGAAATTGGACATGAAGACATTAACGCTTTGCAAAAGTGGAAGAGAAATGAGCAAAGCATACAAATTGCCTGACATAATGGTTGCTATGGCAATTGTTTGTGCCGAACCCAAGTGGTGGTAACTCAGGTAGGAGTAATGAAAAAGAATGTCTTACTAGGACCTTGCCTGTCACGTCAACTCCCTTCTGCTTCTGACTTGGTTTGTGTGTCCAAATGGCCCTTCCCAGCCCTGTGGAAGCCAGGGCACAGCTATCATGATATGATAAACAAGGGAGAGAGTGATTTTTTCTCAGTGTCACTCTGAGTTAGGGGCTGTTTCAGAAATCAGCAATGTTTGCTAAACACTCAACACCTCAGAGTGGAGGTAGGTACGTGGGTTGGCACAATTGTCCCAATACCCCACTTCCCATACAAATGATATTTTTATTATACCACCATAATAAAAATATAATATATATAATATAATATACATATATAATTTGTCACTTATTACTTGTATTTCCATTGTTCATCAATTTGCTCAAGCGGGCACCAGTAACATCTCCATTCGTAGGGAATGAGGTCCATTATTGTTACTATTTTTGGCATATCAAATACACCATGGGTAGCTTGCCAGGCTCTGCTGTAGTTCTGGGTTCAGCCCAGGGGGCCCAGTCCTTTTCTATGTCAGACCATCAACCATCCAGGGCCCAGGGGTAGAACCCTGGGTATAGACAAGCCTGTCTCCTGTCTGCCCACCTGCCGATGCAGCCAGACACTGCAGCCACACCTGCAACATCTCAAGGGGCAGTAAGATATACAATTACAAAAACAAATGATTTCCTTATATTGAAAGCAAACCAGGATAGACATATTATATATAATCACTGTATCACTGTATCACTGTCTTCCCATTCATCTTTGATTTGCTTGAGCGGGCACCAGTAACATCTCCATATGACCTGTCTCATGCAAGTAGAGCCCAAGGGAACCTGCTTGCTCCACGAACATAAAGAGCCTCAAAACATTCCATCAGGTCATGGGAATGAGGTCTATAATTGTTACTGGTATCTGGCATATCAAATACGACACGAGTAGCTTGCCAGGCTCTGCCGTGCAGGTAGCATACTCTTGTAGTCATCTCAAAATTCAGCATTTATTGATGAACCGCGAGGCTGCTTGCAGCCGCGTGAGCTGGGCTGTGATAGGCTGGTCTGCTGGGTAGAGTTCTGACGAGTAGGAAGTCCGGATGTGGAAAATGGAGGTCCTCATGGAGTGGGGGGTGGTCTGGCTTGTTGTGAGGCTCTGCTGGGGTGGCGGGCCAGAGCTAGAACCTGCCATCCCTCTCGGGCACCTCATGAGCGGCTGGGCACAGTGAGAGCCAGTAGCAGCTCTGCCCCATGTCTGTCTCTGGATCAGCATACCTGGGCCGGATTAAAAAAGACTGCAGCAGGGTGGATCTCGATGTGCCGGGCTGTGATATGCTGGTCTGCTGGGTGGAGTTCTGATGAGTAGGAAGTCCGGATGTGGAAAATGGAGGTCCTCATGGAGTGGGGGGACGTAATTTTTTAATAAAAAAAATTATATATAATATATATAATATATGTCATATAATATATATTTTATATATATGTATCACTTGTCTTCCTGCTGTTCATCAATTTGCTTGAGCAGGCACCAGTAACATCTCATATGTCCTGTCTCATGCTAGTGTACCCAAGGGCATCAGCTTGCTCCCGGAACATGAAGTGCCTCAAACCACGGGAATGAGTCTATAATTGATACTGGTTTTGGGCATATCAAACACGACATGGGTAGCTTGCCAGGCTCTGCTGTGTGGGTGGGATACTAGTAAATAAAAACTTAAAATCTTTTTTTAATTTTTTCAGTATTTAAAAACAATCTCCAACCTTTTACAGTTAGTTATTCTCTCTAAATTTTATGCCCTTAAAGATGTTGTGTTCTTTGCTAAGAATTTGGAAGACTGTTATCCTGATGTATAGTTTTCAGGATTGGAAACCAAATGGAAACCTCGATTCTGTGTTTATACAAAATCCTGTGTAAAGTTTGGCAGTTCCTCAAAAAGTTAAACATAATATTACCACATGACCCAGCAATTCTACCCCCTAGCTCTATATTCACGGTTATTGAAAACATATGCCCACACAAAAAACTGAAACATGAATGTCCACCATGCATTAATCGTACCTAGCCCAAAGTGGAAACAGCCCAAATATTCATCATCTGCATCATCTGAAATGTGGTATATCTATGCATAAACAACAGACTGTACTTGGCCAGAAAAGGGAATGAAGCCCTGATAAATACTCCAACATGGATGAATCTTGGAGCCGCTCTGCTTGGCTAGAGGAGTCACATAAAAGATTAGTTCTTTTACTAGGACTTCAGAAAACATGATTCATATGAAACATCCAGAAGAAGCAAAACACAGACTTAGCAACAGATGAGAGAGGCGGACTGTGGTGGGGAGGAGAGGCTGTGAATTGTTATAGGTTTTCTCGGGGGCTCAGGAATATACACACATATATGTATATATGTATGTGTGTGTATATATATGTATTCTTTTTACTTATGTAACATGTATACACATTAAAACATATGTAATATATGTATTACATATATGTGTATATATATATATACATATATATATTCTTTTTACAGGGTTGGGAAATGCTGAATCAGAAGGTACCTCTCAGCGCAGTCCCTGCAGCTTGGTGTTCTACCCTTTACATGACCTTCCTTAGCCAGCTGTAACCAAATTGCCCATCTTTGTGACAAGGAAGCATGTGTTTCCATCGCTAGAAAGAAATACACTTGTTTGGAGGAATGTGAGGACACGTGTGTGTGTGTGTGTGTGTGTGTGTGTGTGTGTGCATGAATAGTTTTGACCTTCAGACTTGCTTCTCTGTTTGGTGTTTTATGTTTTATCATCAAATTTTAGTCATAAGTTATACTTTTTAGTCTATACATTTCAAATCTCACTTTAACTTCTTACCTGATATTCTTTGGGTAAACTACTCGTATGAAAGGTATTTTTTGGAGCAGACCCCAGAAGATAAAGGAACCATCTGGGAAGAGGGGAAGATCCTGGAGGAGAGGGCAATGTAGTAAACAGTCTTGTGCTTCCCTCATTCCATAAAGGAACCATCTGGGAAGAGGGGAAGATCCTGGAGGAGAGGGCAATGTAGTAAACAGTCTTGTGCTTCCCTCGATTCCAGAACCTTCGAGGAAGTTTTTCATCTTGCACGACAGGTTGGTGAAGAATGTAACGTGGGCCTTTGAAGGGAGGCAGAGACTTTTACTGCTGGCCAGTAACCAAGGAAACTTAATGAGAAGTTACAGTGGTTGGATGTAACAACTTGTTTTCCACGGTAGCCAGACAACAGCAGGCGTTGTGTTCACAAACATGGAAAGAGCCGGGCTTGTTATCTACCCTGTCTAATTGGCAAGAACCCCCTAAACTTAGGCTAATGATGCTCCCATGCCAGGAGAGTTTGAGAAATTATCCTATAGTTTGTACGCTTCTAAACAGAAGGCATTCCCAGAAATTGTACACATAAATAAAATCTGTAACGGATGGCCGCCTAGAGTCTTCCATCACTGACTTTGTTCGCGCCACTGCTCCTTGGGGTGGCACATTCGCTTCCTGTTGCCGCTGTCACCAAGTGCTGCCAATTGAGTGCCTTGAAACAGACTCATTTATTATCCCACCGTTCTGTCGACCTCACCCAGGGAGCATCAAGGTGTGTGCAGGCTTGCATTCCTGCTGGACACGCTCTGGGGAGGTAATCTGATTTCATGTGCATTCATACGAAAACCACCAAAAAATATGGAAAAGCGAAAAGTGTGACTAAAAAACAACACCACTCAACATGAATTATTTTAAAAAAGGAGCATAACGCAGGTTGGTTAGCAGACTGCTAGAACATGGACATTGTCTCCTCTCCCTTTTTAGAGAAAAATGACACCAACTCAGGATCAAGTATTACAGAATTGTCACAACTTCGATCAACTTGATGAAACTGAGACATCTCAATGTGCTTGTAAAATGATTGGATTAAAATTTCTTGACAGAATTTGCTTCATAAGTGGAGACCTAAGAAAAAATGCTTTCCAAGAAAGAGATTTAGTTGTTAACTCTTGCTGCAAAATCCAGCACTCTGGGTCGCAGTCATCCAATGTGCCATGCATCTAATTTCCCATTCCCTGTGTTAAGTGGAGATGGCTAGTCTGGAATAGTTTTATTCTCTTTCTTTGGTTTGGCTTTAGGGCTACACTATTTCATGGTTGTGGAGCCTTGGTTCGCCAGCAACCACTGCTAGGTCCCACACAGCTCCAATTTCCAGAAGACCCTGCTGGTTCCTCTGGTAGTTTTAGGGATCTGCATGAAAGCACAATGTTGAAGATCTCGCAAAGACCAGGATTGGAACAAGCAAATGGCCGTTTCTACCGCATGCTATTGACATGTATGAAGGAATGAGGAGCCATCCCGTCCTTGATGGGAAGAGCTATAGAAAAGCTCCATGGAGTTTTCCTCCAGGAAAGAGTGCAGGCCTGGACACACTGGCTAATTTATCTCCAGAGAACGGGAAAACCTTTTCAGACACAAATTCTCTAGCTAAGTAGAAGTGGAAAAGTCTTTTATTCAATTTTCCATAGACCATATCTTAGTTGTTAGTTTTGGAGGACAGTTTAGTAGACTAAGAAACTATATTCTTCTGACCTCTCTGGGACTTTGGAGGAGAATTTTAGTGTCTCTTGGAGAACACCAGCCTATGAGGGCAGAGTCCACAGAACTCTGAATCAGTAGTTGCGACACCTGAGGCTAGATCAGTGAGGGTAGTGGAGAGTCCCAGGTGGCAATAACAATGGTTCTGCTGAGCAAGGGGGTGGCAGAAACAAGTGGTATCTTGTCTGTAAGCTCTGAGCAAAGGTATTACAAGGCAGGGTGATCAACCCTCCACAATGAGGCATTTCTGTTTTGTGGGTATGTGAGAGAAAGAAGTTCTTAGCAGAATCCCAACATTTTAAGGAAAGTGATTTAAGATTAAAGAAGACAGTTTTGTCATTGTACCATTCAACTAATAATTATGAGATATTAACAGCAACTAAAAAATTCTTCCTATTTGGAACCCAGGGAAAGGTCGGGGGGCTGAGCACCTGCTGGTCAGGAAACCTGGGCTCCACGCAGCATTGGGTGGTTTCCTACCAGGTGTGGCTCAAAACAGACAGAGTTCATTCTTCCTCCCTACCGTCTCATCTTCCTTTTCCCCTTTTATTTTCCTTCTTCATCCCCTTCCTATCCATCCTCCCTCTGTCCTTCTCTCCCTGCTTCTATTCCCATTATTTATTCCTTATTCTTTGACTTTACTTCTAGGGGCTAAAACCCAAATTTTTGTGAGGCACAGGCATCATTAATGACTTGACAACTGACCAATAACAATTTTTAGTTTGAAATGATTGTCAGGGCTTGTATGATTTTTCTATGAGTAAAGATTTGAGTTCGGCTGAATATTGCTATACATCTTTTATCTCTGAGAAAATGTGTTCAGGCTAATAACAATGATTATCATTGTGTAGTGGCAAGACTAGAAGAAGACACTGACTAGTAATCATAATGTTATGGTCCACAGTTCTTTATCTCAGTCTAGGGATCCCTAAGGGTTGTCTGAAAGAGCCTTCAGGAAGCCGTTTCTTATTTTGTATTTAGGGTTTAGGGATGTCACTTATATTGTCTGGGGAGAATAGCCATACATTTCATCACCATCTTAAATGTTTTTATTCTCCTTTCCCTTCCCTTTATTGTTGATACTGATTCACTTTTTGCCCTGTGTGGAAACAGTGCTCACACTCTTGATTTAAATGCTCAGGGGACCCGTTCGTTGGTGGAGCCAGGAATCATACTACATTGTACCAGGGGATTCCACTTGGAGATGTGGGGTGCCAACAGATTGAACTCACAGCTTCACCTATGCAAGGCCCAAACACATGTTATTCATCAGGTACCACATTCTAATTTTTAAGCTTTTGATTTTCTTAAATCTAAAATTCTTTCTTAGAGACTCTCTTTCTTAGAGACTCTCAGACATGGGGCAGAGCTGCTACTTGTTCTCCCTGTGCCCAGCTGCTCATGAGGTGCCCGGGAGGCATGGCGGGTTCTAGCCCTGGCCTGCCATCCCAGCAGAGCCTCCCAACAAGCCAGATGATCCCCCTACTCCATGGGGGCTGCCATTTTTCCACATCCAGACTTCTTTCTCATCACACCTCCACCCAGTAGACCAGTCTATCACAGTCCTGATCATCGACACCCACCCTGCAGCAGGTTTTTTTTCAATCTGGCCCGGTATGCTGAACCAGAGACTCTCAGACATGGGGCAGAGCTGCTACTTGCTCTCCCTGTGCCCAGCCGCTCATGAGGCGCCCGGGAGGCATGGCGGGTTCTAGCCCTGGCCTGCCACCCCAGCAGAGCCTCACAACAAGCCAGACGCCCCCCCACTCCATGGGTGCCGCCATTTTCCACATCCGGACTTCCCTCTCGTCACAACTCCACCCAGCAGACCAGACTATCACAGCCTGGCTCGCGCGGCTGCTAGTGGCCGTGGCCACGCGGTTTATCAATAAATGCTTTATTTAGAGGTGACTACAAGAGTATGCCACCTGCACGGCAAGCCTGGCAGGCTGCTCGTGTTGTATTTGATATGCTAAATATCAGTAACATTTATATTAGGTCATTCCCATGACCTAATATAATGGTTTGAGGCTCTTTATGTTCCTGGAGCAAGTGCATGCCTTTGGGTTCTACTAGCATGAGACAGGACATATGGAGATATTACTGGTACCCGCTATAGCAAATAGATGATGAACGGGAAGATAGTGATAGTGATAGATTTTCTTAATTTTAGACATATAGACAAAAAGACTAAGAGTGTCTGCTAATTAGTAACTGTGGTTTTCTATAATCTCCTTGGTCTCTAAAGCTCAGATTTTATTTCTGTGTGATGGGATTATCATTATATTATTATTTAGATCAGAAGTTGAAGAGACGATAAGATTGAATATACATTAAAATGTATAAAATATAACCAACACAAAAGAATGTTTGTGGGATCTCTGCTTTTCCATTCATGAGCAGGCAGCCTGCTTTAATTATATGTCAATCTCCACTTCTACTAGTTAAGTGCTGATAAGTTTCCAGCTCGAACAGTGAGAGCCCAGGCAAAACTGTGGCTCGGAGTGCCTGAAGTGCTCAATAATCTCAGTATGATTTGATTTCTTCCCACTGGGAGTCTGTAAAGGATGAAAGGTAAACATCCTGGGCTACTTTTTAACTCCGCTTAAACCTAACGGGACCCCAGCCATCTCATTTTACATGAGATCAATGGCACAGTGACAATGAGTTTTTCCTAGCAACTCAATTATTTTTAATGATTTACACAAGATAATTACTGTTGATAGATATCCAGTTCTTTAGAACAAGGAAATATTTATGCCCACATCTAGTTCTAGTTCACCCGTTTACTGAATCTTGCCAATGATCAGACATCAGAAACTAAGGAGGTTTTGGAAGAGGGAGAGAAGAAGAAACCTTTAAAAAAAATCCAGTAACCAAAGCGAGATCATCTCAATTTGTCGTCATCCCTTAGTTGAAATTTGAAAACTGAATTCTTAATGACTTTAGCTAAGACAGAGTTTATCATCCTCCTGATTTAAAAAAGTATAATGTGGGTTGAGCTTCAGGTGAGGTGGTTTCTAGGGGATCAGAGGATTTTGAGACAGTGCGTCTCTCCCTGTCTCTGCTTTGTGTCTCTGTGTTTTCTTCTTCATTGGTCAGTTCATGGTCAGACATGGGGCAGAGCTGCTACTGGCTCTCACTGTGCTCAGCTGCTCATGAGGCGCCCAGGAGGGATGGCAGTTTCTAGCCCTGGCCTGCCACCCCAGCAGAGCCTCACAACAAGCCAGATGACCCCCACTCCATGAGGACCTCCATTTTCCACATCCGTACTTCCCCCTTGTCAGAACTCCACCCAGAAGACCAGCCTATTACAGCCCAGCTCGCGAGATGACTACAAGAGTATGCTACCCACGGCAGAGCCTGGCAAGCTACCCATGTCGTATTTGATATGCCAGATCACGATAACGATCTTCCCGTTCATCCTCTATTTGCTAGAGCAGGCACCAGTAATATCTCCATATGTCCTGTCTCATGCCAGTAGAGCCAAGGGCATCGGCTTGCTATAGGAACATAAAGAGTCTCAAACCATTATATTAGGTCATGGGAATGACCTAATATAAGTGTTACTGGAATTTGGCATATCAAATACAACACGAGCAGCTTGCCAGGCTTGCCGAGTGGGAGGCAAACTCTTTTAAACACCTCCAAATAAAGCATTTATTGATGAACCGCACGGCCGCAAGCGGGTGCGCGAGCTGGGCTGTGATGGGCTGGTCTGCTGGGTGGAGTTCTGACAAGAGGGAAGTCCAAATGTGGAAAATGGCGGTGCCCGTGGAGTGAGGGGGGTCATCTGGCTTGTTGTGAGGCTCTGCCGGGTGGTGGGCTAGAACCCGCCATGCCTCCCGACTGCTTCATGAACGGCTGGGCACAGAGAGAGCAATTTTATTATACCACTGTGAGATACACAATTACAAAGATCTTCATATTTGGGTTTTGGTCATACAGTGTTCCAGCACCCATCCCTCCACCCGTACCCATCTCTCCCCTCCCCCAGCCTGCCTCCATGGCAGGTTCTTTATTTCTTTCCCTTTCTCTCTATCTCTTTCTCTTTTCATTCCCTTCCTGATTGTGGATTACAGAACATACAATAAAGGGTTGTCAGGTGTATCTTTTTGCCTGTATTTAATGCTGAGGTCTAGGTTGGTATTAGTACATTCGACAATTGTTAGCACACTGTTCCATTTTCTGTCTTACCTAGCCTCCTGACTCCCACACGTTTTTTTTGGGTGTTGCCTCCCCAAAAAAAAAAAGAAAAAAAAGATATGCCAGATACCAGTAACAATTATAGACCTCATTCCCATGACCTGATGGAATGGTTTGAGGCTCTTTATGTTCCTGGAGCAAGCAGGTGCTCTTGGGCTCCACTTGCATGAGACAGGTCATATGGAGATGTTACTGGTGCCTGCTCAAGCAAATTGATTATGAACGGGAAGACAGTGATACAGTGATACAGTGATTGGTCAGTTCACTCCATATGTTCTTGTTGACATATATTTTCTTGCAGTTTGTAATTTTTGGTGAAAGCGTAATGCCTCACTATTTTCTATGAAGTCTTAGAATTAAATCTTGTCTATTGATCCCATAAAATACTAAATTAATATGCTTGGGAGATGAAACTCTATGTTAGTTGTGGACATATACAGAGATGTGGGCATATACCCACAACTAAAACTAGAGAATACATTTAACTCATAAGAATTTTATGATATTCTTTAGGGAATACCAAAAAATCTAAGACCAACAGGCCAGCAACAAACAAGAACTGTGTACTACATTGTACTGAAACATTGGACTAAAATGCTCATCTGAGTGTTTTTTGAGCTATAAGTATGAAGAAATATAGTCTTTAACAGATGTGAATTTAGTAGTAGAAAGAGTTTCAGATTCTTACAGGAGTTATAAAATGAGTTATGCAGCCAGAAATTAACCCACCATATATTACATACAGCTAATATGTACTTTTTGTAGTGAGAGATATAGCTGTTCTCTTTTATCGTAGAGAAAATATTTTCCCATCTTCTTTCTTTTCTTTCTGTAGTACCTATCTATTGGAGGAATACTATAACCCAAGGCGTCTATGCCCTAATTTGCCAAATTTAAGGTAAGTAGGTTCAATTCTAAGACTATTCCTGGACTAAGGCAGTAAAATTACATGCAGTATATTCTACAGGGGTAAAAGACAATTATCTAGGTTTTCTAAGTAGTTATCCAAATAGTTATAAAATTTTGACAAGTGCTTTAGGGAAAATAACAAGTAAGACCTAGTTTCAAAGAAGATGAAGGTAATGCTAGATTTTCAGAATGAGGTTCAGAAACGAGCCATGCAGAGAGACTAAGAAAGGGCCATAGTGATGGTCCAGCGGGTAGGGCGTTTGCCTTGCACACGGCCGGCCCATTCGGCCCAGGTTCGATACCCAGCATCCCATATGGTTCCCAAGCACCGCCAGGGCTAATTCCTGAGTGCAGAGCCAGGAGAAACCCCTGAGCATTGCCGGGTGTGACCCAAAAAGCAAAAAAATAAATAAAATAAAATAAAAGTCTTGCAGTTTATTTTGGATGGACATGGAGAAGATTATGTTGAGCGAAATTAGCCAGAAGGAGAGAGACAGATACAGAATGACTGCATTTATTTGCATAACATAAATATATATGTACACATTATGATACCAATATCCAAGGTCAAGTGAAACATATATCAGGAGGTCCTGTCAAAGGTGGAAATTATCACAAACGTGTGGGAGTCAGAGGCTAGGTAAGACAGAAAATGGAACAGTGTGCTAACAATTGTCGAGGGTACTAATGCCAACCTAGAACTGAGCATTAAATAGAAGCAAAAAGATACACATGACAACCCTTTAATGTATGTTCTGTAATCCATAGTCTGAAAGGGAAGGAAAAGAGAAAGAGAGAGAAACGGAAAGAAATAAAGAACCTGCCATGGAGGCGGGCTGTGGGGCGGGGGGGACCAGGGACGTTGGTGGTGGGAGATGGGCACTGGTGGCGGGATGGGTGCTGGAACACTGTATGACCAAAACCCAAATATGAACTTTTTAATTGTATATCTTTGTAATTGTAAAAATTAAAAAAAAATAAAACAGTCAAAAAAAAGAATATTTCAGAATAAAAGATTTTTTGAAGAGCTAAGCCTACACTTTCAAGAAATATTTGATCCATACTTAAAAATTACAAGAGTATGCTACCTGCATGGCAGAGCCTGGCAAGCTACCCGTGTTGTATTTGATATGCCAAATACCAGTAACAATTATAGACCTCATTCCAGAATGGATTGAGGCTCTTTATGTTCCTGGAGCAAGCAGATGCCTTGGGCTCTACTAGCATGAGATAGGACATATGGAGATGTTACTGGGGCCAGCTTGAGCAAATCGGTGATGAACGGGAAGACAGTGATACAGTGATACTTAGAAATAGAGTTAGAAAAATTTGTATAGCTCCATGAATGTTAGACCAGATAGTCTGTGTCACTCCTCTCCTGAGGTTGTTTAGACAGAGCCAGAGACAATGCATAAACAATTGGTGTGTTACCTATGTTACTATAAAGCTTTTTTCTTTTTTGCATAAAAGTGGAGTGTAGGCAAATTGTTCTAATTCCTGGCCTGGAGACTAAGAGGAAGAGATAAGGATTTACAAGGAAGACAAGCAAGAAACTGAAACCTGGGGCCATGATATCAGCATAGATAGCATTGCTTTTAGGGAATGAGGGAGTCAGTGTCTTATGTGTGTTTCTTCTTCTTTTTAAAACATTTCAGTATTCAGATGGTAGGTTCAGTTTGAACCTACATCTTTGATGGCAAAATGGAAAGTGGTTGTGCCCCCTTCACTCACTTTATTCCGCCCCATATCTCACTCTTGTTCTCTGACCTAACTTCAGATTCCACCATTTATTTATCTTGTATTCTGAGAACGGAAAATTTTGCCTAAATGAATACCGAGTAAACAGACGCAATAATAACATACAATGAACCAGGAGAAATTTGGCATGTCATCCGGACATCAGATCAGATGACTCAGGAAGGTGTCAGGTGTTTCTCTTCTTTGAGGTATCCCTAAAGATAAGTAAGTGCATTTTCCAAGATTTGGATCCTTGGTTTCTGTTTTACATGTACACTAGTATTTTTTTCTTACCATGGTGTAAGAAAAAAAATCACATTGGAGACACCATTTGAATATATCATTGAAAAAATTTTTTTTTGAGTTTGAAGTGGGGCCATATTCATGTTTACTATTAGAATAGGGGTAGGATGGGAAAATAAAAGAATCCGAAGACATTTCAAATGCACTGTAATCAAAAGAAAAAATGGTCTTGAAACAATTGGGGGCGCATGGATGGTTCAGGAGACTTCCCACAGGAAACAAATTGCTGGTCCAGAGTTCTAAGATTCTTCAATCATGCCAAATATATCCTGATTATGAGAAGTTGGCTTGATTGGTACACTGTGCCACTCTCCTGTGAGCACTTTTAGGATAAAATGAAAGCAATATCAATGTAAAAAACCTAGAACATTCATCAGTTGAAAATTGCTCATCAAAAGCATTGTTGTGCTAATGATATTGTTAAAATGGATTTGCTTGTCAAAAAGAGGATTATTCTCTGAAACTGGAGAAGTAGAGACCTTTGCAGAGGCAGTGGAAGGAGGAAGAGTCCAGGGGGCCCAGGTCACGTGCCTTACTCACTGTACCCGTTATTTCAGAGGCCTCACAGTTCTATCTGTCTGTGTTCTGTAAAGTTCAGAGTTTTATTTCCATTTTTTTCTCAGGTCTAAAATGTATGATTATAATTCACTAACACTATCAATAGGTACTTGATTCATTGAAAATTGAATTTGTGTTGGTTGGGGTTGTGTGGGTATTCATGTATTATGTAACTAAATAATATTTTAAAGTAATTTTCCTCACAATGCAATAGAAATATGTGTTTATTGATTTGAAGATGAACATGGAGAAATTAGAAAGAATAAAAGCGTACATATGAGCTTCCTCAGTCAGCTGTGGTAGCACATTAGATAGGTTTGTCTACATTTTTTTTCTACTTTGTGGTTAAGTGCTTTTATAAATATGTGTACAACATTTTTCTTGAATTTGCATAATATAGGTTATGTTGTGCATACACTTTTATGAACTAGATTGGAAATTATATTTTCCATTAGCATTTTAGCACATTTCCCCTCTTCAATAATGGTAGTTTCTGGCTGATAGATGTCTCAATGCATATTTTATTAGAACTATTTACTGTTTCTATGTTTGCTGTAGTGAAAACACTCCAACAAACATAATGCTTTTTTTCAAATTTAGCCCAATGTTATCTTTCCCTAAACCTATAAAGAAAGATTTCAATATAAGTTGAAGGTCTTTTTGAATGAAAATGCATAATTGTTTTGAAGGGCTAGGTCAAAAAGAAAATAATGAGAAAAATTGATAACTTAAAAACAAAATTGTAGTCATTTACCTCAGTTATGTTAGTGCCTCCTTTGGGGATAATTCACTTGGTATAATGTGGCTGAAAAAAATCCCCCTTTCCCTCCGTCACAGAAAAGTCATGAGTTCACTAAAGCTCAGACTTACTTCCCACCGTAATATATACGTTCGTGTGGAAAAACTGGCCTGTTAAGGATCTAAACAGGGGACAGGCAGATGGACGTGTCCTAGAAGTTAGGACTCCTGAACTCAAGCACCCGACTCACCTTTGTTGACCTTGAAGGAGGCATCTCAGTGACTCGAGTTAGTTGCCATCCATGGATAGATGCAGCATCCGCACTTGGAGAGCCAGGGGAAGGAATAGACACTAGCACATGTGAATAGACGTTGTCACCAGACACGCTTTGTTTTAGACTAAGTTACTTGTTCAACAGCTCTGTGTTGAAGTTGGATTTTAGGGTAAGTGGATAGTATGCTGATGTAAGGTGTTCCACAGAGAGGACTCCTGACTCATGACTCTGTTTCTCCAGCCGTGAGCTGAGAAATTGCAGCACAATTGAGCAGCCAGGATACCAGCCTTTCTGCAGTCGAGATCAAAAGGTTTTTCAGCCCTGAAGGAATCCTTTGAGTTCCCTTTGTACATCTATTTGTTTCATTTCATGAACCACTACACAACCCCAGGTAACCTACAATTGTTGGTCTCCATATCTATAGTTGAGTTAATATGTTTAGAGTTTTTTTTTGTAAAAGGTAATCTTATGGGACTGGTGTTTTGCATTTAGCATAGTACTGTAGAGAGTCATCAAGGTTGCTGCGGGTGTTAACATTAGCATTCCTATTTATTTATCTATCTATTTCTTTATTTCTTTATTTATTTTTGCTTTTTCTGGTATTACAGTACCTCCAGGAATGGTGCACCCCTTGGGGGAATAACTTGGAAAAAATAATAGAATTAGTCACCGTTTTTTAAAAGATTTTTTTGTGTCTGTGGTGCAAAAGGAACATCAGTGTTTGAATGTGCCAGATGCTGTTGAGAATGAGTGTATCTCTCAAGAATCCGGGCCCGTCCACCCACCTTTTTAGTCCTTGTTAGTTCAACTGTTAGTTCCCAATGACTAATTCTATATCTTTAGTAAAAGTACAGCATCTGAAGATATGCAAACCATCGTCTTTAATAGAGATATTCAGCGTCATATTATCAACTTCCCACTGTGTGTTGACTGTCATTAGGGAAAATACTCTCAATTTCTTAAAATTTTTGGAACAGGATTTGTTTCCTGTAAAAATTCAGAAGTAAATATGGGTATTTATAAACTCTAGAAGGATATATTAGTGTGATTCTTAGGATATATGAGTATTATTCTCAGGGTTCTTGCGTGCCACGGAATGTTTGTTGAATGTTAAAAGGGCAAATGTAGTAATCACTAAATCCTTTGAACAACATCGGTACTGAACTTTAAAGTGTAGGTGGTATCTGAAGTATTTTTTAGTGAAGTGAATAACTTTCTATTAAGAATTTAATTAAAAATTCTGAATTAAGACTGTCTTCACAGACCATTAAGGTATTTTCCCCTGAGTTTTATGGTGGAATCTTTGGCATAGTGTAAGTCGCAAAATCGAGTGCACAGTTTTGTAAATCAAGCTAGCAGTTATTTACGTGTGGTTTGCTCACAGTCCGTTATTGGAAGCTGCCTACTAAATACGAAGTACAGATGTCTATGAAACAGCTTTTAAAAGCACTTCGAAGGATCTTTGTGTGCATCTCTGGGTATTACAGTCATCCACCATACCTGAAACTAGTTTCCAAAATGGGAAGCTTGAAATTATCAAAATTACTTTTTTAACAATCATTAAATTAATCCAATTATTTTTATTATTTAATAACTATTATCAAACAGTTATTTGATGATTATTTATGAATTATTAAATTAATGGATTATTGTTATTTAATGAGTATTAATTACCTTTAATAATGATCTTTGGGTTTGGTACAAGGTCACCCCCTGTAGCTTGTCTCTTTCTGATACCTTGAGTTGTCTGAGGTAACTGACTGCCTGCAATTTTTCACCTGGAAACACAGATTCTTCTGGGCAGTTCTTATCAGCATTAACATTCGTTTTAGAAGCTGCCCCTTTAGGTACCGCCTGGGAAGTTTAGGGACTCTATTCTCTGGCAGAGTAATATTTCTTCAGGATGAAATCAAAGTCTGGTTTGATGTTGAAATGGACATTTCCATTAAAAGTCTGTGGGAAATTCAATGGCCACATCTGTAGGAGAATCTAGTTTATTTTCAGATCAGCTCGAGACGTGGTGTGGAGTGGCTGCCTGGAAGTTGACAGGGACTGAATGTTTATGTGTGACCGAGTTACAGCCTTTGGAAGAAGCTGGAGAGAATAAATCCACAAATCATGACCTGTGGCCCAAATCCAGCTCACCACCTGGTTTTATGTGACTTATAAACTAAGGATGGTTTGTACATTTTTGAAAGTGGAAAATTAAAATATATTAGTGCTATGAAGATTAAGTGCTAATTAATCTTCCAGCGTCCACAAGTGAAGGTTTATAGTAGCAAAGCTGTCCGCAGCTGTGTGTGTGCAATGGCGTTGAGAACTGGTTCAGAAGATACCATCAGGTCCACAGACCATGAAATGTTTATTGTCTGATTCTTTGCAGAAAAAATATTGAACCTCTGATGTATATTACCAATCAGATGTTAATGCTATTTTCATCATATAGGCAACTTTGTCTAATGCGCTGTCAAACATTTTATAGAGAGTTGCAATTTTATATGTGGGTTAACTTTGTATGGGTTTCTATATACCTAATATTAAATTTGGTCATCATCTAGTGAGAGCTCTATTCAGGATTGTTTACTGGATAATTCACATTTTTCGCATTTAAAAAGCATTTAAATAATAGGGCACTTTTTATAAATCAAATGATTACATTTTTCTATTATAAAATAAAATATTCAGTAGGTAAAACAAGAAAAAATAAGTAACTCATGCTCTCACAATTTAGATATAGCAATTTCAGTATTCACACAAATTGACTTCTCTAATGCCCAGAGAAAAGTAAACCACTTTGAGATATGGAACAATAATTTAGGTGCTGTTTTGTAATATGCTTTTATTTTCCTTAAATATCATTACCTTTTGATTTTCTGTTGCAAGTTACACATTGCCATTTTAGAAAATTCAGGATACAAAAAGAAGGGATAATTCATTGGTCTCTAGTTATTGATAAGCAATGTTAGAATTTTGGTAAAATACTTTGTTGTTTAACCTATTCATAACTAACCCTTGTATTATAAAGACACATTTTGCATATCCTTTGAAAAATAAACCAAGTTTACATGCTATTTGATCACTTATCACTTATCTTCCCATTGTTCATAAAATTGCTCGAGTGGGCGCCAGTCTCTATTCTGTAGAATGGAGAATAACATCTCTATTTGTCCCTGTTGCATGCAGGTGTAGCCCAACGGCATCTGCACACTCCAGGAACAGAAAGAGCTTCAAACCATTTGTTCAGGTTTTTGACGAAGAAGTCTGACCATCTCATAGGTGGGCAGCCACGCATTCTTTTGACGTCCAGTGGAATCCAGTTGACAATAGCTCTAGTCCAGTGGTTGTCCCTAAATCACTTTATGTGTCCAGCCTATCTGATTTTCATCATCTTGACAAACAAGACAACGTCCCTCATCCTTGATCATTGATGGAGGTCGGAACTCCAGATTCTTTCTCTCTCTTAAGTGAAGCATGATACTCCAAGCATGACTCTTTGGATTCCTCTTTGGGCTACCCGAATAGCCTTCTCATCCTGTTTTTATAGGGCCCAGGTCTCTGAGGCATATGTTAGTGCAGGAAGAATGGTGGAGCCGAAAAGTTGTGCCCAGAGCTGGAGATTCTTTGTCTTCTTTACCACTTCCTCAATGCTCTTGAAGGCATTTCACACTGCTCTCTTCCTCCTGTGTAGTTCAGGTGCTAAGTCATTCATCATGTTGAGTAGCACTCAACATGCTGCTTGATAACTTCATTTATTTAATAGCTTGCTCCTACCTCTGCACTCAGGGATCACTCCTGGTTGGGTTCTCTGGGGGCCATATAGGGTGCCAGAAATAAAAATTTGGTTCTAACATGTGCAAAAGCAAGTGACTTATCCGATGTATTATCCATCTAGCAACAGGAAACTATATATATACATATATATACATACAATCTATATATATCAATATGCATATATATATTTGAAAAGTCCAAGTGTTGGTCAGATTGTATTATGATAGCCATGTAATGGAATAATGTGTCATTAATATACTCTTCAGAGGTGACTCTGATCGCTGCACTATACAGAGGTTAATGTCCTACCACTTCTTGCTCCCTGTCTTTTCCCATCTCCTCTTCCTTATTATTCAGATTTCAGCTCGAATGTCAATCCTTCTGAGCCACTGGACCTTCCCACCTAAGTTCTAACCTCTGTCTTCCACCACACCCTAGTCCATCACCTTATTTTATTACATATTGTTCCTTCCTCTTTACTGTGCCACACACACCATTGTTTTTTCTCTTATCAGAATATTGTCATCTTTAGGGCAAGTGGTTGTTATGTTGATTGCGTAATACTTTGTATATAATTAGTTCACTACAACTATCTGGATAAATAGAATGGACCACAAGTATATTCTTTTTTTTTTTCATTTTGGGTCACCCCCAGCAATGCTCGGGGATTACTCCTGGCTCTTCATTCAGGAATTGCTTCTGGTGATGCTCAGAGGACCATATGGGATGTCGGGGATCAAACCCAGGTCAACCTCGTGCAAGTAAAATGCCTTATTCACTGTGCTATCATTCTGGCCCCCAAAAATATATTCTTAAGCTTAGAAAAACACTCTAAACTGCTATGTGTAGTATTCTATTATTGGGGGAACATATGCTTGAATGGATATGTAGGCGGTTCAAGGATGGTGCTGGGCATGAGAAAGAAAAGGTGAAGTATACAGGGAAGCTTCTCAGGGAAGGTTTCAGAGCGGGACATTTGATCTGCGAGTTGAGAGGAAAAATGGGTGTGAACAGCAAGAGAATTTCAGATGGAGAAATTTCTACTTTTCACTTTTTTTCTACTGTGTGTATACATATCACTTGATATCCCGTTATTCATCGATTTGCTCGAGTGGGCGCCAGTAACATTTCCATTTGACCCTATCATTTGCCAGTGTAGCCCAGTGGCATCTGCTTGCTTCAGGAATGCGAAGTGCCTCAAATTGTTCGTTCAGGGTCTTGATGAAGAAGTCTGACCATCTTGTAGGAGTGCGGCCACGTGATCATTTGACATCCTGTGGGATCCAGTCAGTAACAGCTCTAGTCCAGCGGTCATCTCCAAATCGCATTACATGTCCAGCCCATCTGATTTTCAATGCCTTGGCAAGCGTGACAGCGTCCCTGACTCTGGATCATAAATGGAGGTCGGAACACCAGATTCCTTCTCTCACTTGAGTGAGCGTGATATTCCAAGCATAGCTCTTTCAATTCCACTTTGGGAGACCAGAATAGCATTCTCATCCTGCTTTCATAAGGCCCAGGTCTCTGAGGCTTATGTTAATGCAGGGAGAATGGTGGAGTTGAAGAGATATGCCTGGAGCTGGAGGTTCTTTGTCCTTTTAGCTATTTCTTCGATGATCTTGATACCAGATTTGTATTTTTGCATTACATTCGCACTACATTTTGTTGTTATGTATTGGTACATAGCAGGTTAAAAACGTTTTGTGGAGACCCAAATCTATAGAATTTTGACAAAATTGTGGAAATTACTGTTTGTAATATCCTCATGTCTTAAAAAAAACAAACATGTAGCTCCAACAAGCCATGCAGTCATGTCTAGCCTACACTTTCAGTTCATGAGATTTTCTTTCCAAACGCTATCATGCCCTGTTTTTCCTTGGGTGTGGGTAACTCTCCACCTTGAATTCATGCTATGTTTCTTGAGCGCTTTCCTTCTGACTGTGGATATCGCTATTCCCTGCTTTTGATACCTGTTTTCTTCTTCTTGTATTATGGCACACCCTTTGCACTGACTTCCTGTGTCAGAGATCACTGGACTGCGTTTAGCATCTAATCCTATTCCAGTCCCATTATTGAGCCTCCTTATTGTCACTATTATTTCCCTTTTACAGCTGTCAGAGAAACAAATCATACAGTTCAGTAGCCTTTTCAGACTTGTCTCTTTCACTTACCAATTTACACTTTAGATGTGTGGTTTTCATCACTGAATAGTAGTGCTTTGTGGGGCGGAGAGTGTAGCGTCTGTTTATCCATCCACCCCGTGAACACATTCCATTTTCGACCATTTGTCATTTCAGAACATATTTCCCGACTCCTATTTCTGTATAATAAATAATACTTTTGTAAGTGCCAAATTAGGCAAGTTGATTATTGTCCAAAATTTCCTTTGGTGTAAAGGAATTCAAATCAAAGAACATTTCTTTAAACTTCCTTTTGTGTTACTAGAGTTTTCATTGTTATCATTTTCAGAATTTAAATCATTGTCATAGTCTTATAGACTATGAGATAGTCTATGATATTTTTTCATCACAACTGATATTTAGAATTGATTTTCCAGTTTAGAAGATTTCAGACTGAAGTGTGCCATTCCCTTTGGAAAATGGGATGGGAAAGGAGACTATGGGATAATAGAACTATCTGGAAACTCTGGTGGAAGTGTTGGCATAGAAACTCAGCAGCTGTGAATCAGTGGTGTCCATGAGCAGGTATGTCGGAGGAAGGTGATTCACCCCTAAGGTATAGGAAGAGGTGCAGAAGAACGTGACAGTGGCATGAGGAACTCCGTGAGAGGAGGTGCCTTCTGCAGACACTGGAATGATGATGGAAGCAGATCCAGCCCTGGCGTTTCCCAAGCACACACAATGCAGCACACACCTTGACTTGACCTTGTGCTGTCTGCCAACGTCCCCTGGACTTTTGACCTCCTGGAGAAATGTGGAAAGAGTAAGTAGATAGCATTTCAAGCCATCCCAAATTGCAGAATTTTTGTTTTGTTTTGTTCTGTTCTGTTTTGACCCAGCAATATGAAAATAGTTGAGGTATGATGTCCAGGTTACCATCGTAGCTTGATCATATTTCAGCCAGCTTTCTTCTGCTTTAATGGAAGCATCGTCTTTGAAAAACATGAGTTCTCATTCTGCTCCCTGATGATTGGGTATAACTGCTAAGTTTCTTTCTGCTAACTGCCATCCAGCTCTTAAAAACTGTTTTTGCGATGGTGTTATTTGCAGAACAAGGCCATCATTAAGTGTCACTGGAATGATTTTTAGTGATGAGAACTGACAGAGGTGTGTGACTCCTTCGTGAAATTCCTGTGTCTTCTGAAATTCTATCTCCCCTCCCGGTCAGCCCTCGCAGTGCATGTAGGTTTTACCTGGGTCTCTCAATTGGAGCACTTTCACCGTTCATTTGAGCCATGAGTTGCTCATTTCTGACAAGTGTGTGTTTGGGTTCTGCTGCTGGTCTTGTCAGTTATTACACTGAGTGCTAAAAAGAAAAGGGTCAAGCCAGACTTGCCCTTCCATGTAAACTGCTTTGGTTTTATTGAACCAAAAGTTGCTTTAAAACTTTTTTTTTTGAAGGAAGAAAGTTGAGCAGCAAGATTGGTGCCACAAAGAGAGAAGAAAATTGGGGCCTATAATTCCTGTTACTATAAATAATCTAGTTTCAGCCTGTGTTCTGAGACTGGAAAAGCAAAGGAAAGTACGTGAGGTGAAAGAAACCACTTTTGATCGTTGACTAGAGCTGCAACATAGGGAAATTATTTACCCTCTCTTCAATTTTAGTTTAAAACATCTCAGGGCCTGATAGAGTACAGTGGGAAGGGCACTTGCTTTGCATGTCGTTAACCCAGTGTTGATCCCTGGCACCCAAATGTTCTCCAGAGCACACTAGGAGTGATCCTTGGCATAGAGCCAGGAGTAAGCTCTGAGCACCACTGAATCTATCCCGGAATCCGAACAAGAATCTGAAATGATCAGGCCATGATTACTAGGCATCATTTCGTGTTTCTCTTTCCCTCCAGAGTACGGTCCTGGATTAGCTGCGGCCTCATGGCCTGGGGACTTGGTAGAAATGCAAATTCTCACTCAGGTCAGATTGGATAAATCAGAAATTCTGGGCGCCCAGCCCAGCCCAGCCCAGCATCTCATCTCTTAATAAGACCTAAGGTGTTTCTTTAGGAAATCCGAGAACCGTTATAACAAGTCTGACTGAAGTCATGTGACTCTGAATAATAGAGAACTGTATGAACAGTGCCAATCTCCTGAGAATGACAGCACGTAGCATCAAAGAGTTCTTAAAATTTGTTTTTAAAAATCCCTGGTGAGATTGCATTGCATCTTTGTTTCTTTAAGGTAGAATTACACCAAGTTAATTTAAAATCTCAAGGAAAGGTTTTATATTCCAAATCATGAAGCAAACTTAAGTGGAAAAACAAAAGAAAGTTCCAGAAAGAAATGCCTGGATCTTTGAAGCCCCGGCTCTGCTTCCTCTCATGGAGATGATGGCTCCTGGTAATGAAACCAGAGGGTGAGGGATACTATTCAAATGTGGCTCGTTTTCTGAATGTGTTGTGATATTTATTATGCTTCTCCCGATGTTGGTTCTTGTTTCAAAGCTGTTATTCTCCACAGATGGTGCAGTGGGATACTTGTGCAATGCCTTGGAGTGGCTGGATGTAGTTGCCGCTTTGTCTGTCCGTATCTAAAGACTCTGCATGGGGAGCCGAGTCTCACCAGCAGCCGCATTTTTTCTGTAGCCTCTGCTGAGTCCATCTGTTGTCTTTCTCCCTTGTCCATGTCATTTCATATATATACACAGTGACCACTGAATTCTTGTCAGAGAGATCTGTGTCTGCTTACACTCTCTAGGCATGGCCACCATATCCTGTACTTCCAACCACAGTCCAGCCATTTTAAGGACTTAGTATAGAATTTAAGGCAGGTTTTCCAAATTGAGTTAATATTTGATTATTCTTTATAATACACATTTTTTTCTCTCTCTCTCTCCATATCATGGGATTTGGTATCAGAGTCAACCAAGGATTTAAATCCTGGCTGGGCCACTCATTAACTATTTAATTGTGATCCAGTTACATCTACATCCAAGTGTTTTCATTTCGAAACTGGGTGTAGGCCTGTTTGTAGCTAGATAGCTTATAAGGACACCTGACACATGGTCGGTGTTCAATAAATTTTATTGAATTTTTGGTTCAACCTAGTAACACCAGGGCAAAAACTCACCATGGTCCTTTAGTTTTCACAAGCAGGATAAAATCTTGGAATTATGGCTTCATTCCTATGAGCTCTGTACACTTATTTCTTCTAAGTGATTTCACTCTTTGTGATTCTCACTCTTTGTGTTGTTACTCAACAGACAACATCATTCCCATGTTTGATTGTTGCACTTGTGTCTGCTCCCTAAATCCTGTTTAAGTGTTCATTTAGGTCTTTACTCAAGTGGTCCTCCCCCATCACCCCCTCCCTACACAATAGCCCATCATCCCACTCTCCTTCCTCACTCCTTACTTTTCATTCCAGGTCTTATGCAAGCTCAGATTGATGAAATGATCTGTTAACTTCGCCCCACCTTTGTTGACATCCATGTTTGTCTTCATTCTCTCTAGGATACAGTAATAGGTTCTCTGAAGACCAAAACGTGTTTGCCTTTCGAGGGCATTATTCCCAAACAATCACAACAGGACCTGGTACGACATAGGAATCTGCTTCAATTGTTAAGTGAATAAAGGATTGGACAAGTGAAAGTGTAGGTGAGACTCATCCAGTTTGCTGTGGCACTGGAGGGGGAAACTGGCAGTTAGGTTAATCACATACCCAGGCGCTGGCTTCATACCGAGCCCTCCACAATGGTCTGACCTGATAATGGATTAGGTGATAATGTATCATTTATTACTACCTAAGTTTTAGTCTAGCTGTGAGGATATTTAAAGAGAACTAAACCTTTACTTTTCCCAGATAATAGATCATTTCAAAGTGTTTGCTAATTTGGAAACTGAAAGGAATCCTATCAATTTGGGGTAAAATATTAAGCTGCTTTTTTGTTTGTTTGGGTTTGTTTTGGGATCACACCTGCCAATTCTCAGGGGTTGCTCTGGCTCTATGCTCAAGAATTACTCCTGGAGGTGCTCAGGGAACCATATGAGATGCCGGGAATTGAACCTGGGTCAGGTGCATGCCAGGCAAACGCCCCTACCCGCTGTATGATTGCTCTGGCCCCTATGCTGGATTTAAATTTTTTAAAATTATGTTGTACTTCTTAAGGTAACTAAGAAGTACTATCTTAAGGTAAGATACAAATTCTCAATGACAACTGTTCATGAACTGGCAGTGGAAGCACAAGATGAAGCTTCCCACACATCTGCATTGCTTGTAAGCAAAACACATGTGTTCTGTTCGCTGTGGAACCCAAGTAGTTATATTTTATAAATATTTTAAAACTTTATTCAAACACTGCGGTTTACAAAGTTGTTCACAGTACAGTTGTTTCAGGTATTCAATATTCCAATACCAGTCCCACCACCAAATGCCACCTAAGGAGCTTTGACCAGACGGTTAATGAGGTTGAATCTCCTTCATTAATGACCTTGTGCCAAAGTTGATAATGGTCTCATAATGACTCTTTAGGTGTTTCAAAGTTCTGGAAACTTATGAGGTCATTATATAAGGTGGTTGTTAATTGGGAATTATCTGAAAGGACTGTTAAGAGTCCAAGTCATTACTGAATCTTCCAGATGATATGGGAGTGTTCCTTTCTTTATCTTTGGCTGTGACCTTGGCTTCAGGTTGGCTTGTCAGTGTCCTGAGTGCACTTGGAGAAGTAACTTTGAATTGACAGGGATGAATGGAGGTGAAGGAAGACACGTAGGGAAGCAGCGCTCGGAGAGAGACTCTGCCATGATTTCACAGGGTGCTGGGAGGGCTGAAGGGGACCATCATCTGTGGGACTGAGGGAGTTGCTTGAGACCACTCCTGGGTATCTTGGGGTCAAGCAAACAGATATAGTGGCTCCCACCTGAACACCAAGACAATGTACATGACTCCCAATTTATCTAATGGAGATGCATCCACGGAATTACATTTTGGAAACACAAGGTTGAGTCATGAAGATGAGAATAGCTGGTTCTGTGAGTCCCTGGCTAAGTCGATCTCTAAAAGATGATACTCTAAGGACAGGAAAAGAGTCGTTTCTAATCTTTAGGTGCCTCCATTTCTTCGTGATATAAAATGGGATCAAAGCTGAACCTGCTTTGGAGGTTGTGAGGATTAGACAAGTGACTCTATGGAGAACTTTTAGAATAGTTTATCACAAGCAAATATTGCAGAAGCTAAATTTGGTATCTCTCACTGTCCAACAAATGACCTTGAAACTCTTCAAACAAGGCGAAAGTGCTTGTGCTTTCACGGTACTTCAAAGTCATAAATTCAAAGAGGAGGGGGATTCGGTACAGAAATTTCACTCACAATCTCTCAAAGGACAGAACCATGATGACAGCTGGGGAAATAATCATCTGAAGCCTTGCCAGGGACCGGAAGATCCACTTTTAAATCTGGTTCACACACTTGAGGGATAAGTAGGTGCTGAGTGTGAGAGAAGATGTTAGTGTCTTAGTAGGTGGATCCCAAGCATCTCAGTGAATGGCCCCTGGTTTCCTTCAGTCTAAAAATGGCTCCAGAAAAGAAGTGGTAATGTCATTTATGAGTTAGCTGCAAAATTAGATGATTATTTATACCATATTGAACAGGGTGATCAGAGCAAACTTAATGCAAGGTAACTGGGATGACCTGAGGCCAGGGGTACCAGAAAGCAGGAAGTGCACAGCTCTGCTCGTGTGTCTTGGAGATGAGCTACCCCAATGCACTGACTAATAGAAAAATGGATTTTTTCTAAGAACTAAAAAAGAATCCAAGTTTATTATAATGCAGAGTGTAAAGCAGTGATAGAATTGGAGAGGCAGAAATGTATCAGATCCTCAGAATGTTGTCGACTGTATCAAGGAGTCTAAATGGAAAACCTGGAAATGAAGTTTTTAATGAGAAAGTGAAGATTATATTTGTTTTTGGGAAACTCAGTCTGGAATTCATGGAAAGTCCAGGGAAATTCTGATAGTCTAGGAAGAAGTCGAAGGCGCCGAGAGAAAGGGAGTGGTGGATTCAATACACTTCAGTGATTGATGGACTCTTGGGGATAGATGTAAGGATGATGTTTCTCGGGATCCTGGCAGCTCGGGGTTAGGAGAAGGTTGTAGAACCAGGTGTGAAATAAGGTGGATATTTTAACTTGAGCACTGATAAGTTTGAGGAGAAATGTCTAAATGAGAAGGTCTAAATGAGAAGTTATTAGGTCTGTTGACATGAATAATCAGACAGAAAAATGTATCGCTTCAGTAACCTCCAAGTTCAGCTAATAAAAACTCAATATTTCAGTGACACTAGAGTCTTCATAAAAACTGAAACGCGACTCTGGTCTTTACTGATTTGGAGGGTTTCGGATGTCTGTTCTTTCAGTGGTTTCTGCTTCCAACAAGGCCAGTCTCCATTTAACCAAGTCTAGAAAGAACCCACTGAGGAGACCTTATTCCAAGATGTATGTCTTGCTTAGAGCTCTGTGATCTCCAAGGCAAGGTTATCAAGCCCACTGTGAGGTACCCAAAGGGCAGGATATGGCCAGTGACTTCTGTGCCAGGCAGGTCATGGGAAGTGTGGGGCCTTGCCCTTGCCATCTGCCTCTCGCCTCAGCAGGGTGGGAACGAGGAAACTCACAGCTGGGCATGAGGCTGCCAAGCACATGATCTTGCTGTCTGGACAGAAATGGAAGAAAGATTTCACTGATGCTCCTTTCTGACAGCTCTTGGCATTAAAAGACACAGTTTTCTAGACTCAGCTGTTTTAAAAAAATTTTTCAGTTGTTGGTGTTCTTATTTTTCCTCACAAGAACACCGTTTCCCTGCTCTCCAGGCAAAGCTTTTCTTCCTCTTATTTTGTTTCTGAGGCCTGAGAGAATTCCTTCCCAGGTGAGGATTTCAATAGTAAAGCCGGCTGGTTTATCAAAGGGCATATAAAAAAGAATCAGACATTGTAAATCCTTCCTGGGTATAAGTAAACAGAGAAAAGGAGAACTCAGCTGCTAATGGGTTTCTAGGGACAAATAACCAATTGAGCAAATATTTATTTTTAGGGTGTGTGCCCAGCAATGGCATATGGAATCCACAGTGTGGAGACAAATATATGGAAAGCACAAGAAGCAAGCGGCCTTTTCCTTGTTAAGTTATCACCCTAATTTCTCATATCATTAACTAGCTTTTGTGTTTGGTTTTTCCTATTGCTGTTTCTGTTGCATCTTTTCCTTTTCACTGCATTCATTCTCATCACCTCAGTCGCTGCCATAGTTTTTCTCAGATTTTTTTTCTGGTAAGGATTAGAGTTCAATAAGTATTAACAATGTTAATTAATACTCTTATTATGGTAATAGCAACAACTTATTTTATATGCATTTTAATAACTATTGCTACTATTTTGTATTTTCTGTGTCATCTCATCCACCGTGCCATGATTTTTTATGCACTTTTCTTATTTAATCCTTAGTTCTATACCGTGCCTCTAGCTTCATTAGTATCTCGAATTTCTGGGTGAGAAAATTGAAGCATAAAAATAGTTGAACATTTGCCCCAAGTATTCAGAAAATATTCTTCTAGTCTCTGGACTATCCAAAGTAGTTAATAAGTATATCCCAATGGACTAATTAAATGTAAAGATTATATTTTATTGTCTAGCCTTTTGGACAAAAAGTAGTCCCTTAAGTCAGAATTATCCCATGGAAACATACTTGGCCTTAACAAGATTCTTTTTGCTTTGTTTAGGTTTGGGGCCAAACTTGGCAACAGTCCAGATTATACCTGGTAGTTTTCAGGAGACCATTTATGGCCGGAATTTGAACTGGACTGACCTCAGAGAAGGAAGTGTCTTACCTCCTGTACTCTCTCTCTCTCTCTCTCTCTCTCGCTCTGCACTCAGGAACCACTCCTGGCGGTGCTTGGGGGACCATATGGGATGCTAGGGATCGAACCCGGGCCGGCATGGGCCGGCCGCATGCAAGGCAAACGCCCTACCCGCTGGGCTATCTCTCCGGCCCCTGGTGAATCTTTAATATGTGTGCACACACATTCAGACACACTCAATCTGAATTTGAGACCCTTGGGGAAAGAGCAATAGTATAAGAGCCAGCTTCCTCTGCCACAGTTTGGCTTGATGCTGAGAAGCCTTGACTTGATGCTTTGGCGAGAAACACGTCTCAGTGGTCATGGTTAGTGTTTAGCCTACTTCGAGCCCTCACACCATAATCATGGCCATCCCTTACATGGCAATCACTTATGCCTCTGAAGAAATGCTCTGGTACCTACTATAGAACGTCACAGATTCCATTAGGAGCTGTTGGCTCAGAAATAAAGCAGCCCAGGAATACAGATCAGGGCAGGACACAATCACAGGGGAACTGCTGTGTTATCTTGGTAGCATCAGTGTCAGATACAGATACAGGACAGTGGAGATGAAACTGGGCCCTGCATAGCAGATAGCAGAGGTGATTCTTCGGGAACCTTTGAACTGGAGCCATGAGTGAGGATGAGCAGCCTTTGGAAGAAGCAGAGGGGAGAAAGCAAACCAGTGCCTGTGTGCTTCTACAGATAATACAGCACCCAAATCAGGTTCCCGTCCCTTAGAGGCATGGAACTTTGAGAAAGTTGGATTGGAGCTTAGTCATCTCCAAATTTGTGCTGACTTCAAAAACCCTTGAAAAGACCAAAGGGGAGGAGTGGATGTAGATTTCCTAAGCCCGGGTCTATTCCACCCTGCAAGGACTCTCAGATGTCCTCTGCCTGCCCTTCCTGCTTTGTAGAACCAGCCTCATTGGCTGACCACAGCTCCTCTATCTGCCTCTTCCTTCTAGTTCCTGATGCTCCCCAGGAAAGGTTGGTGGTGGCCGCAGCTCTGGAAAATCGAAGGATCTCACTGCCATCTCCTTCCACTCATGATGTGTGTGGGATGGCACCAAATCCCGCAGATGGCAGTTTTTCTGACTGTATTAGTGCCCAAATAGCCCGGCGCCAACTTCCCAAGGTCACAAATCCAGTGGTGCCAATCTCACTTATGGAACAGTTGCCGAGCCCAGAGGAACCAACGCCAACCCAGTTACTCTCCATCGCTGGGAGGTCCCAGTGCAGTGTCATCAGGCGTCATGTAAAAGATGTCCTTTGGCATCAGACTTTGAGACCTTTGCATGAGCTCATTTTTATTTCCAAGCCATGGATTTGAGGGGTTTTCTTGTGTGACATGGAAAATTGTTTTCAGGAGAGTTAAAGAGATCAGGCACGGAGCCTCCCGAGCACTGCTCAGCGTGGAGCAAGTGCACAGATGTGCTAGTGTTTGTCGCTGTTGCAATGCACGGGTGTGAGGCAAAAGCAAAATAAGAAGGACCCCTGGAATTTCCACAAAACCTGTACCCGAGCGTGGGTGGAGTGCCAAGAAGACTGCAAAGTCAGAGGCCAGGGAAGATGTTGTATCTGTGTGTCTCAGAGAAATGTGCAGTAAGACTCCATTCCTTGCTTCAGCGAATCCAAGAGAAAGTGCTAGTGACAAGTGCAAATGGTTTTCTCAGCACCTGGACAGCGCAGGGTGTGAACCTGCTCCACAGCAGAGGGGCCGCTTCGAGGGGTGAGCAGAGTGTGAATGAAACTGGAGACCCATGAATTCAGCAGTGCGGGAGCAATGGAAGGCTAATTGCATTTTCAGAGGAGTCACAGTCCCGCCACCTACGTTCTGCTGATCCGCGTTTGTAGTTCCCAGCTGCTTGACATGCATCCTGCAGGCTCCTGATGGCAGGCAGTGCTCCGAGTCACCCAGCATCACATGGCCCCTGCATCCGCCTGGTAATCATTTCCCACACAGCGTCTCATTAAATCAGTCGAGCTGAATTCAGATGCTGTGGATTGTGGTGGAGTCACTTAAGCATTGAAATGCTTGGGGCTGTCTCTGCACACAGGTCTCATTAGCCAACAGCAGATTAAGCCATACAGGAAATAAGAGATTTCTTCCTGTCTCTGTTCCAAACTGAATGATGGCAGGTCTGTGAATGGTCTTGCTGTCCTGGCCACTGTTTTTTTTTTTGGCAGTCTGTGGTAGCAGAATTCATCACTGTGATGGTATGACGAGTAAGTGGCTTTCCTTGAGCTATCACAAGAATGGGTTTTGCATGATATGCATGAATCGTTAAGCTTTGGGGCTATAGAGGGGCGTAGCTATCAGATAGTCTCTCTTCTCATTTTGCTGATGAAGACAGAGGCACAGGGTCAATAGGCAACAGAATATGTACAGAGTCCTGTTACCATACACCGTCTTCATCTCCACTCTATATAGCAGTAACACATCTGTTTTCCTTTCAAGAAAGTATTCAAACTTTCGGATGCATGTTTCAGGTAAGACTGAGTGTAACAGACCCACCCTTGGCAACTAATACTAGGGTCCAAAAAATTATCTCATTGTGACGGATGGGATTGTAGATGTCCAAGGACCCCTTCAGGTTTGTGACCTGAAGCTGGCGTAGAGAAGATCCTGGAGTCACTGAACACTGCTTGCTTATTAAAGAACTCACCTGCCTATGAAGCCAGCACAGCGATCACCGAGAAGGGAGTTTAGGAACCCATTTCTGATGGCATTGTTGAGCGTCTATCTCCATGGCCCAGGTGTTTTCAAGCATCTGGGTTATCTTTCTTCCTTTGCAAGCCAACAAGACCCTGATTGTTTTTATTAGAACAACTTAGAAATCAAGTCACTGATGCCTGAACCAAGGCTTGGTTTTCTAAGAACATGGATAAGTAATGAAGTTACCAAAGAACAGTGAGTTCATCTACGTTAATGATGGATGAGTAATGAAATTACCAAAGAATAGTGAGTTCAGCTATGTTAATGATGTCCGGGACTAAACTTGGCCAAAAATCTTAACATAGAGATGTCCCTAACATTAGTAAACATCAAGTAGCGCCAACTCTGTGGTTACTGTGGTACAATGAATCTTCCCTGTTCAACTTGGCCTCTTTTTTTTTCTTTTTTTGGGTCACACCGGCAATGCTCAGGGGTTCTCCTGGCTCTGCACTCAGGAATTACTCCTGGCGGTGCTCAGGCGACCATATGGGATGCCGGGGATCGAAGCCAGGCTGATACAGGCCGGCCCGTGCAAGGCAAATGCCCTACCTGCTGGGCTATCGCTCCGGCCCAACTTAGCCTGTCTTACCAATGTGTTTAATTTCTCTGATTACATATAATAGACCAAATTTACAATAATAATAATAATTGCATCTGCTCACATATCTGGAGTCGATAGAGTGAAAGTCATTTTGGAAACTCTTATGTGGTTGCAGTCAGATGTTGGGTGGGTGTGGGGTCATCTCAAAGACTTCCTCAAAATATTTATTGGTGGACTCTGGAAGCTTCCATAGACAGGGGTGCGGCCAGCAGGCTACTCTGGTCTCTCTTTCTTCTCTGTATTTAAGGTGCTCATCACAACTGGGATATCACATTCCATGACAGCTGGGAGCTGAAGCCCTCAAACCTGGGACCCTGTGTGAGGTCAGCAGAAATTCTATGATCTTCTCTCATTTAGGCTTAGACATTATGCAACAAGGCTTTTCGCAGTTTTGTTGGTTCAGGCAGTCGTAAAGACCTCTTGGTTTCAAAGGAGGAGGCAGACATTGCTTAGAAGAAATGTCACCGCATGGTCAATGTGCCTTTTTCCCCCCTCCAAATTTTACTTTGAAAGACAGACTCAGAAAGTTGCAATACTAGTGCAGATTCCCTTGTACCCTTTATACTGTCACCCTAACGATGACATTTTACACAGCAGCTGGGCTGTAGCTAAGCTGAAACACTGGATTTTGCACATTACTGTCAATAGACCACAGACCTAGTCTGTTTTGACCATTGAAAGAAAAACTGTGCATTCACTGCAGAGGGTAACTGTGGTTCGGACGATTTCATTCTGTGCATAGATTTGTGCTGTCAACATGATAATCGTGTTACATGTTTCTCTGTCAACCAGAACAGAATTCCCTCATACTGTTTTTCATACTTTTTTGTGGGGGGAGGAAGAAGGTTTTTTAAGTGGTGCAGAACACACACACGAATCACTTGGGTCACCCCAGAAGTGTGTGGGGATGTCCAGGGGCACACCTGTTTGGCTTAGTGCACCCAGGGGTGCTGAGATTTGAATCACAGACAGAGCAAGTGCCTCTCTCTAAACTATTTCTCCAGCTTCTTGCATCATTCACCCACATTAATCCCCAATATGTTGATCCCTCATAGCCATTAAATTCATACAGCTCTATGGTTTGAGCACTTTAAGAGGTTAATCAACATGATTAATCTCTTTATATATTCAAATACGAGGTAGCCTTTGGCAAGTGCCCTTAAAATTCATAAATCTGTTACAGTAATAGCTCATTTCTCTTTCATGCGGGTCCATGCCTTGTCATTTGGTTATACTTGTAACCCCTATTTAATTACTTTTGAAATCTGCCATCTTATAAATTTTCTTTAATATTATTCTAATTTTATTACCATACTGTGTGTTGCTTAAGAGTTTCTCTGCTATCCCTTTTTGTAAAAATCTGTATTTCACTGTGTTGAGGTTATATACCAGAGGTGTTTGGTGGGCAGTGCTGGAGATAGATCTCAGAGCTCAGTCAAATAAGGCAGGGAAGTTGTTTTTCCACTTAAGCCACATCCCTAATCCTGCATCTCACTCCTTTGGGTTCTGGAGTTTGGACTGTTCTTAGTGGTACTCAGGACATATGACTGGCTCTGTGCTCAAGAGTGATCCCTGACAGTGCTCAGGAGCCCATAGGTGATGCCAGTGATTGAACTAGGGTTGACTTCATGAAAGGCAAATGCTTTAATTACTGCATTATCTCTTTAGCTGCATGTTTCACTCTTAAAGACATCTCATTGTGGACATTTTGTGGTTGAAACAAATTCTATGGTATGTCTATAAACTTTGGTTGAGTACCCAAATACTTAGTTTATCTTTGCCACACTGCATCAGTAGATTTTTGCTAAAGATCAGGGTTTAAACTCAATTGTGTGGGGCCGGAGTGATAGCACAGTGGGGAGGGCATTTGCTTTGCATGCAACCGACCAAGGTTTGATCCCTGGCATCCCATATGGTCCCCTGAGCACTGTCAGCAGTAATTCCTGAGTAAAGAGCTAAGAGTAACCCTTGAGCATAGCTGGGTATGACACAAAAAGAAAAAAATAACCTCAATTGTGAGGCCAGCGAGATAGTACAGCAAGCAGGTAGGGTGTTTGTCTTGCATGCAACTGAATTGCTGGGGTTTGATCCCAGCACCCAACATGGTCCTATGAGCACTTCCAGTAATAATCTCTGAGTACACAGGAGAAACGTTGGGTGTATCCCCAATAAAACCCCTAAAAATAAATAAAATGCAATTGAATTTAATTCTGAATAGTTATCTATGAGGAAGGTTCACACTATTCTTGTTCTGTCTTGTATCCAATGGAATACTCTGCCTTTGGACTCCAACCCCTAAGGAGAATAAGTGTTTCTCTGGCACAAACCTCTGAAATGGTGACTGAGCCTTTAGACTAGCAAAAATTGCCTTGGAAAGGCAGGTGACCATGAATGGTCTAAATTTTGGGGTCATTAAGATGACCCCAAAAGATACAAATTCAAGTTCCACAAGTATGTATTAAAGGACCTTGAAGGACCAGATGTCCGACTTCCACTTACACAGTTGCTTTTATTAAAAATTTTTTTTTCTAGGGGGTATCCCGCCTAGCAGTGGTCAGAGCATACTCCTGGCTGCACTCAGCGATCACTTCTGGCTGTGATGAACTGCAGGGTGTTGGGGATCAAACCCAGGTTGGCCACATGCAAGGCAATCGCTCTACATGTTGCGACAGTGCTCTGGTCCTAAAGAAACCTGCTTTAACTTTTTATTTTTTGTAGGGGTGTCTATGCTGAGCTATGCTCATGGATCATTCCTGGCACTGCTTGGGGAACCATAGGAGATGCCAGGGATTGAACATGGGTCAGCCATTTGCAAGGCAGTGCTCTGTCCACTGGCCCCAAAGTTTCTTTTTTTCTTTTTCTTTTTGATACATCTGTGGTGCTCAGGCTCTGTGCTCAGGGAGCACTCCTGACAGAGCTCAGATGTACATGGTGGGACTCAAATGCAATGTAGGCATTTACCTACTCTCCTATGGCTCCAGCCCTGCTTCTCATCTCGACAGTAGCTCTATTAACACAAATCAATCTAATAGAGATTTAATAGCCAGAGAAAGGGGAGAATGTTGGTCTGAGTCTTCAAACAGAACCAGGTCTATCTTGCTTCGGGTAGTTGAGTGTGGACAGTGAGCTTCTATCTGGGGTCTAATTATTGCTAGCGTCTTTAGGTTGCAAGTGTATTGAATGATGTTGCCACTGGCTGAGCCATCAGTGTTCTCCAAGGGGCCCACGGCTCCCCTCACACATTTATTTCTCACAGCGGTAGTGAACTGTCTTCTGCCTCTTTCAGCGGGAGAGAGTAGGTTTTTAAATTACAGTATCTTGGGAGTTGTAAACAAATTAGAATCAGTCACTGTACTGGATGCACCACTCTGAATTTTGAGCATTTCTTAAATGCCTCAATGGTTTGAGCAACCAAACGCTGTGTGAAGTTGTATTCTTGTTTATTTTCCCTCAAAACGTTCATTCAAATACGAAGATGGTGTAAAATGTTTTGTGTGTGTCCTCGAGTAGGTTTCTATTTATCTATATGTAATGTGTTATTATCTATATGTAATGTGTTATTATCTATATGTAATATCTATTTATCTATATGTAATATCTATTTATCTATATGTAATGTCTATTTATCTATATGTAATGTGCTATTATCTATATGTAATGTGTTAAACTGTGTCATGTACCCAGACAGAAAAGAAGTGATCATTGATGGAAGAGCTCAGGGGACGCTTTGTGGTGCTAAGGGTCAAATTCAGATGACGTAAAACTATCCACATGGAAGAGATATACTATAATGTGAAGCAGATGAAATTTAGCCTTAGGGAATTTGCGTGGCCTGCAGGAGGTAACTCCAGGCAAGATTCAAAGGCTCTGGAAACAGTGTACTGCAACAGCAGCACGACTCCTCAGAGCCAGAATCTGGAAACAACCAGAGTGCCCAAGAACACGGGCCCCAGATCCAGCTCTACAGAAGTCTGTAACTTGAAATGGTCTCCAGAGCCTGCCAGAACTGCCCCGAGAGCAGATCCAGAAGTAAGTTCTGAGCACTTCCATGTGTGGCCGCAAATGAGCAACAAAAACAACTAGTCAGAGACATAAAGCCAAGAAACTGGGTTCTTCTTTTTCAAAACATTCCTGGAAGAACCAAAAAATTCAGGAAATCTAAATATTCTGACTTCATTATTTTAACAGAAGTGGGCATTCCATGGACCACGAGAGCAACTTCCAACCTGAGTCCACCATCTTGATGGAGCCTCGGAGGAGCCCAGAGAAGCCCCCACACCTTGCTGTCAGCGATCTTCACAATCCACACTCTGCAGCTGGTAAGATCTCCCCAGCATATTAATCCAATCTCTAGCCCACAGATTAATCCAGTCTCCAGCCCTGCTTGTCAGAAACCCAGCCTACAAGGACCCACCCTGCAAAGACCCGCCGTTCAGAGGAGAGTATTTCAAGCCCAGGGAGTGCTTGAGCCTAAGACACGGGTACACCCGGCAGAGCAGAAACCAGCTTTCCCCGTTGCGGCGGCCGCACAATTTACCTCAAATTACCATAAATATTCTACCCACCCCTGAGAGAGCCCCACAAAGTAATGAGAATATAGCGCCCGCATGGCAGAGCCTGGCAAACTGTCCGATGCGTGTTTGATATGCCAAATCCAGTAACAAAAATGTTTATTTTTCTGACCCGAAAGAGCCCTGAATACGGCAGCAATAAGAAAGGCGAACAAGCAGTGCTTGATAAAATTTCCACGGCCGTCCTAGGCTGCCAAAACGAAGAAGGACTAAAATGACTGTCTGTACTTTCAATGCACGTACACTGGCATCTGAAGCATATATTGAGGATCTGATGGTGCAAGCGAAAAGATCAAGTATGACATCATTGGTCTGATTGAGACAAGGAGGCGTCAGTCGCATTATGCTGTATTTGATACCAGAGAAGAATTGTTCCTTGGAACATGCGATGAAAGAGGCATCGGTGGCGTTGGTGTCCTTGTCAACACGAACATGGCTGTCAACATTGATTCATTTGAATGCCTAACAAACCGAATAGGACGATTACACTTGAGGAGAGGTGGTCCACTGCCAGCAATTTCTATCTTCATTGTCTATGCACCAACATCCATATACAAAGAAGATGAAATTGAGAAATTCTACATGGAATTGGAGGAGTTCTATAAAAAGATCACACCTTCTACAAGATCATAGTCGGTGATTTTAATGCCAAGATAGGACCGAGAAGATCGGCTGAAGAACTCCACATCGGGACCCATGGCCTAGAATGGAGCGAACAAGGTGAGAGACTATCTGAGTTCATCATGTCCACCAAGACTATTCATGGGAACTCACAGTTTCAGAAGGCTGAAGAGAAACGTTGGACATGGGAATCTCCTGGCGGACAGTTCCACAATGAAATTGACCACATCATCTTCAATCGATGGTTTTGTCTGACCGATGTTGCTGTCGTCCCCAAATTCCAGACAGGATCGGACCACCATCTCCTTCATGCAAAATTCTACTTCCCGCATGGGGAGAAAAAGCTGCAAAGTTTAAGAAGAGAACTCCCAGAACGACCACCAACTGGGAACTCTTTGGCACTATTGCGGCAACATGGGAAGATACCATCATTGATGACATCGATGAAGAATACAACCGACTGGTTCAGCACCTCCATTATTGTGCGAAGAATGCCGAGAGAGAGAAAGACACAAAAGGGCGGCTTGTCTTCAGAAACTCTTGAGCTCATTCGCCAACGTGGCAAGGCGCGAGCCTCAGGAGACCAAATGCTAATGTCCAAGCTTGCTAAACAGTGCAGAGAAGCGATAAACAAGACCTCAAAGACAGAAGAGCAGAAATACTGGAAGATGCAGCAGAAGCCGGGAAAAGTATTCGCACTGCCCGCCTGTCCTTCGCCAACTATAAGACCAAGATGACTGCCCTCCGATGCCCTGATGGATCTATCACATCTTCCAGAAAGGCAATGGAGAAGATTATCCAGGACTTCTACTCAAATCTCTTTGATAGCCACATCCACCTGCCCACATACCAAATTCCACAGGATGGATATGTCATTCCCAACGTTCTCCCTTCTGAAATCCGACATGCCATCTCATCGGTAAAGAAGGGAACAGCACCAGGCCCAGACAAAGTCAGACCCGAACATCTGAAGAATCTGCCATCGGTACTCATCAATACACTAGCTCGGCTCTTCACACGCTACCTGTCCGAATGCCCTCCCAATGGAAAACCAGCAGGACAGTTCTACTGTTCAAGAAGGGAGACATTCACGATATTGGCAACTACCGCCCCATCTGCCTGTTGTCCATCATCTACAAGCTGTTTACACGAGTCATCCTGAACAGGATTAGCAGAACACTAGATGAAGGACAACCATGCGAGCAAGCAGGTTTCCGGAAAGGATTCAGCACAATCGACCATATCCACACAGTAACCAAGCTCATTGAGGTTTGTAGGGAGTATAAGATGCCGCTCTGTCTCACGTTCATTAATTTACAGAAAGCCTTTGATTCTGTGGAGATTGAAGCAGTCATCGAAGCCCTAGTCAAACAGGGCGTTCAAACCCAATACATCAAGATCCTTCGTGAGTTGTATTACGGATTCACCACCAGGAACTCACCATTCTACAAAGAAGTGATCATTGATGTCAAAAGAGGGGTTCGACAGGGTGATACCATTTCACCAAAACTCTTCAGCACCACCCTCGAGAACATGCGACAATTAGAATGGGAAGGAATGGGAGTGAAGATAGATGGTCGGCCACTACACCACGTCCGCTTCGCTGATGACATCGTTCTAATAACACCAAACATTAGCCAAGAGGCACAAATGCTGGCTGACTTCGACCGAGAATGTGGAAAGATAGATCTACAGCTGAATCTGAAGAAAACTATGTTCATGAGATATGAACTAGTTCCTGAGGCCCCATTCACTCTAAATGGAACAAACATCTCTGAATGCAGCAGTTATGTGTACCTAGGTTGAGAAGTCAACATGATGAACGACCTAAAACCTGAGCTGCGCAGGAGGAAGAGAGCGGCATGGAATGCCTTCAAAGGCATCGAAGAAATAGCTAAAAGGACAAAGAACCTCGGGCTCAGGGGCACATCTCTTCAACTCCACCATTCTCCCTGCATTAACATATGCCTCAGAGACCTGGGCCCTAGGAAAGCAGTATGAGAATGCTATTCGGGTCTCCCAGAGAGGTATCGAAAGAGCTATGCTTGGAATATCACATCTCACTCAAGTGAGTGAAGGAATCCGAGCTCTGACCTCTGTCGCTATTCCAGAGTCAGGGACGCTGTCTCGTTTGCCAAGGCTTCAAAAATCAGATGGGCTGGACATGTAATGCGATTTGGAGACAACCGCTGTACTAGAGCTGTTACCATCTGGATCCCACGGGATGTCAAAAGATCAAGTGGCCGCCCACCTACAAGATGGTCAGACTTCCTTGTTAAGACCCTGAAGGAACGGTTTGAGGCTCTTCATATTCCTGAATCAACCAGATGCCATTGGGCTACATTGGCACGTGATAGGGTCCAATGGAAATGTTACTGGCGCCCGCTCGAGCAAATCAATGAATAATGGGATTCAAGTGATTCAAGTGATTCAATGTGTTATTACATGTATTCTGTATTTAAGAATCACTTCCACAATTTTTAATGTATTTTATTATACCACCATGAGATAAACAATTACAAAAATGTTCATGTTTAGGTTTCGCCCATACAGTGTTCCAGCACCCATTCCTCCACCAGTGCCCATTTCCCACCACCAATGCCCCGATTCCCTCTCACCTCCCCTAGCCTGCCTCTATGGCAGGCTCTTTTTTTCTTTTCCCATACTTCATTACACCACTTTTAGACATACAATTGCAAGATGCTCATGTAGAGTTTTTGGTTCCACACTGTTCCAGCACTCATCCCTCCACCCGAACCCATCTCCCATCACCACTGTCCCCACCTCCCTCCCCCCCTCCCACACCTCAACTACTTGGCGGGTTCTGTATGTCTTTTCTCTCCTCTCTATCTCTCCCTCACACCAAACTTTCCTGCACATCGTAGAATGCAGTGCATTAAAGGACATAATTGTTTCCACTACTTTGATGGACCTGGGCTCGAACTGGTTTTGCTCTGTTAATCTGGTCTTGAGGTAGTATCCCAGTGTCCGGACAGCAAAGGTGGTGGCTAGTGTGGTGGGCAAGTCTCATCCGGCTGCTTCCGGGACCCCCAGAGGTGATGGGCCCACTCCCAAAACCCATCTGTCTTCCTGGGAGCCCCATGGTCAGCTTAGCCTGGGGAAAGCGGAGATCCAGCTTCCCCAGTCACATCCGAGGCCCTGCATGCTATGGCTGGTTGCCCCAGGGCAGCTCCTGGATGGGGCCACCAGGCTCAACAAAATGGAGGGGGAAAGGGCCGACCCCTGACTCCATCTGACGAATTCCCAGTGATTCCTGCTTCTGGGAGCTGCCTACCTGGGCTCAAATGGTTTTGCTCTGTTAATCTGGCCTTGAGGTAGTATCTTAGCGTCCAGACAGCGGCACTTCCACAATTTTTTAAAAATAATTTGAAATCTATGCCAAGTAGAAAGCACAAATCTCTTAATTTCCATTTGTTCTGTCCTCAATGATGATCAATAGATTTGCAATCGATTTTATCTACCCACAACACTTTGGATTTTTGCTACATTACTTTAAATCAAACCTCCAACCTCATGTCTTTCAAAACCTAGCAGGACAGGACCCACATCTGATCCATAAAGGGGCTCTGGTGGTGTCCCGTCGTGTCTCCAATGTGACCAAGTACTAAGAGTATCTCAGCCCACTGGTTGGCTGTCATCTGTCTGTGTGAAAAGATGCAAACGCAGTGAGGAGAAAGCGGGAGGTGGATGGAGGAAAGAAGTCAAGGAAGTATGTGTGTGTGTGTGTGTGTGTGTGTGTGTGTGTGTCCAGTGCGAGGTACCCGTGAGATTGTGCAGTCAGAGCTGGGAGTGTGTGAACCTTTCCAAGAGCAGAGAACGGGACTATCTGGCGGGGACAGGGTCCCCAGCTGTCACTCGCAGCCCGCCGGGGCTCCCTGATGGTGAGTGCAGGAAAACACCATCCAGTAGATTCCTGGATGCTGAAGGTTTCCTTTCACAGGGAGTGTGATAGGACTCTGTAGATGAAACGAGGGTCTGCCAAAGAAAATAGGGTTGTTGTTGTTGGGGGTTTTTTTTTGCCTCTAATTGAAAGTGCTTAATGACATAAGGGCGAGTGCATGAGACTGGAAAACTCTGGGCTGATCCAACTTGCTTCTGGGTGTGTGCCAGCACTCCGCACCTGCAGCACTCCCCGCTAATATTTCAAAGTGTCAGCCTAAGTGGCCCAGGCTCTGCCTGCACAACTATGGTAATTGCTGAGATACGCCGAGACCAGCTGAGATAATAGGGCGCCAAGAAGCAGGGGAAAATGTCAACAGCTGGGGTTCATGCTACTAATTTGTTTTCTTAAAAACTAAACTTCATGGAATGACAAAGTCCACTAAGAGCTAGTCTGGAAGTAGTCTATTATCAGTTCTTTGCTTTATTCGGGAATCTGAGGACACTGCTACTATGTATCACAGGATGCCACTTCTGGCCCCCAACTTCCGGTGACTATTAGGGGATCTTTGAATGCTTCTGAGAATCAGATGACAGGCACCGCATCCTTCTCAGCGCAACCCCAGGCAGCAGGGGAGAGTGTAGTCAGCCTGTGATACAAGAGCTGTATAAGCACACTCTGGTGTCTGACACCAGACTCTGGCTAGGTGTCTCCTAAACGGAAAATGACAACAGCTGGCTTTGTGGCTGCAATCTCATTGGAACCCAGCTCATAACGTCACTAACACTGGGAAAAGTGGAGACACCTTTGTCCTACCCAGCTCTACACATTGGAATCAAGCACAGGGCCAGTAACACACATTTCAGAGGCGTTTAGACTCCAAGAAGCAATTAAACAAAAGCAGCACATGCACTATTGGAGTCAGAGATCTGGATGGAAGTGGAGCTGAGTAGGAATGCCAATGGCGAGATGAGGAGGAGCCGACTGGACTTTCTGGGTGTTTTCTCTAGTCAGAGCATTCGCACGCACAGTCTATCCCTAGGGGACTCTCAGCCCTAACTGGGGCTGGGAACATTATGCACGTGGTTGAGCCCAGCAGGCTGCTCCACCTGCCCTACTGTGCCCACTCCCATCGCTGGTCAGTTGGCCACTTTGAGTTGATCGCTGTCTTCTCTCTGTAAAATCCGCCTTATCTAGCCATTTTGCTCCTGGCTTTCAGGAAATCCAATGGGATTTCAGTACTTATTCAAATTCTGGGGAAAGAGAACAAGCACAGGGAAAGATAGACCTTTGCCAGCAGGAAACTTTGGGGAAGCAGGGTGGCGAGGCAAGGGAGAAACTCAGTAAGCAGTGCTCCCAGAGGCCCTGCGGCAGGCAGGCTGGAGTGCAGCAGAAGCAGAGACCAGGAACAGATGTGCAAGAGGGAGCATTTGGGCACAGAAGACTCGCTCCAGGGATGTTTGCAGGGACAGGAAGGTGGCTTGGTGGTAGAACACTTGTCGGCATGTGTCAGGCATGACTATTACCCCTAACACTGCAGAGATCAACAGACTTACCGAAGAGCCTCAGAACTTCATTAAATGTTTCCTCAAGCCTTCAAGCACCTTCAGTGTTGATTTAGTTACCAGCCACAGATACAAGGGTGAGGTTCCCGACAGCTTAACTCTGACCCACAGATACAAGGGTGAGGTTCCTGAAAGTTTAACATAATGTGATTTCATGATTTTAGATCTTTTGTTCAGTAATTGGACAGTATTAACACCAGTAGTTTGTTTCTACTTGTATTTAAAATGCACACATAGTAGATATACTTTATCTCACAGATATATACGGTACTATATATATAATATGCAGTAATATATAATACTGTTCTGTATATATTATAGAAATTAAAATCAGGCATGTTTCCTTTGATGATGTCAAGCTTAGAAAAAATGGTTTTTTAATGCTCTTATTCATATATTTGAATTTATAAGACCAGAAGATTGTAAGTAACTTCTATTGTTGAGAGGATCAGTAAGAAGACAATTTTCCATTACAGCTGATTATTTCTCTTTTATTTTGTGGTTTGGTGGTGTTTATGCAGCTCACAGCATTGAACCCAGGTTGGCGTGTGCAAGACAGCTGTCATAACCACTAGACTATCCCACCGCCCCCAAGATTCACTTTTTAATGCAGCTTTCTGACTGGGCTTGTGCACAATGATTATCTGCTCCTCACTAAGCAAAGCCTGCTTGGTCTGTCACTCACTGTGCACAGATGGAACCACAGAGGCCCACAATTGGTAATCTTTTAATAATGAATGAACCATATTTGACCAAAAGTTAACTCTTGACTACTTAGTACTCAATCTACCGACCTGCTTTTGCCTTTGAGAGAACCTGTGCTGAGTCATTGCGGAATAGTCATATATAAATAGGTTCTGTGCAGAAATGGAGTACCTGCAGTGTCTTAAGTAGACATATCTAGCACTTATGAATCTTTTGCCTAAGGAAAATGGTTGGAGAGATATTTGATCTTGGTCTGAGAGATTATGATAGTGGCAGAGCATGTGGATAGCATGTGAAAGCCCCAGGGTTCAAGTCCCAGCTCCACATGCACTGAAACACCACCTAACCTAATAAGCTTCACAAAAGTGACCCCGGTCCCTCAAGTGACTGGTTGGGACCCCTATAATACAAGGCATTGGTCTAGTTGACCCCGGTCCCTTGAGTGACTGGGTGGGGCCCCTATAAGACAAGGCATTGGTCTAGTGAGGTGCATGAGGAATTATCACTCCCATAGATATTTGGAGGGGCAGATCTTCTGGAAGGGGTGTCACCTTCTGTCAGGTTGGGGCCGACTGATTTGGCCAAGCCCAGCTACTATGAGTGAAAATGAGTGAAGAGCTGGAGTCCTCTCTGTTAGTGGAGTGGGAAAATATAGGAACACCTGTTAGTTTTAATATTTTAGGGAGGTTGGATTCCATACAGCATGTGGCTAATTCTAAGTACTTGTTTTACAGTGAAGAGCAATGGTAAGTTTGGGAATATAAACCAATATGAGCATCCAGCAGGGGGCATCCTTGAGGCCTAGGGAAGAAGTTGGTCATCTAAGAGTTTAACAACTTGGTTACCAAATGGAACCCATCAAAAAAGCAGTATCTGGGGCTGGAGAGACACACATGGTTAATGTACTTGCCTTGCACACCGCAGACCCGGTTTGATTCACAGCACCCGAGATGGTCCCTGAGTACCAGGCATAATCCCTGAGTGCAGAGCCAGGAGTAAGCCCTGAGCACCACTAAGGGTGGCCATAAAACCTTAATAATAAATAAATGTATGTAGTGTTTGAATAGCAGAAGGGTGAAGGGTGGAGGTATCTTAAAACATTGGTGGAGGGGTTGGTGTAGCAACACTACGTCTGAAGCAATGATTTCAATATCATTATAGACTATGATATGGTAATAAAAGCAAAAGAATAAATGGCAGCCTAGAAAAAATTAATGGGAAATGACATTGTTATGATCTAGAGCAATAGGGTGATTGAGAAAAAGCATTAAGTTACCAGTGCAAAAGTCAACAATTACTTCCGAAAGTAGTGGTAAACAGATGTGTGAGGGGCAGAACAAGAGAGGAATCTGGCCGCCAAAGGTGTGGAATAAGATTGGCAGGTGGCCCTGATCATATGAACCTAACATATTCTATACGATCATCATTGAATTAAGCCAGTTCATAGGAAGCCTCTGTGTACCTTCTGGACTCTGCAGTTATGATTTTAAAGCCTTCTTTATGTGTTGTTGAAAGACGCATGAACTTGTACTCTAAGGAATGCCCCCGACCTTTACTAACTCTGCAATAGTCCCTAAGCTTTGTCTTAGTGGTTAGTACTTGAACCCCAATATTTTTTCTCCTTTGGTCACACCCAGCAATGCTCAGAGGTTACTCCTGGCTCTGCACTCAGGAATTACTCCTGGCAGTGCTTGGGGGACCATACGGGATGCCGGGGAATTGAACCCAGGTCGGCCACATGCAAGGCAAATGCTGGACTATCACTCCAGCACTCCAGCCCCATTTTATTACTATTGTAATTACTTAGAATATATCATATTGCAATTTAAAACAAAAATAAAAGTACTATTTGTTTTTGTGCTACTTTGACACAGAAAGGTGTCAGACTTGCCATTCCATTCTCCACTTCTAAGCTTTCTGCTCTTGGCTGTAAAAAATAATGCTAACATTAATATTATATTATGAATGATGCCAGTACAAAAATGTGAATGAAGTACAAAAATGTGAATGAAGTATATATATGTATATATACGTATATATATATATATATATACGTATATATATATATATATATATATATATAGAGAGAGAGAGAGAGAGAGAGAGAGAGATCCACGAGTGCTTGGTCATCAGGTAGTGCTTTGGTCTTTTATTTCTGCTTTAAAATGCTCCAGAAAGTTTAGTGATGAAAATAAACCAAAAAGTTATGGTCATAGTTTCTTTGGATGGGAAGTTTATGGACACCTTGGCTGGGTTGTTTACTCAGGATTTCTCAGAAGGCTTTACGAGCAAGGTGTTAGTTCGATGTGTGATCTCACTGAACTCCAGATGGAGGAAGACTTACTAGCAGGCTCACACAGGAGTGCTGGCATTCGGTTAGCCGGCTAGCCACAATTCTTTGTTGGGTTCTGGACAGATATTTCTCTCACTTCTTTGCCATATTGGCTTTCTTATAAGGCAGCTTCCAACATGGCTACTTTCCTTTAGCGTGAACAAAGGAAGAGAGAGGAAAGCCAGAATCTTGACAAAATTGAACTTTAAAATTTGAGCTAATTAACAATTCATCTGCAGTTATAAGCGATACCTTGGGCAACTTTTACCCAGTTTTCTGAGATGGCAGCATTTTGCAGAATGTTGGCAAACTTTCCTGTTAGGCTATGGACAGGATCTCATCAAAATAGAGAACATCCACAGATGTTTTCCTCACCACAGAGATCTTTCCTGGTGCCTTTAACTAAGTCATAGCACCTCCCTGCTATCAGTCTTTAATTCTTGACGACTACTGTCTTTTGCTATTCCTATAATTTTGTCCTTAAAAAACAATTTTCAGGAATGTCTATATTGCCTGCCAAGAAGACTCGACCAACCTACATTCCACCAGCAGGGAATGAGGATCCCTTTTCCCTGCATCCATGCCAGCACTGGTTTTTTTAAAAATATTTTATTATACCACCGTGAGATCACTTGATTACATGAATTCTGTTATTCATCAATTTGCTTGAGCGGGCACCAGTAACATTTCCATTGGATCCTATCACGTGCCAATGTAGCCCAATGGCATCTGGTTGATCCAGGAATATGAAGAGCCTCAAACCGTTCCTTCAGGGTCTTGACAAGGAAACCACCATGAGATATACAATCTCAAAGGTATTCATATTTGGGTTTTGGTCATACAGTGTTTCAGCACCCATCCCTCCACCAGTGCCCATTTTCCACCACCAATGTCCCTGATTCCCTCCCCCCATCCCTCGCCTGCCTCTATGACAGTTGCTTTATTTCTTTTCTCTCTTTCTTTCTCCTCTCTCTTTCTCTCTTCCTTCTCTTACACATTGCGGATTGTAATTCATACATTTTGAGGTTATAATGTGCATTTTTATCATGAGAGCCGTTCCTTTTGGTGTGAAGGTGATATCTTAGTGTTGTTTTAATTTGTATTTCCCTAATGATTAGTGGCATAGAGCATTTTTGGGTGTGCCTTTGGGTCAGTTGTATTTCTTTGAAGAAGTTTATGTTCATCTTTGCCCCCCATTTTTTCAGTGAATTTGGATTTTTTCTTGTAAATTTTTATTAGTGTTTTATGTATCTTAAATAGTAAACCTTCATCAGTTGAGTGGTTGGCGATTAATTTCTTCCAGCCTGTAGGCTCTCTTTGTATTCTGGTCTTCATTTCCTTTGAGGTATAGTAACTTCTTAATTTAATGTAATCCTATTTGTTTATTTTTGCTTCCGCTTATGTGGTCAGTGGTGCTTTATCCTTAAAAACGCCTCTAGCTTTACTGTCATAAAGATTTCTGCTTGTGGCTTGTGTTTTACTCTGTGTGCCTTATGGATTAGGTCTGATATTAAGATCTTTGATCCATTTTGATTTGACTTTTGTGCATGGCGTTATAAAAAGACTCATTTTTTGCATGAAGCCGTCCACTGCTCCAAACACCACTTAATGAAGAGGTTTTCTTTCCTTTCTCCACTTCATACTTTTTGCTCCTTTATTGAATATCAGCCTGATCACCTGTCTCTGGGTTTTTACTTCTACTCCAGTGATCAAAGAGTCTGTCTTTGTGGCCATACTGTTTTAATTGCTACTGCTTTGTAGTAGAGTTTGAAGTTGGGGGAAAGTTATACCTCTCATATTCTTTTCCCCAAGGATTGCTTTGGCTATTGTGGGAGTGGGTATGGTTTCATATGAAGTTCACAAGTGTTTAATATACTTCTCTGAAAAATGTCATGGTGGGAATGTCAAATGGTTCAACCTTTTGGGAAAACAAAATGCAGATTCATTAAAAACTAGGATTTCAGCTTCCATCTGACCCAGCAGTTCTACTCCTGGGAATATACCCTAAGGGTCCCAAAACACAATGCAGAAATACCATCTGTACTTCTATGTTCATTGCAGCACATTCACAATAGCCAAATTCTGGAAATAACCCAAATATGCAAAAGCAGGAGACTGGACAAAGAAGCTCTGCTGCGCATACAGTCATCGGAAAGGAAAAAATGACATCATAAAGTTTGCTAGTGCGCGGATGGTCTAGAGAGTGTCATGCTGGGGATAAGTCGGGGAGAGGGAGAGACAGCATGATCACGCCCGTTTTCAGTATAAAGAAACACAGTAGGAGAATAAAGTTCAAAGACAATAGAAAGAAATGGTGGAAGCTGAATAGGAAGTTTGCCACAGTGGGGGAAGGGTTTAGAACAGATAAGCAGAAAGGGACAATGATAGAAGAAAGTGGTCACTTGGTGAGAACTCTGGGTACTGAGATGAGCTAAAGTGGTATGCTCCGTACCCTATCAGCAATAGAATAGCACACCACGGTGCCTAAAAGGAAAAAAAATAAATAAAAAGGAAAGCATGCCTGCCATAGAGGCGGGGGTGTGGTGTGGGTGGGAGGGAAATATAACAAATAAATTCTTGGAGAGGCGTGGACACTGTTGAGGCGATGGTGCTTCAACATCGCACTCCTGAAATCAATCATGAATGACTGTAACTTTGAAATGCACGGAAATCCAATACATTCACAATAATTTAAAATATTGTTTTCTGCTGTTTTGGAATAATGTTTTCTGCTGTTTAGACACTGCTACTAATTTTTTGCACTCCCATATTCTGTTGCACTATCCAAAATGACGGCTTGACCCTCCATTTGAAAAGGATGTTCTAGAGGGTTATCTGGGTCTTGCATATATTAACAGCTTTTTGTTATGTTGCAGTGTTGTACTTTACCAGTTTTCTGTTGAGGTGTGTTGACTTTGGTTAGACTAAATAATGACTACGCAATAGCATCTCAGTAGAGGATTCTGTTTTTACTTCTATGGCTAAAGGGACGTTGAGCTGTGACTAAGGTAGATGTAAAGTTGGGGAAATGTTTAGCCTTTGTGGTGACTTCTGTGGCTAAAGGGACATTGAGCTGTGACAAGATAGATGTAGAGAGGGAGAAATGTTTAGCCTTTGCAGGGAGTCAGTGGACAAATATAGAACAAGGTCTTTGTAAGAAAGTTGTAATGTGAGAATGGGGTGTGGGAGATATATATGTAACAATAGAAACCAGAGGAAGAAAATGAGGAAGATATTAAATCCTGGCTTTTCGTCACCTTTTTTTTATTAATTTTAAATTTTACTACCATGATTAAAATACTTTTCATGCTTAAGTTCCAATCATATGTGGTGCCCCAGTGTTAGTATAGCAGGTAGGGCATTTGCCTTGCTGATCTGGGTTCTGTTCCTGAAATCCTATAGGGTCTGCGGAGCATTGCCAGGAATAATTCCTGAAAGTGAAGCCAGGAGTAACGTTTGGGCATTGCTAGGTGTGGCCCCAGAGGAAGGAAGGAAGGAAGGAAGGAAGGAAGGAAGGAAGGAAGGAAGGAAGGAAGGAAGGAAGGAAGGAAGGAAGGAAGGGAGGGAGGGAGGGAGGGAGGGAGGGAGGGAGGGAGGGAGGGAGGGAGGGAGGGAGGGAGGGAGGGAGGGAGGGAGGGGAGGGAGGAAGGGTCATTTTCATTTTAATACCTGCTTCCCCATGTTGAGATTTGGGAGCCATGTAAAACTTTTCCATACTACACTGATTTGTTACTTTTCTCCATACATGTTTGTGTCTGACTGTGGATTCACTATTGGTCTAATCACTCATTCTTAAGTACTACCACATTTAGTTAAAAAATGCCATTCCAAATATGGGCAAAACAATACACTATTTATCTTTCACCAACTGACTTATTTTACTTACCATACTGTCTTCTAAGTCTACTTATGTTGTTGCAAGCAACAAAATGCTGTCTTTTGTATATATTAACTCTTCTTTACCCACTCTTCCATAGTGGACTCTTGTGATTGCTTCAATATCTTGGCTATCAAAAGCAAAGCTACAGTGAATATAGGTGTGTGTGTGTGTGTGTGTGTGTGTGTGTGTGTTTGAACCAGTGTTTTCTTAGTCTTTTGGTAAAAATCTTCAAAGTCAATCGACAGATTGATGGGTTTTACAATGTTAGGTTTTTAATGGGTCTCCAAAAGAAATTATGTTATTTTACGTCCCCACCAAGAGAGGATGAGGGTTCCCCTCTCCACTTCCTAATCAGTACTCTCACTGTACATTTTTTGATATAAACTGTTCTCCAAGTATGAGGTCATGCATATTTGTTACCATTTTAGTTCCTCTAATAGGAAATGATGATAAAATAATTTTAGCTTCAGAGTCTATTACATGGTAGAAAAATTCTCTGTATCATGCCTTTGCAATATTGATATAAATACTTTTGGCTTTTTGCGTCTCTCATCTTAAATGCAGCCTGTAACTTTTGCTCCCCTCAAATGCTCCTGGAATTTGTATCAAGATTTCTGGAGAAATTATTCATTAATTCTAACCTATATTCACAAGGATTAGCAAGGACATGGTCTGTGTGAAGGTGAGATTCAAGATTGGTAAATTTGAAATACAATGAGCTCATGAAATTATATGTAGCTATTATAAAATATCAAATCAATGAGAAAATGAAGAAACCAAAAGTAAAGAGAAAAAATACTTGAAATATTGAGTGTTATAAAATTATATTGCAGAATAATATATAACCTTAGATTTTATTTTATATAAGTAATAATAAAATATAAAATAGGAGAAAATAATGATCAAGCTTGAAATTTAGAAAATAGTGAAGTACATATGTTAAAATATTTGATATCTGCGAAAATGTAAAGGTGGTAAATGATAGTCTTTAAATATGTGAAAAATTATTTAATACATATAAAATTATAGTTAAATATAATTAAAATTTAAGTAAATGTAAAAGTATCAAAGAATAGTTTTCTTAAATAAATTAGCCCCTGAGAGTAAAAGAGTTTGAAAATTAATTGGACATTTGTGAAGGTTAAATTATTAAACTTCAACTATTCTCAGGACCACATTTTTTTATGGTTGCATTTAAAAGTCTTTCAAGGATCGCATAATTCAGAAAAAATTATTTAAAACAGAGATAAAAGAAACTATTTCTACAATAATTAATTAAATTAGTCACTCAAACTTACATGTATAGTAATGCTTCAAATATATTATTATTACTAAAATATTATAATTTTGAGTAAAACGCTTGAAAGAGAAGTGATAGCAGACAGTATTCAAAGAGTGTCCTTTTCTTCTAATCAGACAATATGGAATTTAAGCACTTAGCTTATGGCAGTGCTTTGGGATTATTAACAAAACTGCATAGATTTTGTGAAATTGTATTTAATAGAGTGGTGACATTCCATTATCTTCCTGTCTCTGCTGTTGAGCTGTTGTGACTGTTCACTTCAAGGTTTGGCTCTCTGTAATCCAGAGTTTCTTGCTTTCTTCCTGAACTTTGCTAGTTAAGTAATTGGCCAAATAATCATTCAAGCGTCTTAATGCCTTAATATTTATGTTGTGCAGCTCCACTTAGTAAATTAAGAGTCATCAATAATATTGACTTTGATCAGTGTCTTCTAAAGACCCATGTTTTTGGTTTTGCTAATAGAAATAGTACGTTGGACCTTTCATTCCATTTCCTCTGCAAGGGCTGATTTTTCTCCCTTCCCTTTGTTTCTTATTTCATATCTAAGTTCCAGTCCTCTTGGTACAGGTCCTAGTTTTGTGAGACTTGAACTCGATAAAATTTTTGTATTGGAAAATTTGAGAAAATGTGTCCAAAATTATAAAGTAGACACATATTTATTTATGATGTTAAGTAATATCAAGCCCTGCTCTCAAGCCCTACTTGTCAGAGTTCCACCCTACAGCGAAGCCTATTTCAAGCTCAGGTATGCTTGAACCAGAGACACGATACATGGGGCAGAGCTGCTACCAGCTCTTCCTGTGCTGGGCTGGTCATGAGGCGTCAGGGAGGGAAGGCGGGTTCTAGCCCTGGCCTATCATTCCAATAGAGGCTCACAGAAGCCAGAGGAATCCTCGCAGCATGAGGGCAGCCATTTTCAACATCTGGACTCCACAGCTCATCAGAGCTCCATCCAAGAGAAAAGCTGATCTTTCCCCATTGTGGTTCATCAGTAAATGCATGAACTGAGAGCCTACTACTGAGAGTATCCCACCTACATGGCAGAGCCTGGCAAAGGGTCGTATTTGATATGCCAAAAACAGTAACAAAGATAGACCTCATTCCCATCACCTGAATAAATGATTTGAGGCTCTTCGTGTTCCTGGAGTGAGCAGATGCCCTTGGGTTATACTAGCATGCGACAGGATGTATGGAAATGTTACTGGTGCCCGCTCAAGCAAATCAATGAACAACGGAAGACAAGTGTACAAGTGATAAGTAATATTTGACTATAATTGTAAAAGCCAGCCAGTACTATGCACACTCCTAATAACTTTTTCCTGATTAAATCAGGCATCCAGAAAACAAACTCAAAATTAGATTTCATTCCCCTTAAGTGATTGATATCAGGGATAATTCTAGGGATGTGGAAGAAGTTAAGGATGTCGATCACATTGCAGGTCAGGTTCTGAGAAGGTAGCACCTATGATCTGTGGAACATCCTTGCTAGGCAAGGAAGGAACTGAGATCCTCGTCCAAACCAGCCTTGGAATTGGCTGGATTCTTAATTCCATGACCCAAATGGAAATTGTGCACAAAATGGTGAAATAGGATCTGAATAAATCAGGAAAAATACAGAACTGACCTTTTACACGATTTCCTAAGTTGAAACCCTTGTTTTTCTTTGACATAATCCAGATAATTTTGTACGTTGCAAAGAAAAATGTGTATTTCTGTCCCCCCTAATCTGTACCCTAATGAGATGGTACAATTGTAGGGAGCAAAGTTCCTCAAAGTTGTTCATATATGTATGTGGTTTAGAAATGGGTTCACCATACATGAAAGTGACTTCAAATAAACATATTCCACTCAAACCAAACTAAATGTGTTCTCAACTACTCCACTTAGCTGCATCCCAGTACTAGCCATTTCACATCTACCCTACACAAGTGAATACAATGAAAGGAAGTCAGAATATTAAACAAGGGCCATCTCCGTAGGCTTTAGTTTGTTAAAAATCTACAAATTCTACGTGATTATGTTGACACGTGTCTATGGCCTTTCCCAAATTCTTGGAATGTACACCTGGAAGTGAGAAGCCCTGGGGCTTCATCATAAATCTATCTATGAATGTATGCTTTTTTTAAATGTATCACCTGGGAAACTTTTTTCCTACTTATGACGGAAACTCAAGTATTTTATTTGACTGGTGTGAGATTAATGATATGGCAATTTTTTTGAGGAATATCACTCCTCAACACTAGATACTCAATTCTCCATGTTCTCACAAACCCTTTCATAAAAATTCTTTTGCTCCCTGGTCACTCATAAACCCTAAATTTTAAGGGCTCTTGCTTTGCCTCTTGGGTTTTTTTGAACTCAGCTTTATATTTGACATGTCCTAAAGACAGGATTTTTCGGACCAGATGTTTAAGACTCAGTGTAATTATTTTATATCGTTCTGTAGGACCATCTCAGTTCTCTTCTGATAAAGATGTAACTAGACTATAAAACAGTTCCTGGACTATAAAGCATTATTATAGATTCTTTTTGATTAAGGTAGAGTATTTTGGAAGGATCGCTCCAGGGGGTACTCCCACCTCTCTGCTTCTGTCCTTAGGAGTTACTCAGGCAATCGTGTGGTGCCATTATTGAACCCAGGCCAGTCAAATACAAGGTGAGTACCTTAATCCCATAGGTATTATATTTATATTATAATATAATATATTATGTACCATATTTCAGAAACAGTAAATAGTAAGAGATTAGTCTGATGATAGAAACTGTTTGTTGCACCTTGAAAACATGCTCTTATGGACCTCTGGCAACCCAACTGTTGGCTTTTAAATTTGCTGTAAACAATTTTATAAGCTCATGAAATACTTTAAATATGCATCACTCCTTCCTCAGAACTCATTTGTTTCTCCCCTTACTAAACCTCAGATTCTTCAGATGAAGTGAACATTACATACTTATACATAAACTGATTTTTATTGTTGACCTCTAGATCTTGTGCTCCTTGAGACCAAGCTTAATTTTTAATTCTTTATATCTGCATTCAGTGTAGTGCCAGATACAAAATCTCAGAAGAGAAGAAATTGACTGCTAGATTAAGTTAAGGGCTCCCAAAGGAATGTCTGATGATCTTTTGTGTGTCTAGAGGTGAAGGTAGTAGCTACATCTAGTGAATAGGGTTAGAGGGGGCTAAATACCATACAAGACACTCTTCCACCCCAAACAACATTGGGTGGAGGCTGAAAAGTCTGGGCTAAATGAATGAATAAACATCCTTCACTTTCAATAGTAAATGTAGTTTTATGTCTTGTTTTATTTGTTGTGTTTTTGTTTGGGGGCCATACCTAGCCATCTTCAGATGGCTCTGCACTCAGGAAATATTCCTGGTGGTGCTTCAGGGACGATATAGGATGTTGGGGATCGAATGCATGTTAGTCACATGCAAGGCAAGTGCCCTACCCACTGCACTATCTCTCCAGCCCAGATTTTTACTAGTAAATGTATTTTTATGTTATAAGGACAGAATGTGAAATAGTTCCTTAAATAAAAGAAATCAAGAGTAGAATTTGCCTCTTGATTTTTTGTTCTTGTTCCTAAACTTCCATTTGTTCTAAAGAAAATACAGAATGAGTCCATAACTTGGGAATTTTGGAATAGTCAGTATCACCTAAGTCTACATATTATTCAAAGTCAGTGGAAACCTAAGAGCATTTGCATAAGCGCTTTTCATAAATATTGTTTAGTGCTTTAGAATTGGGATGCCAGTATTTCTTGAAAAAATAATTGTGTCTCATTTTAGTAAGTGTGCAAGTAATGGAATTTCTATCGTTATTTTTTAACCACCACAGGCAGGCTCAAACTCTCACCAATCACTCATGAAAGAAGCGTATTCACATAGAACATAAATCTTGTCTCTAAATCTGTTGCATTGGCTGGGGAAGACAGGAAAGACTTTTCCTTTGGCTCATGTCCATTCCCTTGCTTTGGACTTATTTAATACACTCCCCTCATTAATTGGTTGGTGAATCTAACAACTCATTTCAGATGGTAGAAAGACAAATGCAAAGCTTTTATGCTCAAAATCCAATACCTTCCAACAAAGTTTACTGATTAAAATTGTAAATACAGAAAAAAATTCAACCTAGAATCTGCCTAATGCAGTTAAAATTAGCCATCAATTTCAAGTCACGTCTCAGAATAAATTAATTAGAGTCCAGCGCTTGCCTCTGTACATGTTGTTATTAATTACCCAGTAGTACTTCCACAACTGTTTGTGTTTTAGAAATAATTGAATTTTTCAAAATGGTCTTGGAACACAAAGGGTTTCTTTTCAAATAACATGAAGAAAAAAAGACCAACTCAGGAGATTTTATGAGGCGAAGATAAAAATCAAAAAGTACATACCAATTTAGTAACCAAGGAGAAAATCACACTAAATAGGATCCAGACCTTAGCAAACTCAATGTGTCCATTGACATAGATAGGTCGGCCAGCAGATAATACACAAATAATTGTTCCACATAGTCCTTAGGCATTTACACATAACGTGGGTTATTCTTTTGACCATTAAGCTAAAACATCACCATTGAATGAATTTTAAGATAAATTGCACAAAAGAAAACAAATGACATGAAATTAGTTTAACTATTAAGAAAAGAATTTTTGGCCACATGTTATATTTCCTGAGTGTATATTTATGTATTTATCCCTGAAATAAAATGAATATGTGTGGTGATTTTGTACTATAGGAAGCTTTCTCAATATATAATTCATTAGTTTGCCTTTTCTACTTCACACATTATAAGCGAATTGTCAATTCATTAAATTTTCTTTTAACATGATTTTTAGTAGATGCGTGATGTTAGACACTATGGCTGTGTTACAGTATAAATTTAGTATTTTTCAACATCTCGTCTATTTTTTCTCTCTTTGCAAACAACACTAATTGTGATTATACAAAAATTAGTTGATGTGTAAATTAAATTTTTAAATTGTCATGCAATTCTTTGTCAATATGACACAGGATATTCCCTTCTTTTGTTTACTATAAACCACATAAATCACAGATGAGTGGGTACATCCAATATTTGTCCTCCATCTAACTTAATTTTCTTAACACGATACCCTCTACTTCCGTCCAAATTGTAGCAAACGGTATGATTTCATATTTTCTTAGGGCCACGTAGTATTCCATTGTGTATGCATGTACACTCATTTTATTTATTAGCAGAAGAATGCTTTTTAAAGAAATTAGCTGACAGAGGTATTCATTATAGAGTTGTTTCAGGCTTACAGTGCTTCAGCACCAATCCCACCCCAAGAGCTCCGTTCCCTCCTCCTGTACACGGTGGCCTTAGGCTTCCTGCAACCCCCAGCTTCCCCTATTAGCGGGCATGTAACATTTAGTTCATATGTGTTGCTCCAACAACACTTAAAAAAATGGCAAACTGAATGATTAGAAAATCAACAAAAAGTCAATTTGTAGTGACTGGTTGCTATATGATTTTCGCCTATGTAAATAAAGAAATTCAAATCATTTAATAAAATATAGTAAATGACTGTGCTAATGACTATGCTAGATGACTGTTTTCAACTTTGGCATCTAAAATATGTCGCATTAAACTTTATTTTGTACTTGATCTTTTGAGGTAATCATATATATGCTCTGTCATAAATGAAACCTTTTGGTGAGGGCCCCTTTAGCAAGTATATAGTGTATTCATTTCATATTACTTTGTCTAAAAAAAAGTAAAAGGATGGTGAATACAATTTTCAGAAAATAAGTCAATAACCATTATTTTTTTATTCAATAATCTGTCATTAGCACCTGGAATATTTAGAAGATGTCCTGGAATTTCTTTATCTGTATAATCAAGCTTGAGTTTATTGAATTGGAGTAAAATTTGCACCTCAATTGGAAGATACTTTCCAAAGGTTTACTAGAAGTCCACATACTCCGTGAAATGGTCGTCATTTGCTTGAAACGAGAAAAGCCAAGAAATTATCATTTAGAAACATTCATAATTACTTGACTGCAACAATTTATAAAAGTATTACTTCTCAAAGAGCTTTAGCAACGCTTCTCTTAGTCTGCTTTCTTCAACCCTGAGTTCTTTATGCCAAAACCAGGCACAAGTAGACAAGAGTTTAGCCCCATCCAGTAGTTCACCTATTCACAGCTGTCCTTTGTGGGTTCAGCCAATGTTGTTTTCAACTTGGTGGTTGTGGGTAGGTGTGGACATGCCCAAATGTTTCTACAGAGATGCTAAGCCACAGTCTTCTGTGCATCTCTGAAGGATGGTGGCATCCTTCAGAGGTAGTCACTGAAGACAGAGCAGTCATGAAGGGGCCGGTGGGGCAGGTACTATGCCAGGGTTCTGCTGGTGGTCCCCTTTGGATTCCTGAGAAACAGCAGATCTGAGAATGTGAACAGCCTCTGCCCATTTATCTGAGCGGGCAAATCTGGTCTTTCTCAGACAACAGAGCTGGTCTCAGAGTCAGCAGCCAGTGGTCTTTGTCACTTCCGCTCCTTGTTGGGACTTGTGAAAGAAAAGTAAGTGTTGAAATAGTCAAATGCCCTCGAGGGCTCTCGAGGCACACTGATCATCAGGCTTTCATGGTGTTTTCCTTTCTGTGACTTGGACAATTGTGCCTAGGAAACAACATTTTTTTAAAAAATGATTTTGGAGGAAGAAAGTTTTTGAATATGTCATTATACTGCCATTTTCTTTGTGATTCTCTGTATCCTTTAAAAAGCCAAGCTGATCACTTCTAAAATACTAAGGTTATGCTAGTCACTTTCTTTACATGAGCCTTATGTTTGAAATATCCATTTTATGTTAATTGGGTTAAAAATTGACATGAAGCTCTGAGTCTTCCCCCAATGTCTTTACTTTCTCTGTAACATATAGAATGTGTTTTAATATTCTACTTATTTATGAAGTTAAGTACATTATTTGTTGAATTCTTATGTATTTCTGAGTTTAAGCATGTCAGAGGCTGTCAGAGTATGTGTGCTCCATACTGCTCTCGTTATACTGTGTAAGACAAGAGTCACTCATAGGGAAATCTTCCTGGTCTTCTTTATCATTATTTTGTTCAATTTCCTCAAATAATCTTGCTCATTTTATCTGATAAATACATTAGTTACCTACAAGTTCACATAGTTTTCTGTTATTAATCACGATCACGATCACAATCTTCCCGTTAATCATCTATTTGCTAGAGCGGGCACCAGTAATATCTCAATATGTCCTGTCACATGCTGTAGAGCCAAGGGCATCGGCTTGGTACAGGAACATAAAGAGCCTCAAACCATTATATTAGGTCATGAGAATGATCTAATATAATTGTTACTGGCATTTGGCATATCAAATACAACACGAGCAGCTTGCTAGGCTTGCCGTGCGGGAGGCATACTCTATAAACACCTCCAAATAAAGCCTTTATTGATGAACCAAGCGGCCGCGAGCCGGGCTGTGATGGACTGGTCGGCTGGGTGGAGTTCTGATGAGAGGAAAGTCAATGTGGAAAATGGCGGGCGCCCATGGAGTGGGTGGGGGGGTCGTCTGGCTTGTTGTGAGGTTCTGCCGGGGTGGTGGGCCAAGGCTGGAACCCACCATGCCTCCCGACTGCCTCATGAACGGCTGGGCACAGGGAGAGCAAGGGAACTGCTCTGCCCCATGTCTGAGAGTCTCTGGACCAGCATACCTGGGCGGATTGAGGAAGAAACTGCTCCAGGGTGGGTGTCGATGATCCGGACTGTGATGGGCTGGTCGGCTGGGTGGAGTTCTGATGAGAGGGAAGTCCAATGTGGAAAATGTTATTAATCATATCACATGAAACCCATATCTCAATTTTAAAAGAATCAGCACCTTTGCAGCAATGAGTCTTCATATTCTAGACTACAGCATTTTTTCATTTATTCAAATTTTTTCATAACCCTCAGTAGAATTATTTTCAGAGCAATATGGTAATTACTGGCTAAAGTAATTCCTAGGAAATTGTAATATTTCCTTGCTATTTGAGAGTTCAGCTTTTCTCTTCAAAAGGTTATTGATTAAAATATGTGACCTATATGAGAAAATGTTTATTTTTCCATCAGCACCAATGAGAGAGGTCTAACTTGCATTGAGAATACTGTGGCTTGGACAATTTCACAAAGTTCCTCACTAGAGAGTTGAATATGCAAAATTCAAACCATAGGAGCCCTCCACCATCAATTCAGTGTGGGAAAATAGTTCCCCTTGAGTGCATTACATGGAAAGATCCTCATTAGTATATATTGTTATTTGAAATGTATTTCTAGTTAAACACTTTTGACTTTGTTTAGATATTTATTCAGACCTGGCCCAAGAGGGAGAGTATTTATGTCATCATTATAGAATCAATGCATTATAAAGAAAAGGGTCAAATTTCCTAGAATCAAGAAAATTCTGCGTGTGATTGCTTAGTAAACAACATTTCTGTTTATGAATTTACTTTAAGCTCCTTCCTTAGTAGTTCATGGTGAGTAACTAAACCTCCGCCTCTTGGACTTAATGTCCCAAAGGAACCTTTGTAGGTAGACCATAAGTCTCCATGTACTGGAATTTTCAGAGCAATATGCACAAGGAGTTGCCAATGAGAATGTTAATTATGGATGATTCTCTAGGAAATAAATCATCTGCTCTTTCCAATACCAGGGTTTCCTCTAAAAGGACAGTAATACACTTGCTTTTTAGTCTCATCTGATAGGATGCTCTCACCTCAACTAACACTTGTCAAAGGCATGTGGTATCTTTAAAACCACAGATCTTAATGAAGACTTTGTCAGGACCTGAGGGAAGTAAATTTGTTTAAAACAGCAAAGAGAATTAAATTTCCTTTATCCCTTTATAGTTAGGCTACAAACAAAGGAGAATTAACATGGAAAGTTAATTACCTGATAGTGAGTTTGAACGGAATTAGTAACAACACTGGCCTCAGCACTTACTTGGCCATCACGTAAGGACATTAATAAGGAAAGTGAAAAGTCAAATTTCGAATCCGTGTCAAATGAATCTTTGCATGAAGGAATGGAATGATTTGTGTTCAAAGACTATTCCTACCTAAAAAGTAATACAATTTTAATATAAGTGTGTTGGGCTTTACCTTGAGAACACGGTCCTGTGCTTTAAAACATTATCCCTTTTTTCCCATCTTCCTAGACCAAGTCCTGGGTTTCCTCACTAAAGGTCTAGGTCATAATCTTCCCATTTATCACCTTCTCTTCTGTTTAATTTAGTTTGTTTTGGGGGGATCCACATCTCGTGGTGCTCAAGGTCTGACTCCTGGGTCCGTGCTCAGGGATTGCTCCTGGCAGGGTCCAGGGGATTGAGCCTGGGTCAGCTGCATTCAAAGAAAGCGCCCTCCATATGCAAGACCAGAGCCCTACCCAAAGGACTAAAGCTCTGACCCTTCACTTCATTTCTGACTCTGTTCTGCATCGTGACAAGGAGGAAAGAGAAGGAAACAACAAGGGCTTTTCTCTCTCTCCAGATCGATTATCATAGTCTGAGCATTGCTCTGCTTCACCGTCTGTCTCCAGTGGGTAGGGGTGGACTGTGGCTGCTCGCCATAAGTGCATCAGTCCGTGAATAACAATTCTGTCCTTCCATTGTGGAGGAACAGCCAGTGTATTCCTGTCCAGGGCTACTCTGGAGAGTTGGCGCATGCCCATGTCTGTGTGAGCTTTTGCCAGGACTCCAGTTTCTTCCTGTATCTCATACATGGGCATGAGAAGGGCACTGTAGCATGTTGGTGGTCACTGTGCATATGTGCACATATGTGTGTGTGTAATGTGCCCATGAGGGGAAGATGTTGGTCTGGTTCTGATACACTCCAGTTAAGTCAAACATTGTTTTTAATATTAGAAACATTTGGGATCTTCATCTAAAATGTTGGCAATATTTTTTGTGACCAGAGATACGCTCTTGGAACTGAACTCCTGTTTTTTAGACCATGGGAAGATTGGTCTCATTTTCTTTCAAGTCAGTTTCCAAGAACCTGTCCAGTGAGAAATTGCTTATGTTAAAGTCCAGGCTTTTATTATCTGAGAATGTGCCTATTTTTAGAAAATAGAGTCTTTAGAGGGGCAATCAAGTTAAAGTGAGATCATCATGGCAGTCCTTAATACACTATGATGGTGACTCTATAAAAGGGAGACATGCAAACCGCGGCAGGTAAGCACGGGGAAGACACAGGGAGAAGCGAAGGTGTCTGGGCCAGAGGAACAGTAGAGTGAGAGAGCAGTGTCCTTGCATGTGGCTGACCAGGATTCAATCCCCTGACATCCTGTATGGTCCCCTGAGCTCTGCCAGGAGTAACTCCTAAGTGCAAAGCTAGGAGTAAGCCCTGAACATCGCTGGGTGTGGCCTCAAAACAAACAAATGAAACAGGAGTGACACTAAAGGCTTTAAAACTTGCTTTCATAGAAGAAGGTAAAATACTCTGTGACTGGGGCCAGAGCAATAATACAGCAAGTAGGGCATTTGCCTTGCAAGCGACCAACGGGTTCAATCCCCAGCATCCCATATGGTCCCCCAAGTACTGCCAGAAGTAATTCCTCAGTGCAGAGCCAAAAGCAACCCCTGAGCATTGAAGGCAAGTGTGTATATATAAGTATTTATATATGTGTATAATATATAAATATTTCACTGTATCACTGTTCCCGTTCATCATCGATTTTCTCGCGTGGGCCCCAGTAACATCTCTATATGTCCTGTCTCATGCTAGTAGAGCCCAAGGGCATCTGCTTGCTCCAGGAACATAAAAGAGCCTCAGTCCATTCGGAATCAGATCTATAATTGTTACTGGTATTTGGCATATCAAATACAACATGGGTAGCTTGCCAGGCTCTGCCGTGCAGGTAGCATACTATAAATATTTACACATGAATCATGATCACGATCTTCCGGTGATCATCTATTTGCTAGAGCGGGCACCAGTAATATCTCCATATGTCCTGTCTCATGCCAGTAGAGCCAGGGGCATCGGCTTGCTACAGGAACATAAAGAGCCTCAAACCATTATACTAGGTCATGGGAATGACCTAATATAATTATTACTGGAATTTGGCATATCAAATACAACCCGAGAAGCTTGCCAGGTTTGCCGAGCGGGAGGCAAACTCTTTTAAACACCTCCAAAATTTTAATAATAAAAAGAAAAAAGCAAAAATGAATATATATAAATATATTTATACATGTATATCTAAATATATTTAATATAAATTTATATATGTATTTATATTGAACAATCAATCATGAAAATGATGAAGTAAAAAATTGATATCAGAAACAGTAACAGAAGAACTGGACTGACTTAAAAGAATTGAGATAGAAGGGAAATACCTTGATATTTTCTCGCTTTGTTTTGCAGTGCTGGAGAGTAAATCTAGGATCTTACCACATGCAAACAAGTGCTCTGCCAGTAAGACACATTTCCACCCAAGGCTGTGAGTTTGAAGTAAGTGTGCCATTGATTGAGTTTCAAAATAGGTAAATTACAATTTTCTTTGTCATCACTATCATTCGTATTGTTAGACTTATTTATTCTTACAGGTACATGCTGGTATATCAATGTGGCATTATTACTTATTCCTCTAATGGCTAGCAATGTATGAAGTATGTATTTTTCTTCATGTTTCCTCTTCAGTGAAGTTTATTCCATTTTTATGTTCATTCACTAACACGGTTATTTATTTCTTTTTCTATATTTGCTTGAGGGTTTATGTTTTGTATGTAAGTCCTTTCTAAATATAGGTTTTTCTCATCCTGAGTAGAATAAAATGGTCTGAATTAGTGAAGGTAAAATAGATTGAAGTAAAAGTATGTATCTATTTTAAGGATGTTTTGCTTGTGGAATATTCTGTTAGTTATTTTCAACAATTCAAGGGTATTATGGCAAATAGCATAAAACACTTGATTATGACATTACCGACTGCAGCAAAACCATATTTATCCCACATAATATATACAACTCTATATTTTGTTTTGCAAAAGGAAGTCGGCATTTTGTGAGAAGTGCCAAGACTCAGAATAGTCATGTTCTTCCTGGTCTATTCTTTAACTCCTAGACTCAGAACTAACTCATTACTTAGGCAGGTTTTTCAGGAAAACCTTCTTAACAATCAATGAAGAACTGCTGGATGCTCTTATTATTTATACTGATTGAAAAGTTGGTTGATTTGCAAACCATGACAAGAATATATTTATATATGTGTATATAAATATATTTATACATGTATATATAAATAAGCCATGACAAGAATATATTTATATATGTATATATAAATATATTTATATATGTATATATAAATATATTTAATATGAATTTATAAAACTCTATAACGAGTTTTATAAATTTATATTATAAAACTCCTCTGTTTCTTCATTTGACCCGTTGCTCCTGACGTCTGTGTCTGGTTTGTGTTGGTATTCAAAGTCCACTGACTAATGGACATTACTTTCTCTTCCTTTCTGCCTTTCTTCCTTCGTTCTGCCTCATTCTGCTGCCTTCCTCTTTCCCTAAACTATTAATATAGAAGTGTAGCTTCGGACTTTTTAAAAAACAGAAATGGGCAAATAAAATCTGCAAGTGAGTGTGTCAGCATGTGTTTGGTGAAGAAACTTGGTCTGCTGCAGGCGATAATGTCACAATCCAATGATTTAGCCCCTTGGGACTGGATTTCCCATAGTAATCAAGTGCTCCTCTGCTTACTCTCCTGGGTGTGACCTAGAGTTAGCTGCATGTTGAAAGGAGCACTGGAGAAAAAGTCCAGCTTGACACACCTCTGGGCTTCGCAGCACGTTGTCCTTGGACCCTTACAGAGCATCGCCCTCCATGCATATGGACAAGATGGATGCTTCCCAGGCCTCCTTGCTGGCTGTGCGTTATTGACTATTGATGAGAATTCTGTGCTCACCCTCTGCAGATCACATCAGGTCATCGCTTTTCATTCCCTTTTGCTCTCAAAGGTCGTTTAAAACAAAGCTCAATATTCAGGCTGAATGCCGCCTACCTTGGAGCGAACAGTGTGCTGAGAGGCAACCTGCCTTTTATTAAATGAATGTTCCCTGAAAGGGAATTAAGCAATCTTATTTTATAGGTCTCTTATTCTGTTTCTTTTAAGAGGCATCATTACCTTGTTAGTTTATCATATTGTTGTATAGTTAAAATTCTGTTTTAGAGCAGTGGTTCCTTGCAATAAGTATTGATCAATCACTTTTATGTGCCTTGTATCACCATCCACTTAAATTGAGGAAGATACAAACTAAGTCTGTGGTGTAAAACCTAGTCTCAACAGGCGTACTTTGAGAGAATTGGTGAAAGCCAATTTCTTTTCTAAAAACTTTTAAAGTTCAAAATGTGAACTAGAAAACATTCTTTTTTTTAAAAATGAGCATAACTTGCATGAGGCTGGGAAAATACAATTGAAAAAGATTTCTTTGTCTGTAGGGAGGACATACCAACTACACTTAAAGCGGACTGCTGGCTTGGTGCTCAGGAACCACTCCTGGGAGTACGCAGGGGTTGTGTGAGGTAGCAGGGATTGAGCTGGGGTCAGCTGTGAGGTAGCAGGGACTGAGCTGGGGTCAGCTGCGTGCCAGGGAGAGCCTCACTTCTGTACTATCTTTCCAGCCCCCAAAGGTTTCCTTTGTTTGGGGCTTAGACAAGATCTGGTAATGCTAAAGATCATGTCCAACTCTGTGCTCAGAGACTGAACAAAGTGCAAGAGACCGAACAGAAGGTCAGCCACATGTGAGGCAAGCGCTTTGCTCCTGTACTATCCCTCTTGCCTTGAAAAGGGATCTTTGAGCACTGCGATTGTGACTGACTTCCCAGAAGATGAAAAACCTCCAACGGTGGCTCAGTCCTCCTGGCCCTCAGTTCTACTGTCCTTGGGTAATAGTCTCATACTGTGTGTTTTCCTACCCCTCAAATCAGAGCGATCATTCCATGTCTGGGAGAAGGCAGAAGGACAGAGAAGGGACCACTATGACAATGAAGCTGGAAATGATCACTTTGGACAAGAGCTGAGTGCTGAGACTCAGTAAAGGGCTAGACACGGTCCCCCTTTCAGTGCCTGAACCGCACACCATAATGGCGAAAGGGACAGAAGGGAAGAGGGAGAGGAAGAGAGAGAGAGAGAAGAAAAGTGTTTGCTATAGAGGCAGACTAGGGGTAGGGGTAGGAGGAGGGAACCTGGGGCATTGGGAGTGGGAAATATACTCTGGTGAAAGGACAGGTATTGGAACATAATATGACTGAAACCCAATCATGGAATTAAAAAAATGTTTTTTAATTTAAAAAAAATTTAAAAAATTTTAAAATTTATTTTAAAATTTAAAATAAATTTTCATTCATTTATTTAAAAATTTTATTGTACCACCATGCAATATACAATTAAAAATAAGTTCATGATTGGATTTCAGTCATACATTGTTCCAACACTCATCTCTCCACCAATGGCCCCATTTCCACCACCAATGTCCCCCTGATTCCCTCTCCCTTCCCCAGCCTGCCTCATAGCAGGTACTTTTCCTTCTCTCTCTCTTCCTCTCCCTCCCTCTCTTTCTCTCTCTCTCCCTTTCCTTTCCTCTCTCTCTCTTTTTCTCTCTCTCTCTCTTCTCTTACACATTGTGGCTTGCCCTATAGACATTTAGGGATTATCATGTAAATCCCTATGTGCACATTCAATGCTCAGTTCTAGTTACCGTTTCCCACAATCATGGACTTTTTTAAACTATTTATCTCACAGTTATTTAATTTAAAAAAATTAAGAAAAATAAAATGAGATTAAAAAATTACAAAAACACCACTTATTGAAGAGGCTTTCCTTACTTCATTTTAGACTCATTGCACCTTTATCAAAGATTAAATGATCATGTGTTTGAGGTTGGGTGTCAGGATACTCAATTCCTATTCCATAGGTCCACGGGTCTGTTTTTATTCCAATACCATGCTGTTTTAATTACTACTGCCTTGTAGTACAGTTTGAAGTTGGGTAAGGTGATGCCTCCCATCTTCTTTTTCCCGAGGATTGCTTTAGCTATCCTTGGGGGTTTATCGTTCCATACAAATTTCAGGATTGTTTGGTCAATTTCTTTGAAGAATGTCATGGGTATCCTCATAGGGACTGCATTGAATCTGTATAGAGCTCTAGGGAGTATTACCATTTTGACAATGTTGATTCTCCCCCATCCATGAGTAGGGAATGTGTTTCCATTTCCTTGTGTCCTCTTTTATCTCTTGGAGCAGTGTCTTGTAGTTTTCTTTGTACAGGTCCTTTACACACTTGGGTAAGTTGATTCCTAGGTATTTGATTTTCTGTGGCACAATTGTGAATGGAATTGTTTCCTTAATATCCCTTTCTTCTCTTTCGTTATTTGTATATAGGAAAGCCACCGACTTTTGCGTGTTGATTTTGTATCCTGCCACTCTACTATATCGTCTATTGTTTCTAGGAGTTTTTTTGGTAGAGAGTTTAGGGTTCTCTAGGTATAATGTCATGTCATCTGCAAATAATGATAAGCTTGACTTCTTCCTTGCCTATCTGGATGCCCTTGATGTCCTTTTCTTCTCTGATTGCTATTGCAAGTACTTCCAGTACTATATTGAATAAAAGAGGTGAGAGTGGGCAACCTTGTCTTGTCCCTGATCTCAGGGGAAGGCTTTCAACTTTTCCCCCATTGAGAATGATGCTCGCTGTGGTGTTGGGAAAACTGGGCAGCGACATGTAAAAAATGAATTTGGACCTGTGTCTAACACCATGCACAAAAATCAGATCAAAGTGGATTAAAGATCTCAATATCAGACTTGAATCCATAAAAGTACATTGAAGAAAATATAGGAAAAACCCTCCATGACATTGAAGCTAAAGGCATCTTCAAAGATGAAACATCTCTAACAAAGCAACTAGAAGAAAAGATAAATATATGGGACTACATGAAACTAAAAAAGCTTCTGCACCTCAAAAGAAACAGTGACTAAGATACAAAAGCAGTCCACAGAATGGGAAAGAATATTCACCCAATACTCATCTGATAAGGGGTTAATATCCAGGATATATCAGGCACTGGTAGAACTTTACAAGAAGAAAACAAACAACCCCATCAAAAAATGGGGAGAAGAAATGAACAGAAACTTCAGCAAGGAAGAAATTCGAATGGCCAAAAAACATATGAAAAAATGCTCATCATCACTAATCATCAGAGAGATGCAAATCAAAACAACAATGAGATACCACTTTACACCACAGAGACTGGCACATATTCAAAAGAACAAGAACAACAAGTGCTGGCGTGGGTGTGGGGAAAAGGGGACACTCATCCATTGTTGGTGGGAATGCCGGCTGGTACAGCCTTTCTGGAAAACAATATGGACATTCCTCCAAAGACTAGAAATTGAACTCCCATTTGACCCAGCCATACCACTCCTGGGAATCTACTCTGGGAAACCAAAAATGCAAGCGGAAACACCATCCCTACTTTTATGTTCATAGCAGCATTATTCACAATAGCCAGAATCTGGAAGCAACCAGAGTGCCCGAAAACGATGACTGGATAAAAAAACTTTGGTACATCTACACAATGGAATACTATGCAGCTGTTAGGAAAAGTGAAGTTATAAAATTTGCCTACAAATGGATGGACATGGAGAAGATTATGTTGAGCGAAATTAGTCAGAAGGAGAGAGACAGTTACAGAATGACTGCATTTATCTGCATAACATAAATATATAGGTACATATTATGATACCAATATCCAAGGTCAAGTGAAACATACATCAGGAGGTCCTGTCAAAGGTGGAAATTATCACAAACGTGTGGGAGTCAGAGGCTACGTAAGACAGAAAATGGAACAGTGTGCTAACAATTGTGAGGGTACTAATGCCAACCTAGAACTGAGCATTAAATAGAGGCAAAAGGATACACATGACAACCCTTTAATGTATGTTCTGTAATCCATAGCCTGGAGAGGAAGGAAAAGAGAAAGATAGAGAAATAGAAAGAAATAAAGAACCTGCCATGGAGGAGGGCTGGGGGGAGGGGGAGGGGACCGGGGACGTTGGTGGTGGGAGATGGGCACTGGTGGCGGGATGGGTGCTGGAACACTGTATGACCAAAACCCAAATATGAACTTTTTAATTGTATATCTTTGTAATTGTAAAAATAAAAAAATTTAAAAAAAAAAGAAAAAAATTACAAAAAACTACACAGGCCAAGAGAAAGATATAGGTTGATTCTTGAAAAATTAAATTAAAATAACAGCATATACAGTAATAGTTTTGATAATTTTGCATGTATTTTGGCAAATAATATTTCTGTGTCAGGCTTATTTACACAGTGGTACAACAAATAGGAAATTAAATTTTTCATGGAATAATTCAGGTCTAGAAAATCATCGTGGGGTTGATGAAATGATTCTACTCTTGATCAAGGCCCCAAGATCCTTTGTGTTCTTCCTCAGGAATCTCATATATGGCTCCCACTCACTATGGTTTGCCTCTCAAGGCGGCGGCCATAGTTCCAGCTGGCTGTTGCAATTGTTATGGATATTAAGGGACACTTCTCTGCTTCCTCTCATGAGTGGAGGACTATGCACAAACTGGAGCCCTCAGCTGACACATACTTCTAGAACTGCCTCAGCTCAAAGTCATGCCCCCTCTCTGAGATTGTGGTCATCAAAACACAGGGTAATGCTTTCCCCAATGTTGGTTCATCTTGTCTTAAGAGCTCCTTCTTTTTTTGAGGCATCAGATGGTCACAGTGCAACCCCTTCCTTCCACCAAACAATTCTACTTTCTCAGAGACCTTCTACAAATCTTAATTCTGTGAGAGCTACCCATACTTTTTGTTCTGAACCTTGATCTTTATATTTCTACCAGTTCACTCTCTGGTAATGCAATCTTTAAAACATTCCAAATAAAGATAATCTGCATATAATAAGGAAGAATAGATGCCTATATTAACACAGAGGAGTATCTATCAAATACCTAAGTAAAATGTGTATCCTAATTGACAGTTATAGTTCATGGCTGTTTGTCGGGAGTGCCGCGGGGTCCCCGACAGTGCCGGGAAGCAAGTTCCCTTCTACCTCTGAAGCCGGCGGGGAATGGATGAAGATTCAGAAATCCGATGCAGTTTTAAAAGGGCTTTACTATCACAGGATCCAAAATACAATCCAAGAGCAGGGGAAAACCTCCGGACTCTGGGTTCCCAGCTAGGCCCCAGCCAGGTGTAGGCCAAGATGGCTGCCACCATGTGTTGAGGCCCAACAGAGAATGGAGAGGACAGAGAAGCAAAACACCAAGGGAAGCCGAAATGGCAAAAGGGGAAAAAAAGAGAGATTCTTTCTTCTTACAGCTTATTTTATAGCTAGGAATCCCCCCCAAACTCCCAGCCCAGCCCATTCTGGGCTGGGCTATCTAGAGATGAAAACAGGAAAATAGCTTTATAGAAATTTAGCAACTTCGGGAGACTATCTGGTTGTTTACAAGGACCCAGAGCTAATTAAAAGCCTCCTAGCAGGGCTGGGAGAAGCTATAAGCTAAATGTAACTTCCCCTGGCAGGAAGGATCAAATGCCCTCAGGTAATTTCTCCCAGCACCTCACCTAATATCTTGAGCCAAGATCTGCCTGGAATTACCTTTATAGGGTAGAGAAGGGGGGTTTCTGAGATGGCATGTCTCTATACCAAAGACTAATACTAATGCCAGTTAAATATTTCTCAAGCCTTCACAAGAGTCTCGTCTACTTCATGGTAGTTTTGTATCTTAGTTGCCTTTGAGTTATCAGGGAGCCATGCTTGCTTGCTTGGAGGCAAACAGCATTTCTCTCTGGTCTAATTACTTAGAGATCCAACGTGGCCAGACAAATATGCTGGTAAGATCTAGCTAGTCCCACGATGATTGTGGTAGCATGAGAGAATATTTATACCAGCCAGTACAGAATACATGGTCAGATAAGACTGCCACATTCAGACTACCCCCCTATCTATGAAGTGACCTGCAGGAGGCAATCCAGGGCAGATGCAGAGGCCCTAGGCTTTTAGGTGTCCTGCAACAGCTGTTCATTGCAACAAGTGAGACAAACAGCGTGTACTGGTGACTGGTTGCATTGCCTTGCCAAGGAAAATACGAGATTGTCTTACTTTTTGAAAGTTCCCATGAGGAATCTGCACTGGAGAGAAATATATCCCATTAACCCCCACTAACAATAGGGAGGGTAAAAGTGCCTTTTTCATTCACGAACATTCTATCTACCAACAAACATAGGATTCTGTTCTTAAAAGGAAGGTGAGAAGGAAGAATCTGCTGCCCAAAAAATGATGATTTTGATAACTAATACTTGGGAATACTACGTATTTGATACTGTGTTCTGCAGAGTCTCATGTACTGGAACATTTAACTGTTTTTACTAACAGTTTTAGTATTAAGCTCATGAAGTCTGAATGGTTCCTTCTCATTGATTTTCTGTTTGGATCCTGGTACTACCTACCATATTTCTTTTCCTTGGGGGAGACTCAATAAATTCACACAGCTGTAATGTTTTGTGTTATGTTATTTTCATGGTAATTTTATGAGATATAGGTGTTATTGTTATTATCATTAAATGGGCTTAAACCCCATTTAACCCACACACAAAAAAAAAACTCCTGGAGTTTAACTGGCTTTAATTGTTTTCTTGAAACAAGATAGCTGCCAAGATCCAGAAACTGAATTGATCCACATCTATTTGAATTTTTAGCATAATCTTTTCTAATCTTTACTCTTTCGATTTTCTACTCTGATTAAGGTATTTCAGTTTTACCCTTAAGGTTATTCTGTAAATGACTCAGCAGTTTTTGTACTTCCTGTATACCAGCTCTAATGCCTGATGGCATGCATAGAGCTAAATCTCATTATCACTGAAAAGTTCACTCAGTTGGGAATAAACAGAAATGCAGATATCAAGGAAGATTCAAGGTGGAGTGGTGCATATAAAAGTTTATGGGCAATAAAAGAACAATTAAGTTTACCTAAGAGATAACTTTAGAACCTATAATAATTTTAGGAAACTAGTATGATGACGTTTGAGAACCCCAAAGTCTGATACGCTTTCTTTGTTCTGTTAATATTCATGCTTGAATATTATCAGAACAAAGTGAGGGGAATGCTGATGTTGGCAGAAATCTTGATTTATTGTCATTACAAAATAAATCATAAAACTTATTTTGATAATGGGTCTGTGACTTTGGCAGTACTTTACCCTGAGAGTGTTTTCATTCTTCACGCAGTATCAGCCTTGGAGAATCTAAGACTACGCAGCTGGAATGATGGGAAACATCTTATTCACTTATGGCATGGCTGAGACTTCCACTAAAATGGACAATATCTAATTCCAGGGTTTTAATGCAACACAGTGGCTAGGTGCCAGAATGTGTGTGTGTGTGTGTGTGTGTGTGTGTGAGAGAGAGAGAGAGAGAGAGAGAGAGAGACAGAGAGACAGAGAGACAGAGACAGAGACAGAGACAGAAACAGAGTGTCGAGGTGCAGGGAGGCAAGTAGTGGGGAAATAGAGAAAAAGAGAAAAAGAGAGAGGGGCCCTAGTTTTCCCGTCCTCAGGAATCACATGCTGTCACTTTCTACATCCATCATCTTCTGTTGACTAGATGTTCTTACAACACCCTATCACCAGTCACAACATCGGAACAACACATCACCTGTGATAAAACTATCTTTGGAAGCTATAACCTGCCTCATTTTTCCTACAGCAAATGACATGTCACACCCCTTCCCATGCAAATGCAATTGTCATTTCTGCCAAGATTCCCGGGATTCTTCCTATTTGGCCTGAGCCTGAGGCTCAAAGTTCAAGGCACTATTATCTAATCTTGACCTAGAGGAAGAGCAACTGCTTAGTTGCAATTACTCATAACCAATTGATTGCACTTGTTTTGTTCTCTCTTTTTGTGAGGATTTACCAGCCATTCTTATGTGTCCAATAGAAAATGGTGGTAAATCCATTAGATGACAGCTATCAACTCTCCGTTCTAAAAGGAGAAAAATGGAAGCACCATAGAAGGGGTCCGTAGTAATTTGGAAATCTAAGACATGTTGGTAATTCTGTAATTAACAAACAGTCTTAGAGCATAGAAATTATTTTCATAGTTCTTGTCTCCTTAAAGGCTCTTGATCTTTCACTATTAGTGTTCCTCCTTTGCCTAAGAAATTTCTGACACTTGCAGATATTGGGTTTTTCGACTGCTTCCTACCCAATATAGTTTGATAGTTCTTAAATATTATTTTATTTTCTGCTATCTCTGTCACTTTTATTCATACCCACTATTGATTTTCAAATACAGCTCTTTGTAAAAACAACCAAACAGGACTCTAAATCTGTGAATTTCATTAGACGCACTCCATTAGTAAGAAGATAACCCTACAAATTTCATCAAAATTTCCTTTGCTACTCTGAGCTTCCTTTAAGATGGTGGGCACTTTGCTCTTACTCTTGGCAGTCTCTGTGTTTTAGTGGAGAGGCCCTAAAATGTTTTCCAGGTTGTGGCTATGTCAGATCTTAACTCCTGAAGTCTTGCTGGAGGCTTTTATAATTGCATCCTTCTCGTCTTTAGGCTACGTTTCCTGCCAGGGTCTCAGATTTCATTTCTGAAAAGTCATTTCTTAGCTTTAGCATTGTTTCCTTTAAAGACGGATAGAAATGAGAAATCATTTATTTGAGAACAACCCGCGTTCCAGGTTTCTGCATATTTGATATTTCTCCATTTAGGATGTCTCTGTCCTCTAACATTTACTGTAGGCAGTGGGAGAAGCCTGGCGGTTTTTAAACAGTTTGCTTAGAAACATTCTCAGCTGTACATTCAGCTCATTAGGCATATTTTACACATCGCCACATACAGTGAAGAACAGTCTTTTATTAAAAGGGTCCCTTTCATTCGGCTTTCATTAACGTTTCTGTATTTTACTAGAATGTCTCACTTTCTCCAAAGCCCTCACTAACAGCCAATTCACCAGAGACCTGACTTGGCCCAGTCTCTTTAGTCCTTCACACTCGCTCTCCCTGGGGTGCTGCCATTTCCATGGGCCTCCTCCCTCCTTCCCTCTCTCCTTCCCTCCCTCTCTCCTTTACTCCCTCCCTTTCTTTCCCCCTCCTAATCTCCCTCTCTCCCTTCCTTCCCTTCTCCATTTCTCCCTGTCTCCCTATCTCCCTCCCTTACCCTCCCTCGAGATCTTCCTTCCTTCCTTCCTTCCTTCCTTCCTTCCTTCCTTCCTTCCTTCCTTCCTTCCTTCCTTCCTTCCTTCCTTCCTTCCTTCCTTCCTTCCTTCCTTCCTTCCTTCCTCCTACCCTTTCTTCCTTCCTTCCATCTATACTTCTTCCCTTTATTCCTTTTTTTCAATGCTGAATATAAAACCCAGGGCCTTTTATATGCAAAGCATGTACTCTACTGAAACATATCCCAAGCCCCAGATATTCTCCATTTACCAAGATTTAACAGCACATAAGGGTAGCAGAGCCTGGCAAGCTACCCATGTTGTATTGACATGCCAAATACCAGTAACAATTATAGACCTTATTCCCATGACCTGATGGAATGGTTTGAGGCTCTTTATGTTCCTGGAGCAGGATGATGCCCTTGGGCTATCTCGCATGTGACAGGACATATTGAGATGTTATTAGTGCCTGCTCGAGCAAATCAATGATATACAGGAAGACAGTGATGCAGTGAACAGCACATCACCTCAAATCTCAGTTACTGATAACAGTAGCACTGTTGTTTTGAGGGCAGTTCTATCATTTACTCAAGGCTGGGTGTTCGTAATCCAATTCTGCTCCATGAAGGTCCAGGCAGGTTACACTCTTTTTGTTAGTCCATACCACATTCAACAAATTCACACACATGACTCTTTCTGTGTCCTGGATTTCCAACAATACCATGGAGGCTGTGTTGGGAGTACAAGCACAAGCAGAGAAAGAAAGGGTTGCACAGTGGGGGAGAAGAAAGAGTGATGACAGAAAGAAAGGAACTATGTAATGGCAATACATTCTTTGATTTCAATAACCTTGCTCAATGTCAATGGCCGGAACTCACCCATCCAAAAGGCACAGTGACTGTATGGATAAGAAATCGAACCCAACTTTCTTTTGTCTAGAAGAGACACACCTGAACAGTTGCAATAAACACAGGGTCAAAGAACGTTGTTCGGAAAACATTATTATAGACAGATAACTGCATAAACAGGGATGGACCTGTCATATTTATATCAGATACCATGGATTTCATATTTAAAATGATAAAAATCTCATTCAATAAAAATATATGGTAATAAGAATCAAAGGTGGTTATTAATATTTTTGCTTTTTGGTTTTGGTTTCTTTTTATTTTATTTTTTTAATTAATTTTATTATACCGCCATGAGATATACAATTAAAAAACTGTTCATGATTAGGTTTCAGTCACAGTATTCCTGCACCCATCCCTCCATCAGTGCATATTTCCTGCCACCAATGTCCCCAGATTCCTTCCCCCTTTCCCCCCAACCTGCCTCTGTGGCAAGCACTTTGCCTCCTCCCTCCCCCTTTCTCTCTCTCTCTCTCTCTCTCTCTCTCTCTCTCTCTCTCTCTCTCTCTCTCTCCCCTTTCTCTTGCACATTGTGGCTTGCAATATATACATTTAGAGGTTATCATTGTATCCTTTGGTTTCTGGGAGGCTTACTCCTGGCTCTGTATTCAGGGATCACTTCTGAATACGTTCAGGGGACCATTGTGCTAGAGATTGAACCAGGGTGGTCCAGATTCCAGGAAAGTACTTAGCCTCTGACTGTCTTACTACAATGATCAATGTGTCTGTATGTCAAGGGATATAGTCATTGACAGGAGTTTTCTACCACTCTATCAGCAGCCTTTTCATTCCTTATTGTTCTGCCTTATTTGATTTACCCCCCCATTATACTTAGTGCTCTTTTGATTATTGAATGATTTCTTCATTTGGCTATCTCCTACTCTCAGTTGAAAACTTTAGGTTATGAGATCATCTGTCTTAATTCTTTATCTGCAGACAGTAGATCAGGTAGTCAGGGATCTATGAGTGAATGGTGAATAAATGAACTGACACATTTGAGTCGAGAACTCTTTACATTTACACCATAGCAGGACACTCAGAAGAGACGTTAAAAGGCTAATGGAAACAATGGGTTAGCTGTAATTTTGGCTTTGATGAAGCTCAAGTCCTGTGTCTGCTTTTAGTTTTTATTGTAACTTCAAAAGTATCTTCACCAAAGGGATCCTATAATATATAACACTTCCTAGTGGAAGTGTTATATATCAGTTTCTAATCAGATTCCCATCCCCTCAAATGTCAACTTTACTGATAGTTTGCATCATCTGGGGAAGATTTGGAAGAAGGGAAGTAGAAATAAGAAGTGATTCAGCTCAAAATTTCCATCATCTGAGATGTCTCTTTGTTTTTAGTAAGTGTGTGATGAGGGTGTTAGCAGAGACTCCCAGATGTGGAGAAACAGGATATTAAGTTTAAAAACCAGGTGGTAGACTAATATTGAAAAACCAATAAGGTATTCACCATATTAGTTAATCTTTTATGATCTGTTGAATCCCAGGTAAAGCAAAAGATATACATACAAGCAGCCAGTTAAAAACCATCAGATTATTCACAATGGAAATTGTTGTCTAATTTATATAGCTACAAATGTTTCATATGTTTTTTTAGATTGCTACAGTGCCCAACAGTCGCTGAAGGCTGTACTTAAGCTATTCTGTCTGTCTGTGTTTTTTTATTCTTTTTTTTCTTTTTTGGGTCACACCCAGCAATGCTCTGGGGTTACTCCTGGCTCTGCAAGAATTACTCAGGAATTACTCCTAATGGTGCTTGGGGACCATATGGGATGTCAGGGATAGAACCCAGGTCGGCTGCATACAAGGCAAACGCCCTCCCCACTGTGCTGTGGCTCCAGCTCCAGTTTGTCTGTCAACCAACTAGATGGTGCTTGTTGTCGAGGAGAACAAGAGATATTCGCATTCACTTGTTTATTTGGTTTATTTCTCTTCTTTTCCCCTTCCTGTATTCTTGCCTTGCTTTTCTTTGATTTGTTTTCACTTGTTCTCATTAAGACGCCGATTGACTTTGGATGCTACATTGCCATTGCCCTAAAACCATGCTAACACATCCAACAAAATATTTCACCATATGTCAGAAATGACACACTTGAGACAAGTAGAGGACAAAGTATTGTCATTGGACCAGAAACAACTAATTATTTTATTAGATTGAGGGTATCTTTCAACTTACCTGCTGTCTTCATCAGAACAGCATTATTTAAGATGATGAGCAAGGCTGTCCTCAGCACTTTTGGCAGGAAGAAGAAACCAAGCATATGCAGATTAGTTTAAAAGTGACAAAGATTTTTTTCTCTTACTCCTTCCCCTGTATTGACCTCATTAGGACTTAAGTCAGCAAAGTGAAGTGAAAACTCACTGGAGAGTGAAGAAAGGTCTGGGTTTTCTTCTACTTGTGACCTTGGACAAGTTAGTAAACTGCTTGGGCCTTAGTGGCCTTATTTGTATGGCTTTGGGATATGGGAGTGGTCCTTGTAAAGTTTTTCCTAGTTCTTTGATAAATAAGGTAAATATTAATAGCAGTAAAGGTACAGTATCTGCCTGGCTCAGTTTTAACATGTCAGCTCTCTTAATCCTCATAACAAGTTCTTAGCGAGCTACTGCTAATATTACCTTTAATTTTAAGCTAAGAAAATATGAGATGAAGAAAAGTCAACTACTCAACTATACTTCTTTCTGGATGGAGACAGAATTTTAGCCATGGCTGTTGGATTGGGGTTCTTGAATCCCTTTTGAGTGTGAGTAAGTGGGTCACCTTCCTTATACTAATCAGCGATTCATCAGCAGGTCATCTAAAAATTCACTTCAATTATGACACAGTTAACCCTAAAATCATGTCAGATTTCATCAGTAAAAGGCTGTTCAAGACCTCCCACTTTAGATACCGTCTCAAACCAAATTTTAAGGATTCAGCAACATAGAAGTTTCCCATAAACTCTTGTGTTTAAACTTCATGCTCCTGTCGTAAGATCAGATGGTCACCTGTACTTCTGAGAAAATGTAGCTGGCTGTATCAAACAGAGGTTCCCAGGATACCTGCCTCTATTTTAATTAATATTCTATAGCAGCAGACAGAAACCCATTTGCTTACTGGGTCACTGATTTATCACAAAGTTCATATACGACAGGGACAATTGCTGGGAGAGAAAGGAAAAGTTTCGTGGGGGTGTGAAGCAGCCTGGCCTTCCAGGTCTGCTGGCTCCCCACAGCCAAATCTCACATGTTCACCCAGTGGAAAGTCTTCTCATATTCACATCTTCTCCAAACTCCATCTTCTAGGATTATTATGAAGCTTCATTCAATAGGTAGGAATGATTAAATCATTGACCTTCGAGATTTATTCTGTCTTCTCATTGGATGGTGTGAGTGTGTGTGTGTGTGTGTGTGTGTGTGTGTACAAGCAAACAGAGGAACTAATAAGCAAAGGGATGTGCCACCCCTAGTATAGGGATGGAGACTCAGTATAGAGTAATGTGTTTTCATTGGCTAATCTCAAGTTGCCAAGGACATAGCCATTGATTAGAATTAGTCACAGGTCTTTACCCAGCTTAAAAGAAACTAGAACATGCAGAACATGCCTAATATTATGGTAATATTATGTTCTCTGCCACACTTATGAAGATTTTTTCATAAAATTCCTCATATTGGATTGTCACTCAGAAAACAGTTTTTATGGTCATTATCATCCAAGTCACGATAAAAGAATTAACAGAACGTTTTCTCCTATTTAGGTGAAAACTTTGAAACCAGTGATATAGTTTGGAGTATCCAATTGGATTCTGTTTAAAATGTGTTGAAATATATGAAAATAAAAATGAATGATCCAGTATAACCTCTTCAACTCTTGGCTTCTTTCTAAGTCTTGGGACAGTTTGAAGTTAATTGTTTATCTTGGTAATTAATGCTTATTTGTTTTTTAATCTCCCAGATTGTTTTTTATGTATGTTGTACTCAACTATCTTAGACAGTAAAAGGTTGGTGCTGTCAAAGCAACAACTTGCCCATTATTGGCCAGCAGAGTATAAATCACCATACCATTCTAAGCCCCCATCAGCTCCTTTATAAGGCATTGCCATTTATTATGACGGATTTTATGATATTGTGTGATGACCAGCCACGGGGAGAGGGAGGTTTAATGTACTGACATCTAATTTTATTATCTCTAGTACCATTTCATTTTTCAGAAGCATTTCTTGACTTGGTGCCAGTTTCGGCATGGTGCTTTTAAAACGGATGATGAGAGTGTTGGGAATTAAACCTCTAAATCAGAATGGTATTGGAAAGACAAATTACAAAGAGATTTCAGTCATTTAGTATACTTACTAGTATGTTGATATGTGGTTCTCATATCAACCTTTGCAAAATGAAAAGCACGTCATACAGCCTGTTCTCCATAAGAGATATGTATAGTCAGTGCCTTGGCAAAATTAGGTGATTTATAGTAACATTAGCTCCAGACAAGGAAAGGAATAGTCATTTATTAGGTCTTTACTGTATCCCAAACTCCACACCGACACCGACATTCCCTCATTTTTATCTTCAACAAATACAGGGGCTGGAGCGACTGGGCAGGGCCTATTCCCACAATACAGTGGAGGGCATTTACCTGGCAGCCAACCAGGGTTTGCCATCCTCCAGCATCCCATCTGGTCCCCTGAGCACTACCAGGAGAAATTCCAGAGTGCAGGACCAAGAGTAACTCTGACCATTTCCAAATGTGATCTAAAAAGCTAAAAAGGAGAGGTCCGGAGCAGTAGTGCAGTGGGTAGGATGTTTGCCTTGCATGTGGCCAACCTAGGTTTGATCCCTGGCATCCCATATGGTCCCCAGAAATGCCAGGAACAATTCTTGAGTGCAGAGCCAGGAGTAACCCCTGATCATCGCTGGGTATGACCCATAAAGCAAAATACAAAAAAAGAAAAGAATCAGCAAGGGACTAGCCATTAGCCACATGTTATATCTTTTTATTTGTATATCTCACGGTGGTATAATAAAATACTTAAAATTAAAAAAGAAAAAATGTAATGAAAAATAATGAAAATGTAAACTTGCTTCACACTTAGACTTCTCATCCTTGTTCCTTCCGGTTGGTCTTTGCCTGGGTTTTGCATTATCTGTCTTCATCTCATCATTTGGCTTCATATAAATAACTTTAGTTTGGGAAAGAATCTTCTCTCTGGAAATGTCTCTCATCCCCACCACCTTCCTCTCTTCCATGTTGTCAGGTGGTTGCTGTATACTGTGGATCCCTCAAGAAGAACAATGCATTTCTATTGTTTAAGTGCTTGTTGCTTGCTATGCCTTTGGGGAACATGCCCAGCTGTACTCAGGGCTTACTTCAGGCTCTGTGCTCAGGGATTATTCCTGTGGGTTCAGGGAGACCATACGGCATGCGAGGGATCAAACCCCAGTCAGCCAAGTGCAGAAGAAGTGCCCTGGCCACTATGTTATCCTCCTGTCCCTTTAAGCTCTCCATTCCTTTTAAGTTCTTGTGTAAAAGACAGGCATCTTATATATTTCATCCAAATTCTTTATATCCAGAGTTCAGTAGAATTTCTGGTAAGCCAGTAATTCTTTGTACTATTTCAAGTTAATAAATAGGTTAAACAAGAGGTTAAAGTCTCTCTTCTCACCCCAAAATAAAAGAAATGATGCCCCTTGCTTGAATGAAGCATTGTGAAATGACAGTAAGCTTATGTAAACGTTAGGACTACTTGGTACTGATAAAGAGTCATTTTTTGTTGCATGTCACTGCATTTGGAAACAGTCTTTCAAGCATATCAGTTCTTAGTCTAGACCCAAACCCAATTATTTTTCAGGTTTCAACTCATAAAATAGTTCATGTTTTAATTCACCACCTTGTTTCTTCTACTTTCAATCAGGTTGCAGCAAATTGCATCATTCCTAGGAACTGTCTAGTATTCCATTGTGTATATATACATATCTTCATAATCCATTCCTCTGCCGCTGAATACCAAGGTTGATTCCATATCTTAGCTCATGCACTAAATGTGGCAGTGAATACTGATGTGCTTATGTTCTGTTGAGTGAATGCTTTTATGCCATTTTGGGGTAGATGCTCAAAAGTGAAGTTGCTGGATAATATGGCGGCTCAGTGCTAAACTTACTAAGGATTCTCCATACTGTTTTCCACAGGGCTTGAAGCAGACAGCACTCCCATTGGCACGATGAGAGTTCCTTTATCACCACATCCCCAGACACGCAAATTTGTAAGTTTGGTTGCTATGGTTTGGATTTCATGCTTACAGTACTGTTGAATCCATAGTTCAGAAATATTTGTAGATCACACCCCTGTACCACCAAGTGCGGAGTCCTTGACTCCTGCCTGTTACCTTATGTCCATTTTGTTTCTCTCCCTCTCTGTTTCTTTCCTTTCCTCCCTTCTCATTTATATGATAAAGGGCCAAGGGTAATCTGGGTGTCCCTGCTTTGATACAATGCATTCTCTCCTTCTATTATTCTTCTATATTACATAGCTTTCTTAACTACTTAGGTTTTCCTTCCCCAATCTCTCTGGTGCAAAATTAAAGCCTCATTGTGGTGACTGCATTCTACGCATGTTGCTTATATACTCACACTGACCTGCACATTGACATTTCTGATCATTTAGAAAGTTGTTCTGACTTGACCATACTCTTGTTTAACCACCTTAAGCAAATTAATTAGCATCATGTGTCCCCTGATGCTTTTAATTCATGGTCTATAAACCTCACACCTAATTGAACTTTTTTTAATACTGTGTCTTTACAGCCCAGTATAGTGTCTTTTAAATTATTAGAATCGCATCCTTAATGCCTTATTAAATAGGTCCATATATATGGAAGTATAAAAAATTCCAATATTTCAAAGTAATCAAATTCCAGATTAAAATAAAGATGCTTTTATATAACTTTTATGATAACTTAAAATTTTTCTAAGAAGTTTGGTTGTGTAGCAAGTAGTACAGGTCTCATATATATAGAATAAACATTGACTTCAGTTCTGAGCAGCATCTGATATATGAAGGTTAATCAGTTACTATTCATCAAGTGAAATATTCAAATGCAGAAATAGTATATTCAAAACAGCAATTAATTACCATATTATAGCCTGTCAAGTGGTCATAATAAAATAGATAATCACAAACATTAGGGATTGTTGAGAAATTGGAACCATTACACACAGTTAGTAGTGATAAATATCCAGATACCTTTAAAAATGGTCTTGTAGGGGCCGGAGCGATAGCCCAGCAGGTAGGGCGTTTGCCTTGCACACGGCCGGCCTATGCCGGCCGGGTTCGATTCCCGGCATTCCATATGGTCCCCCAAGCACCGCCAGGAGTAATTCCTGAGTGCAGAGCCAGGAGTAACCCCTGAGCATTGCCGGGTGTGTGTGACCCAAAAGAAAAAAAAAAAATGGTCTTGTAGCACTTGGCAATCTGTCTCTAGGTATTTAGCTACAAAAAACTTAAAAAATCTTAACATTAAGACATATTTACAAAATCTCATAGCAGTATTGTTCAGAATAATCAACAGTGGTGAAAATCTCCATCAATCTTCGTACTGATGAATAAAATTTGACATACCTGTGTAAGAAAATAAATAGCACATGAACAAGAAAAGAAGAAAGTTTTGTGTATGCTAAACATGAGGGCATTTTGTTAAATGAAGTGAGTCAGAATTAAGACAGACATAGGATGATCTCAGTTTTTGTGATGTATAGAATAAACGGGTAAGGGAATTTAGTGTATTAAAAGGGGATACCTAGATCACTTTTGGTTCCAGAGTATAGGAAGGAGCAGAACAGGGGAGGAAGGAAATCTGAGTAAGAAAAAGCAGACAGGAAGTAATGGGGCAGTTAAGGGCATCAGGTGCATCAGTGCAGAGAGGTGCCATATCTGTACATCCAAACTACAGAGTCAACAACACTGAAAGCCAGCAATAACTTGGTATCCAAACTACAGTCAAGAACACTGAAAGCCAGCAATAACTTATATCTAGAGTACAGCAATGAGAATTTAAAATGTGCATTTCAAGGTGGCAGACTGGGGAGCTGGAGGGAACTGGAGACATTGGTAGAGGAAAGTTGGCACTGCTGGTGGGTCAGTGTCGGAACATTGCATGTGCCTGAATCTTAACTATGAGTAACTTAACTTATGGTTCCTTAATAACAGATTCTTAATAAAATGAATTAAGTGAATGAAGCCAGTCACAAAGACTGAAAACTTTATGATTCTCTATATGAAAGATCTAGAATAAGCAAATTACTATAAACAGAAAAATAGATGAATAGATGTTCAAGACTCTGGGGGAGAAGGGAGATGGCTAATGGAAATGGAGGTTTGTAGAGATATCATGTGACAAACTAGATAGGACAAGTCAGTGTATCTATAAAACTGCGTTTAATTGTCCTCTTTTTATGGGTTAAGTGTGTGGAGTATATGCCATCTCATTACATTTAGGGAAGCAACAGCATGTTTTAAAAAATAACAAATAATAATTATAATTAAATACCTGCAGTTTATTTAAGAGACCATAGGCAGAATAACCTGAGAGTCAAGACAGACCATATGCAGTCAATTCAAATAGGTTACATACGTTGAAAGTCTATGAATTCATAATGATACTTTAAAATGCTCGTTGATTCCATTTAGATAATATTACACCATCAACCAGTTATCCTAAAAGTAGATGAAAAGAAAACTCAAGCATTTAATCTACCTTTCTGCTTAAACAGCATTTAACAGCCACTGGAAAAGAAGCATTCCTTTTACAGAGAATGAGCTAATAATGATAAAGTTAACATTATATGTGTGTCACACAATAAGAAATATCATCGCCAGTGCACACACTTTAAAGTCATAACCACTATTAATTAGATCTCTAGAGTAGAAGTGTGTGAAAATGCCTCTCTGGTTTTATTTTAAAAAATTGAAATTCCTATTAGGGGCTATCTTGAGTGAGGTCATAGGAAAAGAAGGCAGTAAACACAGAATGTGGAAAACTCAACTGGGGAAAGGACACCAATTTACAATAAATGAATTGAGAGCAGAGCAGCAGTTTTTTTTTTTTTCAATCTGGCCCAGGTATGCTGAACCAGAGACTCTCAGACATGGGGCAGAGCTGCTACTTGCTCTCCTGTGCCCAGCTGCTCGTGAGGCACCCGGGAGGCATGGCGGGTTCTAGCCCTGGCCTGCCACCCCAGCTGAGCCTCACAACAAGCCAGACCACCCTCCCTACTCCATGGGGCCCTCCATATTCCACATCTGGACTTCCCTCTTTTCACAACTCCACCCAGCAGACCAGACTATCGCGGCCGAGCGGTTTATCAATAAATGCTTTATTTAGAGGTGACTACAACAGTATGCCACCTGCACAGCAAGCCTGGCAAGCTGCTCGTGTAGTATTTGATATGCCAAATACCAGTAACATTTATATTAGGTCATTCCCGTGACCTAATATAATTGTTTGAGGCTCTTTATGTTCCTGGAGCAAGCGCATACCTTTGGGTTCTACTAGCCTGAGACGGGATATATGGAGATATTACTGGTGCCCGCTCTAGCAAATAGATGATTAACGGAAGATAGTGATAGAGCAGAGATGGAGGAAGAAATTTTGATTTAAAGAGAATTAAAAGCCTTATTTGGATTTTAATTAAAAAACTAATGGTGTGTAAATACATACATATATCTCTCTCTGTGTGTATAGATAGATGGATTATTAAAAAATAATACTTATATTTTGAATTTTAGTTCCTGCATTTTAGGTTTCTACCTATTCCATTGTTCCTGGGGCACACCCTTCCCCCCCATCCTCCCTCCGAGCACTACCTGCTAGTCAAAAATATCTCCTAATCAGGCATAGTAATTTACAAAGTTGAAGCTTCTGATGGTTTTTGGATTTTGTATGTGTAAGTGAAATATTGCTTTCTCTTTCTTTTGTCTTTTGCATATTCTAATGTTAGAGCAATGCCCTTTTTGTATGAACACAGGAATACAGTTAATGCTGTGCCATTGTAATTTAAGAGTGAATTGACTCTGAACTATTTACTCCTGGGCATCCATCATCTTTATATGACTTAAGCCTCAGTTGCTCTTATTTGACCTTTGTTCCTTACACCCCAAAAGGAGGATCTCTCCACAGGACTTGGATGGACCCAGGGCAAGCAGTAAATAAGCTACCCTGGATTCAACAAGGGACAGCCAAAACGCCATAAGAAGTACAATAAGTTAAAAGCCTTGTCATGGAACAAACTCTGTCATGACCCCAAAATAAACAATTGATTAAGGAACCTGTTAGGATACAATTAAAGTTAGGTTAGGAAAATCTAAATTGGCCTGAGGACAGAGTCTGACAAATTTAGCAAGATGTCCTCTGGGAAAGCCACACTTTGCCATGAGTTCAGGGAGATCATTTTAAGCTTAATCCAGGGTGTAGATAAAAGTCTGTATCTCTTACTGTGTGCATACAAAATGACTAGAAATATTCACTATTACTATCTTCCCGCTCATCATCTATTTGTTCGAGCGGGCACCAGTAATATCTCCATATGTCCTGTCATATGCTAGTAGAGCCCAAGGGCATCTGCTTGCTCCAGGAACATAAAGGGCCTCAAGCCATTATATTAGGTCATGGTAATGAACTAATATAATTGTTACTGGTATTTGGCATATCAAATATGACACGGGCAGATTGCCAGGCTTGCCATGCGGGTGGCATACTCTTGTAGTCACCTTTAAGGATTAATGGTAAAGGAAATGAGAAAGTGATAAGCCCTAGATGGAATCCTGCCCTTGAGTGGATCTTCTAGAAGAAATCTAAAGGACTGTTGACCTAGATGGAATTCTGCCCTTAGGTAAATTTCCTAGAAGATTGTCATCTGAAGGAAGGGGTTCTACATCTGTTTATGTTAAAAGTTCAGCCACTTATCTGTAATTGTACCCGAATCCTTCATGATTCTCTTTATAACTAGCCAGGTTCTCTTGAATTAAACTGACACTGAATATATGCAACTGATTGGTGGTCTGCGGGCTAGGGGAATGGTTATTGGCCCCAAATGTACCAGAGGACCCCGAAGGACTCACTTATCAGATAAATTATGGTGGTTTCTGAAAGATTTTTTAGCGGGATGGATGATAGCATTCAAAGGTGCTCAAGTTTACTCCTGACTCCGTGGTAGGGAACATTCCTGAGGATGCTCAGGGCCATCTGTGTGGCAGAGATCAAACCAAGGCTGCCACATACATGGTAAGTTCCTAGCCCATAAATAATTTATAGCTTTAGAATGTTTCTTCTAATTTTTGGTGGAATAATCAGATTACAGTTATGTTTTTTAATAAGACTGCTTATCTTTTAGAGATTCATACCAAGTATTTATGCATAAAATAATGTGATGTCTGGGATTTGCTTTAAAATAAGCTAGAAGCAAAGTGAATTGAGTGGGTGTATAGACAATATGAGAATGATCATGATTTGATAATTGTTGTTGGGTGATGGGTACCTAGGGTTTCATTGTAGCATTCTCTCTGCTTTGAATATGCTTGAAATCTTCCTTGATAAAAGTTAAAATTACATGCATTTAAAATATCTGTCATCATTATGCAAGTGTGCATATGAGCAAAAGATGCACATTGAACACATTAGACCAAATGTCTATCGGAGAACAGGTGAAGAATCAGAGTTAGGTGCAGGAATGCAAGGGAGTGAATCAAATACAAATGGGATATGAAAACTCCAATGATAGTCAGGTGATATGAAATAAGAAATGTGGCTAAATCCAACTTGCCTGCAGTCCAGTAGGGAAAAAGGAATGAGTGCATGCAAGCTTTCCTTTAAGTAGTTAAGCCTACTTGCATTGAAAATTATTTTATTTACTTGGAAGAAAAGAGTTGGAGAGGAACACCCAAGATTACAACATCACTAGGAATTCATCTGTGCACATAAAAAGATAAGAAATAAATCAGAAACCAGTCATAAAATCTATGTCTCAACCAAATAATCTAATCAGTCCTGTGAATTTAAGTGAACCTTTTTAAAAAAAAGTTGCAGTTTTGCTCATCAAATTATTTTAGACTAGTAGGTGATTTTACTGATCATCAGTGAGATTCACAAATATCTTAAGAATTTTTTTTTCACTTGTATCACATGTCTTCCTGTTGTTCATCAGTTTGCTCCAGCAGGCATCAGTAACATTCAGTAACATCTCCATACATCCTGTAGCATGCTAGTGTAGCCCAAGGGCGTCTGATTGTTCCAGGAACACGAAGAGCCTCAAAGCATTCCTTTAGGTCTTGGGAATGAGGTCTATAATTGTTACTTTTTTTTGGCATATCAAATACGATAAGGGTAGCTTGCCAGGCTCTGCCATGCAGGTGGTATACTCTCAGTAGTAGGCTCTTATCTCCAGCATTTATTGATGAACTGCAATGGGGAGAGATTGACTTTTCAGTTGGGTGGAGCTCTGATGAGCTGTGGAGTCCAGATGTTGAAAATGACTGCACTCATGGTATGGGGGTTCCTCTGGCTTCTTGCGAGGCTCTATTGGGATAGCGGGGCAGGGCTAGAACTTGCCTTTCCTCCCAGGCACCTCATGATCAGCTGAGCACAGGGAGAGCCAATAGCAGCTCTGCCCTGTGTATCTGAGTCTCTGGATCAGGCATACCTGGGCTTGAAATAGGCTTTGCTGTAGGGTGGGACTCTGGGGCTTAGGCCTTAAGATTGGTTTTTCTCTTGGGTGGAGCTCTGACAAACGGTGGAGTTTGGATATTGAAAATGACTGCCTTCATGGTGTGGGGGTTCCTCTGGCTTCTTGAAAGGCTCTATTGGGTTGACAGAGCCAGGGCTAGAACCCGCCTTCACTCCCTGGGTGCCTCATGACCAACTGAGCACAGGGAGAGCCTGCAGCAGCTCAGCCCCATAAGAATTTTTTTCTAGGGGCCGGAGCGATAGCCCAGAGGGTAGGGCGTTTGCCTTGCACGTGGCCGGCCTGTGCCGGCCCGGGTTCGATCCCCGGCATCCCATATGGTCCCCCGAGCACCGCCAGGAGTGATTCCTGAGTGCAGAACCAGGAGAAAACCCTGAGCATTGCCGGGTGTGACCCAAAAAGCAAAAAAAAAAAAAAAAAAAGAATTTTTTTCTAATAATAATAATGACTCAGATAAAGGGATATGCATGATAACCTTTAAGTACCTGTGGACATTGGTGGTGAGAAATGTGCACTAATAAAGGGATGTTGTCGGAGCATTGGACGATCAAACCTAATCATGAAAAGCTGTAACTGTGTATTTCATGTATCACTTGTATCACTTGTCTTCCCATTGTTCATCGATTTGCAGAGCGGGCACCAGTAGCATCTCCATACGCCTTGTCTCATGGTGATCAAAAATAAATAAATACAAATTTTAATAATAATAAAAATAATGATCAGTGTAAGTTACAGTATCTCCTAAGATCATTTATTACTCAAGAGGCTCAATACACACAAATAAAGACCACTCTACTAAAAATCTATCACAGTTCTAATTTTGCATATGGAGTGGTCACAACATGTTTCTTTCTGGAGTTCTTTTTATAACTCTGAATGTCTTTTGTAGTCGCACAAATTCTTTGCACTAAGATGGAGGTGGGAGTTCATTTCAAGTCTGTTTGGTCAAGAGCCAAGTAATTAGTTGAGTGTGGAGCACTCAGAGATGTTCCACAAAGCACTTTTCAGACATCATCTTAATATTTCTCACTACCAACATTTCATATACTGAGTAAAATCAGAAATTCAATCGGGATAAGAGAATATTGTCTATAACTGCATTTCCTGTGATAAACTTGGTTTAAACTTCAAACTCAATCTTATGGAACCTCCTTAAGAAAGACTTCTTTGCTTTTTCTGTGGGCCCATGGAGCACTGGAGAATGTCAGATTTTTGTTATTGCTGGTAATTGTATTATAAAGAGACAAAGGGCAGAAAAGGTGGGCGGTAGATGGACTCATAATGGGGAAAAGGCATTTCCAATAAATCATGCAAGATAACAGAGGGATTGTATTGACTCAGGTAAAAAGAAATCCATCTGGAGTAACAGAGCAGTATTTTTGAAAGGCAGGTAGTGCCCTCAAATGTCGGGGAGCTACTGGGGTCCCCAACAGTATCAGGACACAAGTTCTCTTCTATCTCTGAAGCCGCTGGGGAATAGATGAAGACTCATGAGTAAGGCACACTTCCAAAATGGTTTTTAATAGTACAAAAGCTCTACCACCACAATACAATATAATGGAAGAACTCTAGCTCTGGTCAGAACTTAGACCATACACGAGAGCCCAAGTCTCCCACCAAAGAGGATCCTACCAGAGAGGATTCCTACCCAAAAAAGGGGGTGAGTGTCTGAAGTCAGTCCCCTTATATACACCAGAGTAATCCTTACTGTTGACAGGGAGGATCCTGTCAACAAAGAACCCTAAACAGCATCTAGATAGTAGAAGAGTGAAGAAGGCGGTGCCACACCCTATTATAGGTATAAACAAAGGAGTATGCCAAGGATTAATCCCCTCTTCTAATACAATCTCTTATTGTGGTGGTGGAGCTTTTGTGCTATTAAAAACCATTTTGGAAGTGTGCCGGACTCATGAGTCTTTATCCATTCCCCAGTGGCTTCAGATGTAGAAGAGAACTTCTGTCCTGATACTGTTGGGGACCCCAGCAGCTCCCGACATTTGAGGGCACTACCTGCCTTTCGAAAATACTGCTCTGTTACTCCAGATGAATTTCTTTTACCTGAGTCAATACAATCCGTCTGTTATCTTGCATGATTTATTGGAACTGCCTTTTCCTAATCTCTTAAGAGAGATTATCTCTTATGTAAAATACTGGAAGAGAGAGAAAGAGAGAGAGGAGTGGTATAAAATAATACATCTTAATTTCATGGGCTTCATGTAATCTAGATGGTACCCCAAGGTCCTTCTTATTTATTATCTGCACCAGGGAGATTCTGAGTATCTTGATCTCTGTATACTGAAAGGGTCACACTCACCTGCATGAGGGCTAACTAATATGATCCTTCCTATAATCTTAAACGACAGTCTCAACATAGCCAGGGTGGCAGTCTCCTGGTAAATTCTAACTGTCCCACACTGGATGCAGTAGGTATAAAGAAGAGCTGTGCCCAATCTAGATAACATAGAAGTCTTCGTAGATGTATAGTCAGAAGTTATTCAGAGTCAAGGTGACTTCTGTAACTGCCACACCCTCTATCAGTGTTTACATAGAAGAGATATCTCATTAGAATGAACCTTGGCTTAATAACATGTAAATAGATTAAGCTGTGAGCAAAACTCCCAAGCTAGCTAAGCCCATCATCCCACACTCAAAGTGCCATGCCCCGCTTCATTTCTGCTTTCCTGGGCCCTGTGCTTTTGAACCCAAGGCCTCTTTCCCTCATGGTCCCTGTAGCAGTTTTCAGACCTTGAGCTCAAACCCCAGAGTTCCCGCCCCTGGTATGTGAGTGAGCTTGGAAGGAGTAGGTGGGCTAGAGTGTTTGTCGCAGGTTGCTTTTAAGACCTAATTCAATGATTCTGTTATGTGACAGGAAAGATTATTCAGGGTCCAACTGTTTATTCTTTGTCTCTGCTCCCAGAAACCCTTATATTGGCCTGGTGCCCAGTGGAAACACCCATGAGTGAGGCTGAAAGTGGCACTGGGGCTGGAGAGTTAGTCCAGCGTGGGGAGGGATTTGCCTTGCAGGAAGCTGGCCCAGGTTCAATTCCCAGCATCCCATATGGTTCTTCCAGCCCTGCCTGAGCACAGAGCCAGGAGTAATGCCTGAACATTGCAGGGTATTCCCCAAGAAGGCAAAAATAAGTAAATATATAAGTAAATCAATCAATCTATCAATAATTGAAAAAGAAAAGTGTCAGTGGCACTGCTGATGGGATGCTGGACGTGAGCTCTTTTTTTTTTTTTTTTTTGCTTTTTTGGGGTCACACCCTGCAATGCTCAGGGGTTACTCCTGGCTCTGCCCTCAGGAATTACTCCTGGTGGTACTCACAGTACCATATGTAATGCCAGGGATCAAACCTGGGTTGGCCACGAGCAAGGCAAATGCCCTCCCTACTGTGCTAATGCTCCAGCCCCCAAGACATGAGCTCTTTTTTTAGGAAAGAGATGGTCGCCACTTCTGCGGAAAGCAAAGGTTTGGGTGTTGTAGAGAATGTAGCAGAGGGGCAGTTGGAGCCCAGATTTCATGAAGTGATTTTTCTCCTCTGAACAGGAGCCCCTGAAGGCGAGACTTCCACATTCAACCTGTTATTCTGTAATGAGCACCCGAGCAATGATGGCCAACTCCAGCCAAAAAATATGACTGGAAATGTTAACAATGCAAGTATCATGAATGAAAACCTTTGAAATCAGATCAGTGACTATCTGGGTTTTTTTCCTTCCTCTTTTCTCTTCCCCTCCCCTTTTCTCTGGTTCCTTCCCATCCCCTGACCCTCTCTGCTTTCTTCTCCTCCTCTCTTCACTTTTCTCCTCTCCGCTCCTCTCCCTTTCCCTTCTTTCCTGTCTCTGTTTTTATGGAGATGGGTATAGAACGGAACAGTTTCAGTTTTCTTTTTAACAGTCACAGATAGACCCAGAATTCCAGTACTGACATATACAAGTTAATTGTACTATTGGTTTGCAAACAAAAGAAATATACTTTGTGAAATGACAGTGTCATTTTCCTGTTTACACTCTGTCTTATCCCAACCCTGAGCCCAAGAAACCTGAAAAACCAAAAGGGCCCAATTTCAAAAATGTGTGTGTGTGTGTGTGTGTGTGTGTGTGTGTATGAGACTCTCAAATAAGTACTACAACATACTATGTAGAAGGTAGAATACTAACGGTTTGAACATGACTCCCGTGATTCCTCTGGCTATATACCTATCCAACATCCAGTTCACTCCTGAAGACCCATGCACTTTATTGGAGACCAAGAAAAACCTCCTCACTCCTTAAATGTGTAAGTAAAATTCTGTGCTGAAACCAAGCATTGAATTTCAGCATTTCACTTTTTTCCCCTGTTCATTTTCATTTCCTATTAACACTTTCAGTAAGCGATTTTTAACTTTGAGGAAGAAATAATTCTTGTTCCTTTAAAAATTCAGTATCATATTCTCTCCATTAGAAAGAGTTACTAGGGTATTGTAGTTATTTCATTTAGTTTTTGTTATGTAATTAATACTTAATGTTTTATTTATATTGGGACTCCCAAGAATTGCTTTGGAAGTTTGGGGGCCACTATGAGAGATATTTGGCCCACAGGACTGGTGGCATATTCAATGCCGGGGCCCAAGGATGCATATTGTGAGGATTCTGAGGGGTCAGGTCCCACCAGGATATACCCAGGGGTGCTCAGGGAGGCGTGTAGTACTGGAGATGGACCAGGGTCCTGGACATGCGAAAACATGCTATGATTTCTGTGCTCTACCCTCTGCTCTGATTTTTAATATTCGTGTTTTAGTGCATATCACTATCCTGTGTTTCAATAATTTTAACTGTATTGATTTAATATGTCTATTTTTAGAGCATACATTCAGTTTTAGTTTCAATAGTATCTTTAGTAGGAGAGATAAGAATAAATTATTGGAATGACATTTCAATCCTTTTACTTAAGTATGAATATAGCTCATTTCTCATTGTTTTATGACAGGGGTGACCTGCATTGTATCTTACTTGACAGGAAACAGATAATCTAGCCGGAAGGGATAATCAGAAAGCTATTAGTGACCATATGATTGATAAAGATGTAGTCAGAGTTAAGGGAAGTAACAAAGTAGTATCACTGTCTTCCCGTTCATCATCGATTTGCTCGAGCAGGCACCAGTAACATCTCCATATGTCCTGTCTCATGCTAGTAGAGCCCAAGGGCACCTGCTTGCTCCAGGAACATAAAGAGCCTCAAACCATTCCATCAGGTCATGGGAATGAGCTCTAAAATTGTTACTGGTATTTGGCATATCAAATACGACACGGGTAGCTTGCCAGGTTCTGCCGTGCGGGTAGCATACTCTTGTAGTCATCTCTAAATCCAGCATTTATTGATGAACTGCGCGGCTGCTTCACGTCGCGCAAGCTGGGCTGTGATAGGCTGGTCTGCTGGGTGGAGTTCTGATGAGAGGGAAGTCCGGATGTGGAAAATGGAGGCCCCAATGGAGTGGGGGGACATCTGGCTTGTTGCTTGGTTCTGCTGGGATGGCTGGCCAGGGCTAAAAACCGCCATCCCTCCCGGTGCCTTGTGAGTGGAACAAAGTAGTGGACATATGTAAAAATTCATCACACCTGGAGACTAGGGACACCCTCTACCTTTTGTGACGAAGAACTGAAGAACCAGAAGGATAGGGCTGTTTTTAAAACCTGACCTGTATGGGGGAATCGGGGGTGGCCTGACTGGGAGAATCCAACCGGGGCCACACTGAGGTTAGCGTGAAGGGGCTCTGTGGGAAAACTCACTACCCCCTTCATCTCTCTCTCTCTCTCTGCTTCTTTGGGAGGAATCTGGTGAGTTCAGACTGTAACATTGTTGGTAACGTGAGATCTCAAGCTTCCAGAATCCAAAGTTGAACTGGAGGAGCCAACCAGTTTGTCCAGCCCATAGACTATTCATACCCTTGTTACCATTTACTTATCAACTATTCCTGTAAGGCTTTGAACTAGGAATTCTTCTCACAGGCAGATTTGGATATTAGTAGAGAAATGCCATCATCTCTCATTCACAATCCACTCTCAAGCTTTATCTTCCATCCCATGTTCACAGCATTGTTATCTGGGCCAGAAGTCCACATTGCGATGCTCTGTCATTCAGTTTTCCAAAAAAAATCTGTCACTATCATGAATAGTCTAGATGCTAGAGTCACTATTTCCTTTGTTTTCAAGCTCTCTTCGTGACATTGGGAATTCATGCATCTTCTCTGAATCTTACATTTCAATAGTAGAAGACAAATGATTGGACAAAAGATAGGAATCCTTAACCAATATAAATCCTTCCATGCTATAAAAATGTTCTGGGTCTCTCTCGCAGAGGCACTGTTTTAGAGGCAGACTGCATTCAAATGTCAGTACACACCCTTTTAACTCCTCAGGTTCAATGAAATATTTCTGTTGAGTTGCTTGCATAAAATGATCTTTCATTTGAAAAATCTAAATAAGAAAACAGTGGAGTTTTGTATTTAAATGATTTCTGCTGCATGTTAGGACTCTTTGCAGGGGGCTGGGGTGCTGGTAGAGATACACAGTGGGTGCAGCACTTGCGTTGTGTGCAGCAAACCCGAAGTTTGATTCCTGGCATCCCAGATGGCCCCTGAGCACACCAGGAGTGATTCCAGGGTGCAGAACCAGAAGTAATCCCTGAATATCACCAAGTGTGGCCCAAAAACAAAACAAAAAACAAGACTCTTTGGGCTTCCAAGGACATCATAGCCACTAAGACCCTGAATGAACGGTTTGAGGCTCTTCATATTCCTGAAGCAAGCAGATGCCATTGGGCTACACTGGCACATGATAGGGTCAAATGGAAATGTCTAGTGATCTAGTCTAGTGATATCCTTATTTGAGAGACAAGAAAGTCCATCCAAAGCTGTGTCGCTCACAGGTTTGGTGGCCGGTAGACTCCTGCTTCTGTGCTCTAGCCTACCAGCTTCTCATGGTGCCAGCACCAGGATTTCTTTCCTAAAGACACGTGTTCTTACCCTAAACTGGTCTGGTTCCTTTGTGTTGCATTATCTCAGGGTCTACATTACATTTCTATGCCACTTCCAGCAGGATGGTTGAGTCACTGCACGGAAAACTAGCCAATGAAACTCCAGACATTTATGAAGGTTAAGTTACTTATCCAAAAACTTGTAGAAGGTGGTTTGGAGTCATGGGTGTTCTATGTCCCGGCCTCACGCCTGTTTCTGCTTTTGTCCTCTTACGGTCCATGCTTCTAGTCTGCCAGTATCCCCCTAATGTCCTGTGATGCAGGTTTGGCCTGTTGCTCGTGCCTTGCTTCTGCCTCTCCTTGCTGGTACTTTGAAGACCCATCTCCAGTTTGCATCATGTTGAGGGTAGGATAAAGATTTAATCAATGTGGAGAGAAGGCTGACTTTTAGTGTATCACTCTGCTCACATTTTTCGTTAAATTTTCTACATGTGAATGGAATCAGATGCTGCTCATAGCACACATGCACAAAATACAAGTGGTCAATCATTCTCTGTTGCTACTGATTTTTGAAGGACCGAAACAATTTCAAGTGATTTTCTACCATTTGGAAAGAGTTGGGGAAAAGAATCATAGGATTGACACATGAAAATTCTTTGAAATTTAGAATTTCTTGTCTTTAAATAAAGCTTTACTCTGTCACAGATGCACTGTGTGTGTGCTTATACTTTATTTTGTTTTCTTTTTGAGTCACACCGGCAATGCTCAGAGGTTACTCTTGGCTCTGCACTCAGGAATTACTCCTGACAGTTCTTGGGGGACCATATGGGATGCCCAGGATTGAACCTGGGTTGACTGCGTGCAAGGCAAATGCCCTACCTACCTACTGGACTATCGCTCCGGCCCCTGTCTATAGTTCTTTCCATGCTAGCAAGGAGTATTGGGTAGTAATGGTGGAGATCGTGTCATTCTCAAGGTTAAATACTTTCATTGTCTGGAAATTTATAGAAAAAGGTGCTTTGTGTTGCATTATATGCAAACAGAAGGAGTTATGACTCTTAAATCACCTAGACCACCTAAAATCTGGCATCCATGCCAAGGAGAACATAGTTAGAACAGTCTAGTGAAAAGGCAGAGCTTTGCAACTGTGTGTCTTTTTCTACTTGGAAGCTTATAAGACCTTTGTTCCCTAGACTATAACTTCTAAAGCATCTGCTGTTATTTGTAGAAAGTCAATACCGAGGACTGGAAGATGCCCTGACATGTACCTTTGAATATTCCCCCAAATAGTTGACCTTCATGTGTACTTGTGACTTCCCTCAGGGCTGAGTTGTTTTGGGTTTGGGCAAGAAATTAATGAAAAAGAGTGACTAAGTAATATAGTTATCTTATGCTTCTTCCCTATGCATTCAAAATTGCAGGGGAAAACTACTGAAGTTGCTGCAGTGTGATAGATATTATTAATTTTTTTCATTTCAGATAAGGGAAATGGAATAAATAGAAAGGAGAAAGAGCTCGAGGAATTAATAATCTGGTTGATGATAGGTGTGTATATAAGGAGTAGACAGCAGACACACTTAGAAAAATGGCAAGCAAACAAATGAGAAAAGTATCAAATGAAAATTCTAAGTCAGCAGTAGGCACGGGGTAGCAAGAAGAGCTTGTGATGAGTGTCAGTGTTCGTTTGCCTGGGGCTCAGCATCCACGCCTTTAACACGCTTAGTTTTGCAAAAGTGGTTTGTCCCTTCTCTGTAGTCTAAACTCAACCCTTTCATCCAGGATGAAAAGTTGAGGACCAACGCATCTGGTGAATTTGGAAACTATTTTGCCTGCCTCTCCTGATCTGAATAGCCCTGTAGGTGAATGGTGGCAATCGATTACGAAATCATACAATGGGAAAAATATAAAGAATCATCTCAGGGCTGATTATGCTCATCATAATCATGGTTATTGCCATGCTTGAGCTGTAACCTTCATGTGGCGCCGCTTTCATGCTGAGTCTGAGCTTTGAACTATCTTTGAGTAATGCGTTGCATGAATTTGGCAACGCAGAACTTCCAGCCTGGAACTTATTAACCTCACTAATGTAATTGACCTAAAACAACATCCACAGTGAAAACAATGAACTTCATCAGAGCAAACAGTTGGTACTCTGACATGAGGGATGGGGATTGTTAAATTGAGCTGGAGAGTCCAGGAAAGAGAAAATGTTCTTGTGATTTCCTTTTGGAAACCCAGTGCTAGATGAAGGAGACAAATAGTAGGTCTATTGAACTGATAATTCAAACAGTTCGCACTAAGGGCGGCGCAAACACCAATGCCCAGTTTTTTCCCAAAGGTCAGTGGCAAAGATGATAAATATCTCTGTCCTCCCTGGTTGAGACACGCAGAGAGACAGAGGAGAACAGAAAGACACAGAGAGTAGAACGTGGGTGTCGAATATGAACAGATATGCCTCATTAGGTGATTCGTTAATTATGTGGTGAAGGGAAGTCACTTTACTCAAGAAGTGAGCTTTATGCTGACAATGATCAGAAGTAAGGAAGGCCAGGGAAGTCCACATAGTGTTTGAAGTAAAATCCACCTGTTATTTTCCTTCAAAAGTACATGTTTTGGTGTTTCGTTGATTTAAGCAATGTATGCACACTCTCTTTTCCCTTAAGTCTCTTTGCCAGTTATAGGTTTTGGTGGTCTTTTTTTTTCAGGTAAAATATGCAAGCCTTAACTTCTCTTAAGTTTTGTTACCCTCCCCACTTGTTGAATAATCGTTTTCAATATATTTTTTAATTTCTGTTTGGAACCACACCTATTGAATATTGAATTCTTCGCTTCCACCATCATACATGCTTTAGAAACTCTAGGGAGGGGGCCAGAGTGATAGCCCAGCAGGTAGGGCGTTTGCCTTGCACTTGGCTGGCTCATACTGGCCCAGGTTCGATCCCGGCATCCCATATGGTCCCCTGAGCACCACCAGGAGTAATTCCTGAGTGCAGAGCCAGGAGTAACCCCTGAGCATTGCCAGGTGTGACCCAAAAAACAAAACAAAACAAAAATCTAGGGGAGAGATAAAGTCTATTTAATGGAGCTGTATTTTCACTCTGTTCCTTCTTCCATAATTTCCTTTCTGATTCAATGAGTTCCTTTTCCTATTCTTACCGACTAAATTCTCTGAGTTATCCTTCATCTCAGCTTGGCCTGTTTTCCCCTTTATTGTTCAAGGATCATTTTGTTGGGTAAAGGATTGGAGGTTAGAAGACGTGGCTCTGTCATTCTCCTTAAGCACTAGAAACATATGGTACCGTTTACTTCTGGCCTCTGCGATTTCAGCCATTTGCATTGTTCCCACCTTGATGCAATTTCCCACATTGATGTCATTTCTTTTTCTCTGCCATGAGGAATTTTTTATGATTCTTTGATTTTAGAACTTGGATGATAACATTCTGGTGTGGATTTAGAGCCCTTTGTTTTATCTAATTTGAATTATAACAATATTAACCAGTGCCTTGCACTAATTGCCCAGGCAGAGAATAAATTAATGGATGTAAGAAGCTGGGCACACCATAAATACTTCATAAATGTTAACTAATATTATTATTATTATTGTCATGGTGCTGGCTTTAATTTCCACCAGATGTCTCAGTCAATTTGGAGTGCAAATATTTATGCAATTTCTTAAATTTCTGGAAATTAAGTTCTGCATATCTATCTCTGGGTTTTCAATCTCAGCAACATAGGCATTTGGAGGTAGAGGGTGTTTTGTAAGGGAATGAGTGGTGTCCTTTATATTGCAAGGTTAGTGATGTCCTTTACGTTACAAGTTGCTTTGCTGCACCGGGGCCTGTAGTCATCGAAAGACAGAAGCGCTCTTCCAGCTGCTACTACCTCCTGAGAATGCCAACAGTCCCTTGGGGGTGCATATGGTGTGATGGGAGCAATGAGGGGGAAGAACAGCCACACTTCTTAGTAGATAATCAATGACCTGTGTATATTTCTAGACTCTCTCCTCCACTTACTCCAGAGACTCCCAAGCTACACAACTGGACCCTCTTAATCTCTGACCATCTTCATTCACTCTTTTTTGGGGGCTTATTTTTGGGTCATACCTGACACTACTCAGGGCTTACTCCTGGCTCTGCACTCAGGAGTTCTTCTTGGCAGTACTCAGGAGACCATATGGGATGCCAGGGATCGAACCGGGTCAGCCCTCCCTGCTGGGCTCTCTGGCCCCTTCGTTCACTTTTGTTTCTCTGTCCTTTGTGCAGCTTGAAAGTCACTAGGTCAGTAGAGATGCGCAGGAAGCCAGAAACTGCAACGCTCTGACCATTCTTGAATGACCCACCCTTTGGCTTCTCTCCCCAGTAACTTCCAGACCCTGGGCCCGAGGCATCTGCCGTCTTTCCTAGAGTAGCTGCGCCATGTTGTCTCGCCTATTCTATCCCTGGGACACCCCCTCCTGCATGTCAGTCTGCAGCCTTTGTAAACCCAGCAGCCTCGCTTCAAATGGCGGAGCAAAGGCGCCTCAAAACACAAAAACGTGGACATAGAAAATTGCGCTCTGCTTGGCAATGAATAATATGTAGTCCAAGGAAAAGGTTTCAGAAAAGGAGCAATTAAAAATAATGAGGATTGAGAAAAAGAGAGAATTCTCAAAGACCAGCAGAAGGGCCAGTTAGAACAGTTGAGTGAACGCTAAGGGGTGTGTGTGTGTGTGGGGGGGGGGATGAGTCCCTTTCAGCAGCACAAATTCCTAAAGGCCGTTTCAGCAGCACAAATTCCTAAAGGCCGTTTCCTAGGTGAGGTCAAGTGCCTGAAGGAGGAAAGAGATTCACGGGGCGCCTCTCTGTGCTGGGGTACCACTGTGCTTGCCGAGTGACAAGCTGCTTGACGACTGATTGAAGCTTATTTGCCTCCTAAACCCAGTGACCACCCTACCACCCCCAGCCCTCCTCCACTTCTCCCGGGCTGGCCAGCCCGATGCATCCAGTACTGACTTGCTCTTTGCCCAACATTTGCTAAGCTTTTCACCTACTCTCTTGCTGCCTTCAGGAAGATTAGAAAGTCCTGGGAAGGCTGAGAGAGGAGAGGAGTGTGGCTTCTTCTCGGTGCTACCTTGACTACCTTTGCCTTCCAGAGCATTTCTCAGTTTTCAGCATGTGCCCCCTCTCACATTCCTGTACTTTTGTTTTCAGGTTGATCCGTTCTTCAACTACATACTGTGGCAATGAGGCTCTTTGTGCTTGAAATTGGTTGGTGGTCTGCATTCCCAGATACTCTTCTTAATTTGCTGATGCCTTGAAATAATGCATTTGAACTGGTCAGAAACCCAGGAAACTGCCTGATTTTGTAGAAGCCTTTCAGAGAGCCTCAGGGAAATTCCAGTTAGGAGGCTGAGAAGCTCTGGACTGGGCATATTCTCCCTCCCTCCCTCCCCCCCCCTCTCTCTCTCTCTCTCCTCCCTTTTTTAATGTCATTTTCTTTAGGAAATATGAACTAGAGAGAAGTGAGTCTTTTGGAGTAAAAGAAGACAGAATAAGCCCTGAGTTACGATGTGGAGAATTCGAGAATAGAATGTCAAGTTTCTCCTTTTCATGGGAGAGCAGTTAGATCTATTGAGAGATTGCCTTTGATCTTTCTCAGAAAAGGACTCAGGAATATGCAAAAATGGGGCCAGAGTAATAGTAGGGCGCTTGTCTTGCATGTGGCTGACCCAGGTTTGGTCCCTGTCATTGCACAAGATCCGCTGAGTCCACCAGGAGTGATCCCTGAGCATAGAGCCAGGTCTGTGCCCTGAGCATCACTAGGTGTGACCCCAAACAACAGCAAATATGAAAAAAAACAAATCTTCCCCCACCTTATCTTATCTGTAGATGTTCTCTTAAAAGCTCCTCATTACTAAGATACCTTGCTTGCTTACCTTTATATTGTCAAACAAAATTTACTACAGTTTAGCTCATTAGGAATTAATAGGTAAAATTATATAATTAGGTACAGTTAGGTTGCAACAGTACTGAAGTTCATGACATTGATATACAAAGATCCTGCACCCCCCCATGGTCAAAGTGACCCTGACCCCCACTGCAACTCTGGCTCAGAGCTGACCCCATCATGTCAATTCTGGTTCAATAACCCTTATATTAATCTGTTAGAGATTACATAGAAAAACTGTCTGCCATCAATGAAATGAGATTTATGACTAGTCTTACTATTGGCTCAGAATTTCTGCTCAGATGAGTAACTCCAAGAGTTCAAAACTTCCATTTTCCATTGTGATCCATTTTCTGTTTCCTCCTATGTTTGTCAATTTGAAGTGCTCAGCTGCTTGGGCTAGAAGTGCCCAGATGGTGGTGCCAGCACTTCCGGGCATGCCTCTGAGTGTCTCTGTCATTAGAACTTGAATCAGAAGTCCGGGTAATGAAGATGTGCACACTAGCGTAGGTGAGGGTTACTCGGTCTCATACCTTGAGCAGAGGAAGCATGAATTAGTTCTCTGCTTGCGTGGGGGGCAGCCATCTTCTGCCCTCCACACTCCTGCTCTCGGTGCTAGACCACAGGCTCACACTGACAATCGATACCATTGGCTCCCTGGTTCTTCAGCTTTCAGATTCGGTGCAATTACAGATAAGGAACTTCTCAGCCTGTGCAATCACGTCAGCCAGTGCATCCTTATATAGCCCTTTGTCTACACCAAAATGTTAGCTATGTTTCTCTGCAGAACCTCAAATAACACCTTCATTAAGATGGTGGTTGGTTAGTGCAAAAAAGTTATGAATAAACTATAAGGAAATGGAAGATACACCTTATTTAAATTTGCCAAGCCTTATTGGAGGAGAGGTAACCTAGACCAGCTAAGCTATAACTTGAATTAGAGCTAAACAATGGGTAGAGACAGACAGAATTAAGCATATTGCATATATAATAATATACAAGATGAATATATTACATATATGACATGAATGTTGCATTGTGTATCACACTTGAAATGGATTTCTGTTTCCTGTGTCTGGGTTCCAGCACATTTCTTATAGGCTTTATTTGTGCTCTTCTTCCTCACTCATACACAGCTTCAGACCAACTGGGGCTCAGATATAGGAAAGTTCTTGGGTCACAGAAATGGTCACCCCAGACTGTTGGAGTTTTAAAAAATACCCCTTTGGACCAATTTCTGCATGAAATGAACTCAAAGAACAAAGGAAACAGAGCTTTGGTAAATGTGAACCCCCTTCAACCTCTCGGTCGTTCATACACAGTTTTAAAATGTTATTCTTGAAACAGATCAAGAACAAAGCCTGTTTCTACACAGGCAACAGAAGTGTACATATAGAATGACTACCTGCCCAAGCTTTTGCACAACTTCTGAATCATATGGGTAATTTATAAAATATCTTTACAAGCCAGAAAAAATTTTTTTGAATTTTTATTATACCATGTGAGATATACAATTACAAGGATCTCTGTCATACAGTGTTCCAGCACCCATCTCTCCACCAGTGCCCCATTCCCACCACCCACATACTAAATACACCCCCCCACCCACCCAACCCCAGCCTGTCCCTATTGCAGGCACGTTTTCTTTCTCTTTCTATCTCTGTCTCTGTCCCTGTATTTCTCTCTCCCTTCTCTTACACTTTGTGGCTTGCCCTACAGATATTAACAGTTTATGATGTCTCCATGTGCATATTCAATAGTGAGTTCTAATGTGACATCATAATTCCCCATTCTCCATAACCTCTCCAGTTTGTTGGAACTAGAATGGTCAGTACAGTGTATAAATGTGAAAGATCCTGGGAAGAACCTAGTCCTGAATTCTATTATTGTCTAAGATTGTCGTGCAGCCACTCTGCAGCCGCACACCAGCACAGCTGTGGGTCTGGAGTGTCTCTCCTCCAGCTGTTGGCTGTGGTGGCTGGGAGCTTGTAGCCATGCCTACCGACATGGAGGTAGAGGAATGGGTGGAGGAGCTCAAATCCCCACTCCAAGTCTGGACAATGTGACCCCCTGCATGCGTGGCGAGCCCTAGGAGCCATGTAGGAAGGAAAATGTTTAATTGCCCAGATTAGGGTCTGAGTATCTTTTGATTTGCATGTGAAAATAGCCTCATGTGTCTAGCCCAAGTCTTCTGTTTTTAGTTTTCTGTCCTCTTCAGATAAAGTATTAGTACCCCATTGATGGTGAGATTTTCCTCATGGTAATACTATTCTAATATTATTCTAATATTTATTAATCAAACATTGCCACGGGCAATGTGTTAACCAAGGTTCTATCAGAATATGTTACAGGATTTGAAAATATTAACCTAAAGCAGACTTCATCTCAAAAGATGAGCTTTTCCATGACTTCTTAATGCCCTCCTTCCTTTACTTTAAAGAAATCCAAAGGTGATTGCGATCAGATAAAAATGAATAGCCATTTAAGACAAAAATTACCAAATGATCCTGTTCTGGCTTATGTGTTGGGATTGAGTTTTTCAGGTGTGAGGTTAAGACAGGTTTCTTTATAGTCATGTTGTTCGTTAAATACCTTCTAATCAAGAAAATGCTCTACTTTTCTTTATGTTTCAGAGGCTGTTTCTCAACCTCAGCACTGCTGACATTGTGATAGTGGATAATTCTTACGCTACTTATAAGGGGGCTAAGCTGTGCATGCTAAGCAGCTCTGGATAGTCCTTCATCCTACCCTTAGCCTCCTTAACATCAATCTCTAGGCATTTCCGAGTGTCTTCTAGATGCAAACTTGCTGCAGGTTAGGAAATGTGGTTTTATAGGACATTGGAAGATCTCTGGGCAGTCTGATATCAATTTCTCAGGGAAGCATTGTGTCTGATGCATCCTTTAGATCTGGGACACGGACTTATTCATAGACTGGCAAACTTGAAAGAGAACATGTTAATTAAGACTTCTAGATGGCAGCTAAGAGTTCTACTAAGTTCTTTCAACTCTGATCTATTTTATTCTGGATTTTGTTAAATATGACTTCACACTTAGATATTTCAGAAGTCAACAAATATTTCTAGGTGGTTTCAGCAGAAATCAGAGGGGCTCCCTTCCTATGTAACACGTTTCTAGCTTATTGTACCCCAAATTCATATAATTAATTTCTTAATAAGTTTGAGCCCCCATTAATGGTGAGATTTTCCTCATGGTAAAAGCCACTCACTGCACATGTGAACCTTAACCAGTAGAATTTATTCTAAAATTTTATCGCCATCTATTTATATCTACTTTTATTTGCTCTTCTGTAATTTATTAGTCATCTATTACTGTATGTGATCACACTCCAGAACTTGTCGGCTGCCAGCCAAATTGCTCATTTAGCTCTGTGCACTGTGTGTTGACAATATTTACCTCAGATGACATGGGTTATTCGTGCTTGGGTTACTTTTATACCTGTGGTCAGCTAGCATGCTCACTGACGTCTTGATGGTTGAGATTGGCTTCCTCTTCTATCTGGTTTCAGGCTCTGCAAAGGGCAAAAGAGCTGTTATTATATGTCTTACGTCCAACAGGATAACTTGGATTTCTTCATGTGGTAAAAAAGATTTTTTTAATGCCATAAGGAAGTCTCAGTGAGCAAGGCTTATATTTGCACCAGATTGTGTGTTGTTGGCCTAAATAAGTCACATAACCAGTCAGGTCCAAGGACTTGAGAAATAGCCTTTTCCTCTGGAGGGGAGAGTCTACAACATTGTATTACCAGGCTGTCACTGTCACTGTCTTCCCATTGTTCATTGATTTGCTCGAGTGGGCACCAGTAATGTCCCCATTCATTGGGAATAAAGTCCATTATAGTTACTGTTTTTGACATATTGAATACACCATGGGTATCTTGCCAGGCTCTGCCATGGCTCTGGGTTCATCCCAGTCTTTTTCTATGTCAGACCATCAACTATCCAGGGCCCACAGGGCAGAGCCCTGGGTGTGTATACATGCCTGTCTCCTGTCTGCCACCTACCGATGCAGCCAGGCACCAGAACCACACCTGCAAGCTCGAGGGACAAGTACCATTTATCAGGCTAAGGGGGAAGAATTAGTAGTTTCTGTTCATTTGATCACAAGTTTCTTCAACCTATTTATAAAACGTTATTTGTGCTTACTTTTTGTTTGGTTCCATTGATTTGGTTGATTAGTTGAATGCATGCTACTCCCTGGCCTCCAAGTTCACGCTCTTGGGTTTTTAAGTTACTGTGTCAGTCTGTATCATTTGATTTCTTGTACTCTTGTCTTATTTGTTGTTAATTTGCTTATACAGTTGTATGTTGTTTAATATTAGCTGGAGACTGAAGGAGAGTATAGCTTTACAACATTCCTAATCTTGTCTCTGATAAGGAGAACGTTTTATATACAAACTATTCCTCCATGTGCACGAACCCTGATTCAGAAATTCTACAACTCAAACTTCGATATTTTGTGATTCTTAAAAAAATGCACTTGTTAAATACTAGAATTTATTTTCAACTTTGCGTAAGGTCAGAATTTTTGTATAATTGTATAATTCAGTTTCTGCTGAAAGGCAACTATAATATATAATCACTGATAGAGCAAAAGTAACTTTATTCCTAGGGCTACTTAAAATGAATTATTCTGATGGTGTGAGTTAGTACATTTCAAGTTGCAGTGTGTTATCTACTGGTATGTAACATTTGATGGGTCAGATAATTTATTTTAGCTTTAAAATTTTTTAATCTTATTTTAATATAATTCTGATAAAACATTTGCAGAGCCCTTGAAATGCTTCCAAAAAGTAACACATTTTTAAAAACTGTTTCATCAGGTTTAAGGCATTGCTTCCACCAGGCCATGAGGGTCTTAAGAATAGAGTCATTGTGTATTATTGTTTCCTAAACTCCTAGACAGTAACAAACCTCAATTTCTTAATTGAGGTTTATCAACTAATAAAGCATTATTAATTTAACTATAGTAAGGTGTTATTTTTCCTTTGAATGTTGATTTATTTTCCACTATATTCTTTAAGTTAAGCACTTAAGCTCGAGATGAGAGCTACTACTGTGAGTGTACCACCTACATGGCAGAGCCTGGCAAGCTACCCAGGTCATATTTGATATGACAAAAACCAGTAACAATTATAGACCTCATTCCCATGACTGGAAGGAATGGTTTGAGGTTCTCCATGTTCCTGGAGTGAGCAGATGCCCTTGGGCTACACTAGCATGTGACAGGATGTATGGAGATGTTACTGGTGCCCGCTCAAGCAAATTGATGAACACGGGAAACAAATGATACAAGTGAAGCACTTATGTAAGTAAATGTTTAACTTATGGAATATAGTAGGTAAATAGCATTATTAATTAATTAATTTATTATTTAAGAATTATTGAATTCGTTTTATGTATCCTGCTCCTGTGATAAGTCTAATGGATACTAGTGGAAGGGTGAATAGCTTTTAATGAGAATGCCTGGTATGAACTTGGTTAAAAAATTAATACCTAAAATCACCATTAACTTCTACAGCCAGGTTTATATTTCTCCAAGTCTTCACTAGATCTTTGTTTATACTTCATAGTTGTTTTGAATATTAGCCTTTAGAGAGCCATGCTTGCTTGCTTGGAGGCAAACAGCATTTCTCTCTGATCTAATTATAACGATATTATACTTAGAGCTCCAATGTAGCCAGGTAAAAAGACTGGTAAGATCTGTCTAGTCCCACAATTATTGTGGTAGCATGAGAAAAAGTATTTATACCAACTAACATAAAATACATGAAAAGATATACTGCTATATAAAGTCATAGCTTCAAACTGTTTTCTTGCCCCTATATCTACAAAGTAGCCTGCAGGCACTCCAGGCAGGTAACTCCAGGCAAGATGCAGAGGCTCTGGGCAACATTGTACTGCAACAGATGTGTCTTGATTGAAATACAAAAATCCAAGAAGGGTGATTCTCAGGGGAAATGTTACAGGTCCAAGTATTTATGAACTGTCCTGAGGTTCACATATATTTGAGCATCACTCATTTGGGAGTAGAGACCAGGGAATGTATTGTTTAGCCAGAATATGTGTGGACCACAAAGAAATGTAGAGAAATGAATGATTTCCAGGGTATCAAAATGGACTGAATAGAAAAGTACCTTAATATATTTTGAGCTGTGGTTTCTAATGGACGACATGAATAGAATTATTTCTAAGTCACTCGATTAAAACAATTCTATGTATTTTATCTTTTGTGTGAGACTGGTTACAAAAGTCCTACTGAAGGCTTTCAGGAAGGATGAAGAAATATTATAAATCTTTCTCTTGTACTTTGGGTTCTGGGTTTACTTGCTGTTTGGCTAAATCTAAAGATAGAGGACCTACTTAAAATGGTTTTAAATTTATTTTGAGGGTTTTGGTTTTATTTTTTTTTTTAATTTTTGGCTCATACCTGGTGATGCTCAGGGGTTAGACCTGGCTCTGCACTCAGGAGAGCCAGAAGTAACCCTGAGTCACCAGGAGTACTCCTGGTGGTGTTTGGGGGGAGCATTTGTGATGCTTGATCAGGTCAGTCATGTGCAAGCCAGACACCTGACACACTGTGTTGTCACTCAAGCCCCAGTTTTAAATAGCTTTGATAGGCAAAGACATTTCACCAATGTATCTCTGAATGCAGCAGTTATGTGTACCTAGGTCGAGAAGTCAACATGATGAATGACCTAAAACCTGAGCTGCTCAGGAGGAAGAGAGCGGCATGGAATGCCTTCAAAAGCATTGAAGAAATAGTGAAAAAGACAAAGAACCTCCAGCTCTGGGCACATCTCTTTGACTCCACTGTTCTCCCTGCATTAACATATGCCTCAGAGACCTGGGCCCTACAAAAGCAGGATGAGAATGCTATTCAGGTCTCCCAAAGGGGAATCGAAAGAGCTATGCTTGGGATATCACGCCTCCCTCAAGTGAGAGAAGGAATCCGGAGTTCTGACCTCCATCGCTATTCCAGAATCAGGGACGCTGTCTCGTTTGCCAAGGCATCGAAAATCAGATGGGCTGGACATGTAATGCGATTTGGAGACGACTGCTGGACTAGAGCTGCTACCGACTGGATCCCACGGGATGTCAAAAGATCACGTGGCTGCCCACCTACAAGATGGTCAGACTTCTTCGTCAAGACCATGAATGAATGGTTTGAGGCTCTTTGTGTTCGTGAAACAACCAGATGCCATTGGGCTACACTGGCACGTGATAGGGTCTAATGGAAATGTTACTGGCGCCCGCTTGAGGAAATCGATGAACGGGTTGTCTAGTGATCTAATGATCTAGTGATAAGGGAGGATTGAACATGATATCCTGTTTGGGGAAAATTATTTACATTTGTTTCACTTATTAAACTACAAAAGAACACCAAAACTTTTTGTACTAAATATATAAAATTGTCTGAGGATATGCAAGTCTGCCAAAGAGAGTCTGTCAGAGAAACTGTCAGTATTTTATTTCTGGTTTTTGATTCTCTATCTTATGATTTGTTGTTTATTGCTAATTCACTATTTTGTTTTGTTTTTTCTCTAAAATGAATTGGAGCCTCTGAGAATCATAAGAGAACTAACAGGTCATTCAATTCAGTTTCCTCAATTTAATCAGCAGGATGTTTAAAACATTTTTCTCCCTTATGGAGGAATTTTTTACATAGACTCTTGGATCTGTGACTTTTACAGAATGTTGGAGGTGACAGGAAACTTGGAAATAAACTCTATTTACTGCAAAGCCCTGGGGAGTTTGATAAATGATGAACCAAGGACCCAACTATGCCCTGAGCCCTGTTTGTTTTGACTTGCTTACCCAATATTTCATTATAAATTTAATGAGTTTTAAATTTCTTGTAAAGGAAGAGCTAGGTGCAGAGAAATAGCTCAAAGGCCTCCCACACTCAAAGTATATGGCAGGCAGGGATTCTGTCCCTGGAGTCACATGGTCCCCTAACATGGCTAGTAATGACCCCTGAGTACACAGACAGGAGTAGCTCCCCCAAAGCAGAAAAACAAATTAAAAAATGAGATTGTAGTCATACGACTTGGATTTTCTGATAAAAACTTAAGAGAAAGCAGCACAGAATTCTGCACATCTTCATGCTGTTCCTTGGCCTTAACATTTGCAGGTGACTTCTAGCCCCAAAGCCCAGCCTCGTCCTGAAAGTTCTACCTCTTTCCCCGAGGATTTTCTGCAAACTCTTAGCACGAGGATGTGAACATAGACCAGTGTGAGAACCCATAGAATAGACCTGAGTTCAGTGTTTAGGGAGTGCCTTAGTGTAAGTCCTATAGAGGCCAGTTTGTTTTCTTTTCTCCAGCACCTCTATCAATGCCTGAGAGAGGATGATCCATTATTCATTCAGTAATCTTGATCTTGGGCTGTGGAGATGATTCAAGAGGGAGAACATGGGCCTCGCTTATGCAGGACCCCTGAGTTTAATCCCCAGCACCAGATGAATCTTTTGAGCACAGCTAGGCCAACCACTTCCAGGAGCATCCCCAGCATCCCTGCAGCTATTTAATAATAACAGTAATAATAGTAATCATCATGGAAATGCAAAGTAGTCATGGAGATGCAATAGTAGTCATGGAGATACAATAGTAGTCATGGAGATGCAATAGTAGTCATGGAGATGAAATAGTAGTCATGGAGATGCAATGGTAGTCATTGAGATGCAATAGTAGTCATGGAGATTCAATACTAGTCATGGAGATGCAATAGTAGTCATGGAGATGCAATAGTAATCATGGAGATGCAATAGTAGTCATGGAGATGCAATAGTACTCATGGAGATGCAAAGTCCTTATTATAGATCAGAGGGGAAGGATACCTGTGTGTCATCACAAAGTGACAACTTTAGCAGTATCCCCCTGAGAAAAGTAACAGAAGTAAACATTGAAATATATGATGTCATCTTAACCTGAAAAGTGTCAAATCAAAGCTCAAACTCCTGAACATAGAGGTCAATTTCATTATGGAAACAGACAAAAGACTTATTTGGACAAATGAGTTAAAAGAGTTTGACACAAAGAATTGTGGAATAAGAAAGTCCCTATTTAATACTGGCCAATTTATTGAAAAAAAAATCCCTTTAATCCCTTAAGTTAAACTTCAGCACAGTTCAACCGCAATTCCTCACCAACCATGACTTATTTGCAATTACTGTGTTTATCTGTAGAAGCTCGTAGAAGGCTGTGATTTTAAACTATCTTTTGATTGTACTATTCAAGCATACTTTTGCCCAACCAGATCCATGCCAGAGGAAACTAATTCTTGTTGTCACTTGTGTGATAATTATTGCATTTACAAGACAATTTGAGACTCAATCTGGCACTGTTTGCTTTTCAGAGCACAGAAATAGCGTAAATTACTGTTCATTATATATAGCTGTTAGCGGAAGTATGTACGCATTTTGTGATCAAATCCTCACAATATTACAACTCAGCATGTTTGTGTAGGTAATTCAGATTTGAAAAGCTCATGACACTCATGCTAGCATCTGTCTAAAGTAGAAAGTGAGTTTTGTCTGCTCAGAGTGACATGAGTTTGAATTTGAGCACCCTACTGTGGAATTCTGGGCACCTTCTCACTTGAATTATTGCTCTGAATTATATAGAACTTGGCTGAGAGAAAGCACCTTTGTGAGTAAGACCGAAAACAGATGTTGTGACATCTTCTCCCTTTAATGTTTAGAGTCCATTATTTGACTGGGTTGGTAAAATCGGTGTTGGTAAACTTAGACTGTTTATCTAAAATTTAAGTCATAAATCTGTTCAGTGACTCATACAGGACAGATTCCCAGAGACGTGGGATATAGTCTTGGACAGCTGTATATAGAAATGTCAGCAGCTGTTCAAAATGTCTGAGCCACATCAAGCCATAAGCCTGAGCAGAGTCTAAGATGATCTGTGCAGGTAAAACCACCTTATTGCAAAAAGGAGGTAATGCAGAGTGATAGAAATTGTCCAGAAGTATTGCCAGAAGCCTTTCCTTCTTTCTTCCCATCTGAGAATGGACACTTTGTTTTACAAAGAATACTCAAGCCATGAATGACCAAGATATTACAACACAGGCCAAATTCAACATTGAGTTAATTGATCCCATTCAGTGTTCGAATAGCACAGAATTGTAGAGATAGCACAGTGGTTAGAGTGTCTTACTTCCACAAAGCCCACCCAGGTTTGGTTCCCAGCATCTCATATTGCCCCCTATGCACCTTTAGGATTGATCCCTCCACACAGAGCCAGAAACAAGTTTTGGGCACCACAACTATGACCCCCAAAGAAGCAAAACTAAAAAAAAGTTTGAATATCACATGAGTAACCCAGAATTAAGAAGGTTCAAAGTGAGAAGTTCATGACTCATATTGTCGAAGACTAGCCCACCATTATTCTCCTTTTCCCAGGGCAGTATCACTTATCATTTGGAGATTCCTTTCAGTAGAGTCTGGATAAGATGCCCTTCTCCACACTGCTCCTCAGACACATGCTTTATCTCAGAGGTAGGAACTTTACTGTCTCTGATAAAGAAACCAACTCAGGAGAACCTTATTGGGAAAGGGTGAAATACACGTAAGGGTGGCAGTTCAGTCCTGGTGTTGGTCAAACTGGTAGTGATCTTCTCAAATCTGAGAAGGAAGCGATCTCCTGATGGGAGACGAGGATATTTCCCAGTAACTCAGTTTTTCTGTGGAGTGGCCACTTTCACTTTACTGCCACTTTTAGTATAATGATTCATTTTGAAAATTTGAGAATTCAAATGGGCCTGTTGAGCTTTCATTACTTGGAAGTATATTTGTGTCCTACTCATGTTGAATTATCTGGACACAATTGAATTCAATTTATTATTTCAATAAGGTGTTTATGTGTGTTCTAAGCATCTGAGAATATGCTGTTCTTCATCAGATCCCATCAGGATGGAAAAGAATGTTTCACTGTGAACAGGATGTTCTATTTCTACAGGACAGTCATAGAACAAATTTTGCTGTAGTCTATTGACTTACAAGGTTGTATTCTATCCATTGTCTTTCTCCACCAAGTTTGTGACTCTCTGAACAAGCCGTTCTTTGTCTTCATATTCATTTGTTCCTTGGTGAATTTTCATGTTTTCCATTTATATTCAATCATCTATTTGTATATAGCCAACAATTCTGGTCTGATCCAATTCTCCTCTGTATTTCTGCTGTAGCTGTTAGAAATTTTCTTTCTGGTCACTGATAAAACTTTAAAAGTAATAATCAACAACCCAAGATGTTTGTTCAGTCTGACCTGAACCTTTCAAAGTTCAAGCATTTGCTTTTCACATTTCTTTATCTTTGGGGGGAAGGGTAGCATAAAATAGCCCAAAGTGTGAACAGATAATACACTGTTAAAATATCAGGGGTTGTCATGAATGTCGTCTTAACCTCCCATTAGAGCTGGGGAGAAAACTTGTGTTTTAAAATGGGGTTTTTGCTTCCAGAACCTTTTCTAAGTGTTCCAGATGGCTAAGTAAGTGAATGTTTCTTCATAAAATGCTAAACCAACAGCATTTTAAACTTAGTTTGAATTCATGTAACTTGCCAAATCTCTTAAGCAGAGTTGAAAGAAAAGTGAAAATATTTATGCCTAGACACAATAATATGGCATTATTTAAAATATACTGATTGATATTAATGCAAATACCTTACCCATTACATTGTCAAAAATTAGTCTGCAGATCTGGATTAAAAATCTGGAGTTTCACTCTTAAAATATAAGCTCTTATTCTTTGGAATTATTATGACATTAAATTTTATCATGTTTTGTCCCTTCTGGATATCCAGATTAGACAGATACTTGTTTCCTGCATCATTATGATAGCTGAGTAGGAGTTCTGACTTGGGACAGAATCTGACACATAGTATTGAGTATAGCTCATACTTGAAATCATACTACGGTGTAAGGCAAGTGACTGAGATGGGATAGGGCAATGACTAATTCTCGCTAGGAGATCATGTTACCTTGACTCAAAGTAATTATGACAGAGATGGGGAGGAGAAATATCATTGGGAGGTACTTAGCAGTGCTGTTTGACAGGAATTGGTGATTGGTTGTAAATCAAATTTGGGCATAAGAAGGTGTGAAGGATGATCCAGGTGTCTGCATATAGCAACTTGATAGATGGAGGCATTGTTTACTAAGGTCTGAGATGTTGAAGTATATAGCAAAGGATGAAATTTGTGTTTGGTTTTATAAATGCTGAGGTCCCTACAAGGTAACTAATGGAATATCAGGAACATAGTTAATGACTAGATATGGCTTTGGACTGAAGATGTAGACTTAGAAATCATCAGATACGGAATGTTTGAGTTGCTCAATAAAGCATAGAATTCATGGAGATAAAGCATCAAGACAGAGCTCTTAAGATATCAGCAGAAGAAACAGAAAAAAATGTGAATGAATGAAGTAATTATAAGAATTGAAGAAATGAAGCCTCTAACACCTGTGTCTGTGTCCATGCTGCTCACTCCACAACGAAGCCTATTTCAAGCTCAGAGCCTCACAGAAAGTCAGAGGAACCCCACACCGTGAGGGCAACCATCTTCAACATGCGGACTCCATAGCTCATCAGAGCTCCACCCAAGAGAAAAGCTAATATCAAGCTCTGCTCATCAGAGTCCCACCCTACAGCAAAGTCTATTTCAAGCCCAAAGCCTCCCCATTGCACATGGCCACAAAGGAGCCACACAGTTCATGAGTAAATTGAGAGTATTCCACCCACACAGCAGAGCCTGGCAAGCTACCTGTGTCGTATTTGATATGCCAAAACAGTAACAATTATAGACCTCATTCCCATGACCTGAAGGAATGATGTGAGGCTCTATGTGTTCCTGGAGCGAGCAGATGCCCTTGGGCTACACTAGCACAGGACAGGGACATATGGAGATGTTACTGTTGGCCGCTGGAGCAAATCGATGAACAATATGAACAATGGGAAGACAAGTGATACAAGTGAATTATAAGAAAAATCCTAAACAGTATGACAAGGAGAGGCTAAGCTGAGAGTTATCAATGGGGTCAAGCAAAATAAAAACACATTTGATAGCTTAATGTCTGCAAGAAGAGTGAGAGGAATTATGCAGAATACTGAGATGTTTATGGATTCATGTACAGTTATAAAATACTAAACAAATATGAACTACTTTCCCAATTAAGTCAAACTCATTTAGGATAAGGATATATTTAATTTGTCTCAATAACACCTTATCTTTTCCTCAAATCTCTAATTCATAATGAATGTGTGAATTAATAAAAGACATGGTGGACAAATGAATAGATGTAACTTGATGTATTATGATTGGATCTTGCTTTTTTCAGAATTAAAAAGATCTGGAAAGAATGAGTTGGCTGACTGCCAGTTGATATTCACTTTGCTATTTTTTGCTCTAAAGCAGAGAGTTTCTATACAATATGATGATTTCATTAACATATTCTTTTTCTTGTATAAGCTTTACTAGAACAAAAATGTAAAACTATTACCAATATATAACTATAACACTATGTACTGATCAGTTTACTGATAAAATGTACTGATTTTAGTACATTTTATTATGGCTCTAAGTTCTGGACATTTGATGATTTAAAAGTTAAGAATGGGAGCTGGAGAGATGGAGAGATAGTATAGAGATATCCATCCTCCCTCAAGGTCACCAAACTTCTCTCTTTCACTCCCCTACCCCTAGGGGCACACTCAATTCTATAGACTAAGTCCTTCCATCTGATGTCTTGGTCTGTTTTGCTACCTAACTATATATCTTTGATTTTTACCTATTAGAGAGATCATTCTGTATCTATCCCTGTTCTAACTAACTTCACTCAACATGAGAGCTACTGGTTCCATTAATGTTGTGGCAAATTGCATGATTTCTGTCCTTTCTTAGAGCTGCATAGTATTCTAGTGTGTGTGTGTGTGTGTGTGTGTGTATATATACTTATATATGTATATATACACAATATAACACCAAGCTTCTTGATTTATTCATCAAGCATTTGAGTTATTTTCATGAAGTCATTTTGTTATTTATTATTCTTTAATGTTTTTTGTTTTCCTAATTTTTTCTGTGATTTACAAGAATGTTTCTTCTATATTATATAGGGCTTTAAAACTGCACCTTATTGCTGTTCTTATAGTTTGTATCACTTGTATCACGTCTCTTGTCTTCCCGTTGCTCATCGATTTGCTCAAGCAGGAACCAGTAACATCTCCATATGTCCTGTCACAAGCAAGTGTAGCCCAAGGGTATCTGCTTGCTCCAGGAATGCGAAGAGCCTCAAACCATTCCTTCAGGTCATGGGAATGAGGTCTATAATTGTTACTGGGTTTTGGCATATCAAATACAACACGGATAGCTTGCCAGGCTCTGCTGTGTAGGTGGTACACTCTTAGTAGTAGGCTTGTGCATTTAATAATGAACCTCAATGGGGAGAGATCAACTTTTCTCTTGGGTGGAGCTTTAAGGAGCTCTGGAGTCTGGATGTTGAGAATGACTGGCCTCATGGTGTGGGGTTCCTCTGGCTTCTTGCTAGGCTCACTGGGATGACAGGCCATGACTAGAATCTGCCTAGAATTGTATACAGTATATAAATATGAAAGATCCTGGGAAAGACCTGGTCCTAACTTTCAGTATTATCTAAGACTGTCACGTGACTGCTCTGTGGCCACATGCCGGTGCAGTGGTGAGTCTGGTGTGTGGGCCTCTCTTCCGGGATTGCTGGCCATGGTGGCTGGGACCTCTCAGCCACGCCCAACAACAAGGAGGTGGAAGTATGGGAGGAGGAGCCCAAATCCCTGCTCCAAGTCCCAGCAGCGTGGCCCTCCTGCACATGTGAGCAAACCCTTAGAGCTATGTTGGACTCGGCCAGAGGCAGGCTGAGCCAGTTACCACCCTCCAGAACTTCATGGGCTGCTCCACGGGGGCTGAGTGGTGCAGCTGTGGGTATGGAGTGGCCTCTTATAGTCTTACATGATATTAAAAATAAAACCAAGAAAAAATTATTTTATTTAAAAAAGATGGAAATTTGAATGCATCATATAATTCATTTAAAATTTTAATTTTACTTAAGTATCTTTAAGGATATTTTACTTAAATATCTTTAAATGGACACAGATACACGGGGCAGAGCTGCTACTGGTCCTCCCTGTACTCCGCTGATCATGAGGCATCTGGGAGATAGACGGTTTCTAGCCTGGGCCCTTCATCCCAATAGAGCCTCACAAGAAGTCAGAGTAACCCCTGCAGCATGAGGGCAGCCATTTTCAAGATCCAGACTCCACAGCTCAGCAGAGCTCCACCCAAGAGAAAAGCCCACTTGATCACTTGATCACTTGAATCCCGTTATTCATCGATTTGCTCGAAGCGGGCGCCAGTAACATTTCCATTGGACCCTATCACGTGCCAATGTAGCCCAATGGCATCTGGTTGATTCAGGAATATGAAGAGCCTCAAACCGCTCCTTCAGGGTCTTAACAAGGAAGTCTGACCATCTTGTAGGTGGGCGGCCACGTGATCTTTTGACATCCCGTGGGATCCAGTCGGTAACTGGCTCTAGTCCAGCGGTTGTCTCCAAATCGCATTACATGTCCAGCCCATCTGATTTTCGATGCCTTGGCAGAAAAGCCCATCTCTCCTCATTGCGGCGTGGCAACTTTGGTGGCTGCATAGCCACAAATGCGTGAACTGAGAGCCTACTACTGAGAGTAACCCACCCGCATGGCAGAGCTTGGCAAGCTACCCATGTCATATTTGATATGCCAAAACCCAGTAACAATTATAGACCTCATTCCCATGACCTGAGCGAATGTTTTGAGGCTCTCGTATTTCTGGAGTGAGCAGATGCCCTTGGGCTACACAAGCACAGAACAAGATATATGGAGATGTTACTGGTGCCTGCTTGAGCAAATCGATGAACAACAGGAAGACAAGGATACACGTGATCTTTAAATAAATATTATAATATTTCATCAGGTATTTTAAAGTTATTAGCAATAACAGGCCATATAAATTTTATGATACCATTTGTTATTATGTCCCCAGATCTTATTTTTAAAAAGTTTAAATTTTAGCTGGTTAATTATTCAAATCCTCATTCTTTTTGGGGGCAGGAAAAGGTACTAAATGTCGTACTCTCTGAGAATTTTTATACATCATAAAATAATTCCTCATTTACATTTGCTAATTGAGCTCCTGGACTTAAAATTCTAATTGAAACTACTCAAAGACCTCTGAATATTGTTTTTAACATATAAGAAGGGGGAATATGTTGATCTCTCACCTTTCTTTCATTGCAACCATTTTTAATTTGATCAGATTATTAATATTTTTTCTTTATCCTGGAATTTCAGAAATAATTTGTACAGATTGAGTTTTGAAAGCTTGTGGCTTTTAAACAACTTCTGCTTCTTTCTTGGAGGTAATTAGAATAAGTGAAAGAATCATAAAAAAGATTGAGAATAAAAGCAAACCAGTCAGAGTCATTAAATTAAAGATGATGTTCAATTCATGGTACTTAATGAGATCACTTAGAGAGGAAAGAAATGAGAAGAGGTTTAGGGGGAAGACCTTCCTTTCCCATCTCCTTGCAACCTACTGTTAATAAGGAAGAAGAAAGAGGTATGGAGACCAGAAGGAGGAAAAGTCATAGAATCTTAAATAGGACTTTAAAAAGGAAAGAATGGTCACACTCTTTCCAGATCATGTACAGTGTTACCATGTAAAGTCACACTTAGGAAAAGCATGTCCTTTCTCTAAGAGACTAGTAGCTTCAAATATAGAGATAAAAACACAGTTTGCATATGGTGATATTTTTCTCTTTAAAATTATGTTTATTGAATGTTCTGTTTACAGTTATACCCAGAAAAACAAATTGACTATCTCTTTATCTCTCTCTAAATGTTTATGAAATTCTTTGCCTGGTCTGGGGGCCATATCTGGTGGTATTGGGGGCTTACTTCTGACAGTGCTCATGAGGCCATATGCCAACAATTGAACCAGGGCCGAATTCCCAACATGTTCTCAGATTTTATACATCTGGTTGGCTATGTACAAGGCAAACACCTTAACCCCTAAATATTTATGAAATTAGTTCGCAGGTACCTGATTGTCTTCCTTTAATCTAAATATCTAAAGCTATTGATCTATGGCCTGTTACAAGCTTTAAAATCTGACTAATTAATCTCTTCTCCACCGAGTTCTAGAACTTTTCTCTCAATTAAGAAATTAAAAATGATTTATTTTCTTCTAATTTCTTCTTTACTGTATCTTATAAGTTCTAATATTCTTTTTGCCTGTGTAAATATTCTCTATTGGTTTGGAAAGAATCTTTATTTTTCAGTTAAGCATAAAAGCGATAGTAAATAGAGAGGGCCCCAATATTTTGTTTCCATTTTTTTTTGTTGTTCCTGTCTTCACATTGTTTGACTTGTTTAAAACTTTTCTTTAGAGATCAACACATTTTAATTGATGTTTTTGAAATTTTAACTTGTGTCTAGAATAAAAACTAAAATAAATCCCTTTAATTGCTCATAAAATAGCCAGAAACTCAATAATTCTTCCTTCTGATCAGTCCCTTCTCAACACACACACACACACACACACACACATACACAATTTTTCTAACAAGTCATATATTAGCATTGTTGTTAGAGGTAGACATTTTACCCTTAACCTAGATCTTTCTTCACTTCTCCCCTTTCATGGTTAAATGCTCTTTTTTAACACCAATCTTACATCTCACAACAGTGATATCTATGTTAGTAAATTCTTTCCATTCTTTTTTGAACACAATTTCTTCTTTTTCCAATTTTTAAATTATTATCTCTCTGAGTATAAATTCTAACTTGACTGATTTTGGGAAATCAGAAAATATTGTCTATGTTTAATTTGTTTTAGATCATAGATGTTACAAAGTTCATCTGCTGATTTTCCTCTTCTTTCTGGCTATTCTTCTAATCTTTTACTGTTTGGTTCTGTCAGTTACCTTATGACATGTCTGTTATAGCATTTAGAAAATCATCTCAGCCTATTTTCATTAGCATATTTGTTCTCTATTTCTCAATATTCTCTTCTTAGACTTTGGTTAAAAATGTAGACATTTTTCTCTCTGCATTCCCTTAAATTTTATCAGTTTTTTATTGCTTTGACATTATGTATATCAGGGAATTTATATTGAAGTATTCTAAGTCTTTATTAGATTTCCTATTAGCTCATACAACGATTCCATTACTTCTGTTAAAATGAAGTCTAATTTTACTTTAAGATGCATTCTTTTTAAAGTGTTCAAGTATGCACATTTTTATAACTTATTTTCATTTCTATTTTATTGATGTAAGTTTTCTTACATTCTGTATCTTATACTTTAAATATCTAAAATACTGCAAATTTGATAATGCTTTTGTCACTTCTGCTCGTTCTTTTTCTGCTGAATTCTTTTTGTCACCTCTCCCTATGTTACCCACATTTCCCACGTTTTGTCATAATCATTGTGATCCCATGTGTGCAAAAACTTTTCCTGTGAATTTACATAGAACTTGTCTATAAATGTATGTCGCTTGGTGGCGATTTGTATCTGTGAGTGTGCACGTCTGCAGGGTGAGCTGCACTATGGCAATTCAAAAATAACTCAGGATCGAAATCCTATCTCACAGGTAAAGTGATTCACACACTAAATCTACATGAGGGCCAGTGTAAGATGTACATTAAAAATGGATACATTTCCCTCTGCTAGTGGAGTGAAATCTTCTATTTTAAAGTAGTGATATAACTTAGAGATTCTAGATAGTACAAGGATCTCTGCTACAATAGCCTGTCTGTGTCTCTGGGTCTAAGGCTCGTATCCCATCTTTTCCGGACATTCAGTCGAGTTTTTCAGGTGATTTGAAGCTAAGTGAAACCCCAATACTGCCCAAAGATCTGATTGTTGGGTTGAATTTCAAAGTCAAAAAGTAGGAATTTCATACAGATTCCAGTTTTGATGGGCTATGGTGATTACCTTTTTTGAAAAGAGTAAGAACATTTGTCAATATTTTTAACTAACCATGTGTTCACCGAACTCTAAGGTCCCATATACCTTTTGCACTCATGTTCCACATTTAATTTGAGCACCAAATTGGATGACTAACCCCCTCTAGTTGCTGCCTTGGTAGACCTTGATGCTGCCTAATTCCATGTGATTCCACTCAACTCTTGTGGATTGTAAATCCTTCCTTTCACATTGCATAGCAACTGCCAAGCAACCCCACCTGCGAAAAGTTGCTTCAACGTCTTTCTTTTTCCTTCATTTTTGTGGACTCCAGAAAAGAGCGAGTCAGCTGGCGGCATTCTGACCTGTGCTCGAGACAGCTTTTACATGACTATCACTGCCGGACCCATTGTTGCAAATAAAGAGCTGTAACAGAACAATTAGGGGACAGCTGGGTTGAAGTCTAGTTTCTCTCTGACAGCAACTGGGCACCTTACTCCAACACTTTCTCTTCCTCTTTCTTGACCCACGTTTTTATTTTTCTATAAAGAATTGGCTAAATGAAGCCATTGGTCATTTCGTTTGCTTCTAGGTAAGATACTCTGGTAACCACACAGAGGAAAATGTTTGTCAGTATGTTTCTATAGGTAGATTGCAACCTATATTTCATTGTGTGAATTTTTAAAAATTTGTTTTAAAATAAGTTTATTTATAATTTAGTGCCAGTAAATGGTTTGTATACCTATTCAATATACCTATATATGGGTTACACAAAATTTTATCACTCAAGAAAGCATCACTTTGTATAAGAAGACTTGTGACGAACATCAGACACATATATTCATGACTGTTCCAGGTAAACAAACCATCTCTAGAGTCTCTCCTGCTCATTCTATATTAAATGTAAATAGGGTCTTCAGGAGAATAATTCAGGGGAAACACCATACATAAATTAAAATATATAATCCAGCCATTCTGTGTCTAGGTCTAAATATTCTAAAATCTACAAGTTAAGATTTTAGAGTCAATGATTTTTACATGGGGACCTAAAGTTCTGATAAATTAAATCTATTGTTCAGAGTTCTATGTTGACAGCCTAGTAACTGACCTTTCAGTAGCTAAATTTCACATGTTGTGTCCACTCTAATTAAGTCTTAATGTAGCCTTAAGGTAGTCATGTAAGTCATGCTGATGACTTACATTCCTTTCAGTTTTTAAGGACTCACAAGAAAGTTTAGCCTGGTTGTAAAACTAAATTGATAAAAAGTATATTTATTTGCACAGCTCAGTTTCACTATCACTATCTTCCCGTTCATCATCTATTTGCTAGAGCGGGCACCAGTAATATCTCCATATGTCCTGTCTTATGCTAGTAGAACCCAAAGGCATCTGCTTGCTCCAGGAACATAAAGAGCCTCAAACCATTATATTAGGTCATGGGAATGACCTAATATAAATGTTACTGGTATTTGGCATATCAAATGCTACACGAGCAGCTTGCCAGGCTTGCCGTGCGGGTGGCATACTGTTGTAGTCACCTCTAAATAAAGCATTTATTGATAAACTGTGCGGCCGCCAACTGTGATAGTCTGGTCTGCTGGGTGGAATTGTGACGAGAGGGAAGTCCAGATGTGGAAAATGGCGGGCCCCATGAAGTAAGGGAGGGTGGTCTGGCTTGTTGTGAGGTGCTGGGGTGGCAGGTCAGGGCTAGAACCCGGCATGCCTCCCAGGTGCCTCATGAGCAGCTGGGCACAGGGAGAGCAAGTAGCAGCTCTGCCCCATGTCTGAGTTTAAAGCTCAGTTTAAATGAATAAAATGTCCAGATATAGGTTATACTGAGTTTACACCAACAATTCTGTTCCCACCTCTGAACTCTGCTTTCCATTATATTAGCTTTGTTTAAAGACAAGCAAACCTTAATGAGATGACTCCATTTCCAGAAACCTTAATATAAAAGAAAACTCATTTCCCAGAGCCTCCAGTGAAAGTCTTAATTGGAATCTCTCTCTCTCTCTCTCTCTCTCTCTCTCTCTCCTATCTCCACTCCCTCCTTTCTCTCCCCCCAAGCCATCCCACCATTCTCCCTCCCCCTTCTCTTGCCAACTCGCAGCTCGGACCATCTGTTCAGGGACTCTGGAACCTCAGGGATCTTTGGGTTCTGTGCCCAGGTTTGGGATAACTGTACTGTTCTGAGATGTATGAGGAAATGAAAGTCTCACTGAATCACAAGAAGGCAAACGGTGTCAAATGTGAACTCTGAGAAGGAAATTATGGTGGCAGAACTGGAGAAGGCTGAATCGCAGGTAAACAAACCATGACATTCACCCAAACAAAACATGATGTTCACCTACAACTGATGTTCTATCTTCCAAATTTGAAGCTCCAATCTGTTTTAGTTATACTCAGAAATTAATGCAGTAAGGAAAGAACAATGTACTCTGTTCTCTATGTAATATTTCTTAGCTAAGTCAACTGATATTAATTTCAGGCATCTATCTATTGTCAGACTTGTAGCTTTGGTTGACATAAGAAAAATATTGTTTTATAGAAGTCTATCGTTAGGCTTGCAGGTGTGACTGTGTACCCGACTGTGTTGGAAGGTGGCAGACAGGAGACAGGCTTGTCTACACTGTGGGCCCTAGATGGTTGATGGTCTGACATAGAAAAGACTGGGCTCTCTGGGATGAACCCAGAGCCATTGTAGAGCCTGGCAACCTACCATGGTGTATCCGATATGCCAAAACAGTATAATAATGGACCTCATTCCTAACGAATGGAGATATTACTGGTGCCCGCTTGAGCAAATTGGTGAACAATGGGAAGACAAGTGATACAAGTGATTATTAGGTTGTAGTTTTGGTTGACATAAAAATATTTTATAGAAGTCTCTGCTTTGTGTGTCCTTTCTGCTCTAATTTTGATGCTGTTTCAGAAACTTCACTGGCAAAGATAGTCACTTCTTCACTTGCTTGTATCACTTGTCTTCCCATTGTTCATCGATTTGCTCAAGCGGGCGTATCACTGGTAAATGGTAATTTGGTAAAAAGACACTGATTCAATAGTATATCATTGCAAAATAACCTTAATCAGTCTCTCAGGGTCTTGTACTATCATGCCAAGACTTTGGTATTCTCCTTGGTCAGGGAGGACTATTTTACGCTGGTGTCATGAGGTAGAATGTTAGTTTATAGCATTTTCGGTTATTTCTAGAGATTATCAATTCTTCATTCTTTCCTTGAAATGTGTTTCAAAATACACAATATGTCAAAGGAACTCCCAAGAAATGTTCTTTAATCCTCCCACAAGATAAAAGTGATCCAATGATTGATTACTAACTTGAAAAGAGAGTTCTCTTTAATGAACAGGAATACTCAAGATATGCCGACTTCAGATTTTTTAAAAACTGGGAATCATACTTTCTCAGCAATAGAATCTGTATTTCATTTCCTCTTTGAGGGAAATAACAGGTTATATAAGAGATAACGGGTTCCCACTTTGTGCTTATTGGGGGCAAAGCTCTTGACAGTTCATAGCTCAATATTAGCAACTGACACTAGTCAAAACCTCTACATTTGATGACATACTTATCACATATCTTATTGATATAATATTGATGTTGAAATAGATGAAAAACACCTCACTGTCTTCCTGAATAGTAAAGATATTTCATCAGTTAGGTTTTCTGTTCTCCAGGTTTGTCTAATTCCCTGATTTCAAGTTTATTTATACGGCATTAGTTCTCCTGGAGAAGGCTCCCTTTCACAGTGACCCCAAAAGAGAGATTTTGTTTGTTTGTTTGTTTGTTTGACTGCCTCTTCTCAGGGCACAGCCCAATTTCTTAAAAATATTACCTAGTTTATAAATATATGTTGAACGAATCAGTGAGCCCAGTATCTCTTCATTTTTATTTTCATAATTTGATTAGTCTGAGAGACTTGCAAAACCACTGATGAGATGGGGAAAGTGCCCAAATTTTAAGTGAGTGGAAATTTCTTCTTAATTTTATACTACCACTGTGAGATATACAATAAATATGTTCATGCTTGGGGTTTCAGTCATGCAGTGTTCCAGCACCCATTTTCCTCTACCAGTTCCCCATTCCCACCATCAATGCCTGGCCACCATCGTTGCCCCCCTACGAGACCACCTGAGACAAAGGCCCATCCCTCACTTTCCTTTTGCCATCAGCGCCCCCTCTCCCCCCAGTTTGTTACAACTACAATGATCGTTTTAGTGTATTTATGGGCAGGATCCTGGGAAGGACCTGGTCCTAAACTTGATTGTTATCTAAGCCTGGTGCAGCTGGCGTCTGGCCTGACTCTTCTCTGGCTTTGCTGATGGTGGAGGGTGCAGCGCTCATGGCCACGCCCATTGGAACACGGAGCTGGAGGGGATTGGAGGAGCGGCCCTGATCCCTGCTCCAAGTCCGACTACTGTGGCCACATCACCCACATGTCTGCAAAATAGGAGCTGTGTTAAGCCGCGCCAGGGGCCAAGTCATATTTTTCCTCCTGTTGCTCCAAGGGCTGCTCCGCGTGGGCCAAGCAGTGTGTCTGCGAGTGAGTGGAAATTAATCTGACAAGAGCTTGAATAGGATATGAATCTTTTGGGAAAAAATACAACTTACTGTTTGAAGCATGTTGACTATTTTTAAGTAAAAGGAATCTAATATAAAGAAGCTTCAGCTACCCACACCCTCTAACAGTATAAGGGTAGATCCTTTTGAGTTGGAGCAGGCAATGTTTAATTTATGAATCATAGGGAGTATCCTGTTTCAGAAACGGATTAAATTTTATTTTCATACACCTGTGAATGTGAAATGAATAGGCATCAGTATAGAAACGCAGAATGGACCTTTACACAATGACTTCAGCACTTAAATCTGTTTGACAGTGAACTTGCCTGTGAAATATGATCTCTGCTGTGCTGTAAGTGTAGCATGATTGCTCACACAGAAGCTTGTTGTATACAAAATAAAATCTGATTAAGTGACACCGGCAAATCAACAGCCTCAACAATATCATGCTGATGATTAAAACAACAGCAAATTAGTTGTTCCTTGAATTATTAAAAAGAAAAAATAAGTGATACCTGGCATGGTCATTTGCCATTCAATTATGAACAGGGATTTTTTTCCTTGTTATACCAAGAGACTGAACAGTTGGTTCTTTTAAATTGCTTTTCTCTGGCATCTGCTTATAGGCATTGTAAGTCAGAGTATAATTCAGATTTAAATCACTCTGACCAGGTATTATTAGATCAAGAATGGTAAATTATGGTGGTTAGTAAATTAACTTCTCTCAGTACATATAACCGCACACTAATTTCTAACTCCCCAGAAGGCACTTTTCTGAAACAGAAATTTCCTTAAAAGTTGTGCAATTTTCTCGATGCTGTGCAGTTGCCCGTATGTTGCTCTAATGGGTGTCAAACTTGGCTCTCTCTAAAGGCTACTTCATCACAAAGGAGAGAGCGTCCCCTAGAAGTTTGTTCTTTAAATGAGAAGGATTGGAAGGTTCTGACTCGGCGTCAAGGGGTGGATGTGTTTCATGTGTCACCCGGTGTCCCCATGAGCAGAAGCTGAACCGTTCCACTTGGTTCTGATTGCCTCTCTGCGGGGTCACTGCCTTTTACGTAGTTTCAAGTACTCATGTCCTCGATCATTTGGAGACTTAGCATGGTCTTGACACTAATCTAACTACTAGCTAGCGGAACATACATCTATTGAGATTTTTCTCATTTTTCTGTGTGGATCCTGGCTCCACTAATTCCTCATACAACTGAAATCTCTTAATGATCACGGCATACAAATATTTCACAATTCTTGGCCATACAGATGTACTTTATTCCTCCATGAATGTCAGAGTTCATGCATAGTACTTGCTGTGGACAGTGATCCGCAGACTTGAGATTATCAGTAAGAATTTTGCCTTTCTTCCTTAATTTGCTCTTACCTTTCAATTTGCTCCCTTCTAAATCACATAGTCACCACATAATTCAGGGTAGAGATGGCCAGTCTGAGGTCCCTTTGTCTATTCGGCCAGCTTAGTAACTCTCAGTGTCCCAGAAGAATTTTTAGATGAAAAGGTCATTGGCTTTGATGGACTTGAATAAATAATGTGACACCTGGAGTATCCACGAAAAGTGCTCAAAATTTTAGTGTAGTGTTACCTCAAGCAAAACTAGGTTGTCTTAATAAGAAAAGAAAAGAAAACTTGATAGGAAGAAACATCAACCTTTCACTGTTATTTTCTGAGACAGAAAGACTCAACCCTTATCATTTTTTTTTCCTGGCCAATAGCCGGACTTTATTACCCAGCCTGCTTTGCACTTAGGTGTGATCACCTGATTCAAGTTTTAATTGGTGGAATGTGGGCAGAACTGACATCACAAGTTTTGAGCATTGTCCATTTGAAACTCTTTTTATTGGGGAGGTCACACCCGGCAATGCTCAGGGGTTTCTCCTGGCTCTGCACTCAGGAATCACTCCTGGCGGTGCTCGGGGAACTATATGGGATGCTGGGGATCAAACCCGGGCTGGCACTGGCTGGCCGCATGCAAGGCAAACGTCCTACCCACAGGGCTATCGCTCCGGCCTCTGAAACTCTTAGGGGAGGCTCTGACCTACTTCCTTTTGCCCTAGCAGGGTGAGAACAACAAAATTTTTGTTTTGTGAATGCTTCTTACTGTTCTCTTCTGGATTCCTGAGAGGACCAGACCTCACAACACTTACTTTCTCATACACACCAAGTACACATTAGCATCCTTTAACACAGCTTTGCAAATATACCAGCCCCTATATTCTACCCCAGCTACGCCACCTTCATGTTAGGTTGTGTGCTATTCAAAATCTGTAACTAATTGCAGGCTTATCATTACATCTTATCTTTTTATGAGAGATATGATGAGATATCATTTATTATTGTTTTATTTCATCGTTATACAATTTATATTCTGAAATCTTTTGCCTACCTCATATTTTTTGTGTCAATAGTTTCTATTTTTAGGTTTCATTTTAATTAATTTTTTTATCATGTGAGGAAAAGGTCATTTTTTTTCTTTCCACATGGAATATCTAGCATTTATTTTAAAAGAATTTCCTCAATTAAATTGATTTGGCAACTTTGTCAAAATCTTTGTCCTATCACGTCTATGTAAATCTATGTCTGGGTGTTCTTGTCCTTTGTAAATAATTCTGCCTTTTTGCAAAATTGTTTTAATTACTGTAACTTTTTTTTCCGATCTTGGACCTATTCCTAGTGATAGTGGTGCAATTTTGGGCCCACTCTTGAAGTGCTTGGACCCAGTAGCACTGTTCTGATGCCACAGTATTCACGGCCCAGTGGAATTTAATAGTAGGCTTTTGAGCATTGCAGCCGTATACGCTGTCACTTAAGTTATATTCAAAGCCTGTAATTACCCTATAATTCATTTAAACATATCAAATATCGGTTAAATCCTCTAAATCTTCACTTTTGAGAAATCAACTTGGTTATTCTATGCCACTTTATTGCCATATCAATTGCAGAATCTCTTAGTACTATAAAATGTTCTAGATTAATTTTGTATATATTCAGATACATTCCTAGAATCGATGACTTATCCAAAGATTCCCACTTCTTTTTACTGCACAGTGGTGATAGGAAACAAGCCATTGGTTCAGGTGTGCTGAGCGCCAGGGTGATACTGTTCTCAGCTCCCAGAACAAAGAGAGATGTGCTACGTGTGCATACTACGTGCAGATATCTGTGAATTCACGCCCTAATGAGCTCTAAACTCCTGCTAACACTTAGCATGTGTTAAGAGCTGCTTCCTGCCTTAAGGAATCTCCAGAGCAAATCAATAGGAGTGTGGGTAGGATTGGGTTGATTCCATAATTTTTATAAGCAGAATGTTCCTACCATGAGTAGCAGCTCCATTTTGTGTTTTGTACAGAACCGTGTATGTTGATATTAAGATAAATATGAATCTGTCCTCGGATTCCTGTTCTAATCCATGACCACAAGGATCTCTCTAATTCATTACCCTTCTTTTATATAACTTCCCTTCCCAATGGCCAAAAATATGAGCCTCACCTCACTCTAATTCATTGTTTAGTGACAACATATGAGTGTCTGTGTGTAAAAATACCACAATTATTGTTATTATTTTAGTGCTTCTATAGTTTCTGTAATGAGAAAGCCTTTGCTCACTTCCAAAGCTACTTAGATTACTATCCTTCGTTCCCATTCCCTTCAATGAGTTGCTTGATATAATTTTTATACAATGAAAGTGTTCTGACATTTTTTGAATTCCATAGTCTGATGCTCTGACCTAAATCATCTTTTAAATTTGCATGCATTTAAGATTTAATTCTGCCACAGCATAGCTGTGTGTGTCTGACAAATGAACACTGCCAGGTACTCATGATTGCAGTATCATAACATACAAAACTGTTTATTGCTGCAAAGAATTCTCTGTACTTAACTTTGCACTTAATTCAGTTTTACTGGGCGATTTTCCTTCACCTCGTAGTGAACTCTTGTTACTAATAATCCTCTTATGTCACTATATCTTAACTGTAGTTTTCCCTTTTCCAGAACATTGTAGGCTGTGTTTCTACAGTGTGTTAACCTTTTCAGACTGACTCCTTTCATTTATCAAAATGTATTTTAGATGTGTCTATTTTGTGTGCATGCGATCATATTTCCCTTGTGCTTTAAAGATTTTTTCCTCAATTCTATTGATTTAAGATTAGTGCTTACATGTTGAATACGATACATCCAGGTGACATTTTGAGGGGCTTCCGGTACTTGAATTTTCATTAGCTTATGAATGCATCACTGTATCACTGTCTTCCCGTTCATCATCAATTTGCTCAAGCGGGCAGCAGTAACATCTCCATATGTCCTGTCTCATGCAAGTAGAGCCCAAGGGCACCTGCTTGCTCCAGGAACATAAAGAGCCTCAAACCATTCCATCAGGTCATGGGAATGAGGTCTATGATTATTACTGGTATCTGGCATATCAAATACGACACGGGGGCTAGAGAGATAGCCCAGTGGGTAGGGCTTTTGCCTTGCACACGGCCGGCCCATGCCATCCGGGTTCAATCCCCAGCATCCCATATGTTCCCCGAGCACCACCAGGAGTAATTCCTGAGTGCAGAGGCAGGAGAAACCCCTGAGCATTGCCGGGTGTGACCCAAAAAAGAATAAGAAAAAAAAACCCAAATACTACAGGGGTAGCTTGCCAGGCTCTGCCGTGCATATATTATGTATATCTGCAAAATGTCCATCAGGATGCGTTTTCATGGATGAATGCCTACTACAGAAAACCAAAATCACCAGAAAGCGAGGAGTCCTCAGTGAGAACGCCTGCATACTGTTCTTCAAAGTGCAGCCTAGAGCAACCACTGGGGCCCTTCGTTTCCCTCGATATTTTACTACTCTTTACTGGCATCTGAAAAATGTCACTTACCTGGTTCATGAAAAAGAAAAAAATTAAAATATTTAGCTCATGATTAGCTAGATTTTTTGTATGTTTATGTACTGTAAATAAAAAAAATGTTTTTTCTTATCAGTCTACAGTTCTTAAGATTTCAAGGAAACACTGAGTGTTAATGTTTTTAAAAAATAACACCAAGATTTAAAATTTATACCAATATATTCTTGGTGAAGGTGGCAACCATAGCTAGTGAAATAGTAAATTTCTTTCCTCTAACAAATTCATATGTGAATGCAGCTCAATACAGTAATATTATCCAGGAAATTTCACCAAATAGTCAAATTGACCACTTGGTGAACTTTGTGGTGTATGTAGTTCTTTAACTAATGTACTGGCTTATTTTGAGCTCAAAATATATGTACCTAATATTCTACTACATGTCTCTGAGATATTAAACTATTTATTTTTATTAAAATTATTTGTCCATAACTTGGTTTTAAATTTTTCTGTTCTAAATTATATGCAGATCTTATTGCTTTTTTCTCAACTATAGCAAATCTATTCTGATACACAGAAATAAATTTTCTACTTTTATTGTATTTTAGGTCTAAATTTGTTTTTTTAATAGCTTTAATTTCTCTGGCAGAAATCCATATTTATTCATTTATTATTGATGTTTCTCCCACTAGTTATCTGGATATATTTTCCTGAACTGTTTGAAGTTATTGATAAGATATGCACTGAAGCCTTCATCTACTTAATCCAATATGTGATTGCACCCAGAGAATTTTTTATCTTCTTATATTCAGAGCACAGAGAAACACTTTGCTTCTTGTTGCACATCTCAGTAATAGTTTATTTTAAAAGGAAACAGTAGATAATACATTGCAGTAATTCTGAAATATATTTCTTCTTTTTAAAATTTTTTTGTTTTCGTTTGGGGGTCACGCCCAGCAGTGCTTAGGGCTTACTCCTGGCTCTGCACTCAGGGAGCACTCCTGGTGATGCTCAGAGAATATATGTGGTACTAGGCCTTGAACCCCAGACAGCTGCATGCTAGGCAAGTGCCCTACTCATGGTACTATCACTCTGGTCACTATGTTTCATTATTATACAAATATTTAGTTTTTTTACACTGTATATCCACATATTTTATCTGGACTAACATAATATCTATCTTCCTCATTCAAAGTAGTCTTTGCAGAATACTTCAAACATTCTGTTTGCTTCTTTCTTTCTTTGATCTCTTTAAAACTCATGAATGGCATATTCATGTCCTATATGGTGAGCCCCTAGCCCATAATCTGAGTGAGGTTAAGCTCTCAACCTTACGTTAGTACTAAGTCCTTTACCATTACTGCTATGCTCTGTGTGGATTGAGCCAGCTTGAGATGTGATGCAGTGATAACATCTTTTCCAGATCTTTCCTTGTTTCACAGACTCATTTTCTCTTGCTCCGAACTCAGTTCTGGAGGGAGAGAGAGTTTTCTCTGGGCCCTTGTATTGTTCTCTGTTTTCATTATCTCCCATGTAAACTCCCAGATGCTTTGCCACCACCATTAAAGGCCGCCATCACTGGTGAATGAAACTGGGCTTTCAGTGCTTGCTCATCTGGAAGAGACCTCAAAGCATGAAGGCTACAAATTCAACACTTTCATTTTAGGGACCACTACATGGAGGTCGGGGATCACTCCTATTGAGGCTAGGGGACCATAGGAGGTGCTGGGGGGTTCAACCTAGGTTGGCAGCCTGCAAGGCGCACTCCAGGCCCCCAATTAGCCATTTTTTACTTGAATAGAATCACTCATCAACAAACGCTTCTCAAATTGGTTCCTCTGTTTGGTAACATTTAGGTTGTTGTATATAAAAATAATTTTTTGTAGTGATGTTTAATTCCTGTGGAGGAAAATAATTGCCTAAACTTCCCAAGCTATCATACCTGTGGCAGAATTAATACTTAAAAGTAGAATTTCTCATGACCAAGAATAAAATAAATGTGTTAGAATACAGTGGCACATCTCCTTGCTAAATCTGTCTTCCATAGCCATTTTAGGAAATAAATACAAATAAGTTATTCTAAGCCTTCTCAAGATTTTAGCAGGCTCAGTCCTATGCTCATTTTAAAAACATCTTTTACACAGTTATTTTTGTATTAAAATATTTTATATGTTTGTATGACTGAAACTCGATTACAAAGGGCCTGTGACTATATCTCAAGGTGATTCAGAAAATAAAGAAAAAATTAAATTAAAAATACATATTTTATATGTTTTAGAAATATTTATATATATTGTGTAACCTTCACTGAATGTATGTTTCATCTTTTTGGAAAATTAATGATTGTTATTAGATCTTGCAGCATTGATAGCACCAGGATTGTCAAGCCTGTGGAGGGGTGCAAACCATAAGCAATATTAGGACAGTTCATGTTGAGAAAATTAATAGATTCTTTTCATTCATGATTTTTGTCATGGCGTTTACTCAACAGATGTTCAGAAAATGGGTCTATAGAAAGAAATCCCCAAACCCACTTGGCATTATGTGTTTTGTAGAGCACAGATGCTTGGGCACACACAATCGATCAATTCTTGTATCTTTAGTTTTCAGAATAAAAGGAGTTCAGTGTCTTCTTCTTCTGTCAGTTATAGGCGGAAGTTACTCCTAGTAGTGCTCCTGAACTGTAGAAGCTCCATTTTATTGTCTTGATTTTGTAAATGGTGATGATATGATTTTTTTTCCTTTTCTTTTTTAGCTTTTTTAGTTTTATTTTACTATACAACCATGAGTTTTTCAGTTACAACGATATTCATGATTGATTTTCAGTCAAACAGTGTTCCGGCATCCATCCCTCCACCAGTACACATTTCCCACCACCAATGGCCCCACTCTCCCTGCTCCCCCAGCCTGCCTCTATAGCAATCACTTTTCCTCTTCTCTCTCTCTTTCTCTCTCTCTTTCTCTCTATCTCTCTCTCTCTCTTTCTCCCCCTTCTCTTACACATTGTAGCTTGCCTTACATGCATTTATATAGGGATTATCATATAAATCCTTTGCCTACATTCAATGCTCAGTTCTAGTCTGGCCTTACTGTTTCCAACAATTAGTAGAAAACTGGTATATATTTTTTATCCCACAATGAATGCAGTCATTCTAGATCTGATTTTTATATTGTTCTTAAATTAAAAATAGTCAAAGAGCATTGCAGTTGGTAGTATTCTCCTAACTTCTGGTGATTTTCTTATTGAGTGTGGGTTTAAGAAACCAATTTTTTAAATTTTTAAAAGCTCTGTTGTTTTTCTTTTTCTTTCTTTTTTGATTTTTTCTGGTTCACACCCAGCAATGCTCAGGGGTTACTCCTGGCTCTTTGCTCAGGAATCACTCCTGGTGATGCTTGTGGTGACCCCATATCCCGTCACCATATGGGATGCTGGGGATTGAACCCAGGTAGGCCCTGTGCCAGGCAAATGTCCTATCCACTGTGCTATTGGTCCAGTCCCAAGCTCTGTTATTTTTTCGTCAAAGTAACTGGCACTTTGTAAAACAAATTGAAATTGTGTGTAAAACAGTCATGATCTTTAAATGTGGATTTGGCATGGGTCTGTATTGAAATATTTCCTCTTCATTTGGATGCAGAGCTTTTGTGGTTTTGGTTTCTTGTGCCTTCTAATATGTAGTTTAGATACAAATACTTGCAGATGTTCCAAGTTTGATTTATTGAAATGGTTTCGTACAAATCCCTTATGCAATTAAATGCCTATTCATGTTCTTTTCATGATGAAATGTTGTTAACAAATAGCTCTAATATAATAACAGAGCAGTTAAGGGAAACTGGTGTGAGTGCCTCATATATCTGAGCAAGTGTGGCTTTTCCAAAGAGGAGCATTTATTTATTTTTTAAATTTTTTTATTATTCTGATTTAAAAGTACCATGCATTGTGGATAATTTGGAAAAGTGGGAAGGTGAAAAAATAATGTGAATTTTAATTCTTACTCCGTGTAAACAATCTTGAATTTGCTTTTTGCCTTTGCTGATGCTTTCCTTATTACCACTGTTCTTGAAATTCAAGAATTTTACCTGCTTTTATCTTCATAACCATCCCTTCCTTTGCATTTTGTTTGGTGGCTTCCTAAAGAGCTTAGGAACTAAAGCCAGCTGTAGTGATTTTGATTTTATTCCATGTGTGCCTCATCTTTACGTTTGAGACGGCTTCTAATTTGTAGAAAATGTACAGAAAAAAACTTATGGAGTTTATCATATTTCATTTATTTACTTAATTTCGTTTACATTTAAAGTCACATTTTACTTTTTATAGCATTTTCTGCACACATTTTATATAAAATTGTTTTTTCTTTTTATATGGTATATATTTTTATTAGTGTTCAGTAATACATTTTTCATATTACAAAAGAAATTTAGTGGAAAATTCTGATCTTTGAATCATCTGAAATAACACAAATAGAATGATTCATAAAAATTGTCATCTAAATAACAAAACGTTCAACAAGCTTTTTTTTGAATGGGTAGACATTGAAGGGGAATTAATTGTTTTTAAAAGTCTTCAAAATCAAAAGCTGCATAATATCTAACTAAAGTGCAGTTAAAGAGCTTTGTTACTAAAGTATTGGTTTTCAGTGCCAGTTTCTGTTTTGTTTTAGTGAAGTTTGATTCATCTTGGTTTCTTGAGCTTTGTTGACAGTCTTATTGCATTATTGGCTTCATGTTCATCATCACAATAAAAATTCATTTTCTTGCCCTCTATTGTGCTTTTCCCTTAGCAGACCCAGTCTGAAAAGTGTTATTTCCCTTTCCTTTTCCTTTGGACCTGCAACCTTTAAACTTCTGTGTGTTTAGGGTTTCTTGTTGATCTTCTAAGATTTATTTCAGTGCTTTTTCCACATCTCCGAGAACTTCCATGTCTCCTTTTTACTCCTTAATTGTAGCTTACTATAATTGCATCTTGGCATTATCCAGTGTATCCTTAGCTTTTACTTTTAATAAAATTATCCTCATTTGTTCCTCTGACAAAGTCTATTCATTTAATTTCATCATCATTTGAGAAAAGGGTGTGTAGATCTTCTGGTTTGATCATTAACTCACCTGAAAATGTCAGCAAGCATCCTCTTCTAGAGATTTCATCTTAACATTTTCTTCAAACTTTTGTTTTTCTTCTTGCTCTTGCTTAGCTTATAATTTGGCTTCTATTTATTTTGATTTATTTCTTCAAATATTTGCAAATCCTTATCTTCATACTTCTGGCAGATTCAATGCTATCAAAACAGCTAATACTGATTCCTTAAAGGCTTTGTGTAATGGTTTTCTCATTTGAATGTTTAGTACTTGACCTTTATTTTCTAACCATTCTTTGTGTCAGGCATTGCATCAGTTGGAGAAAAACATTTAATGGGGGTTTTTTTTTAGATCTGGTTTTTACATCATATTTTTACTCATCAGTTACATCAGGGAGAGATTTGCTTGGAGAACTTTGGATTTCATTTTCTTTTCTTATGGACAGGAACACCTGGCAATGCTCAGGGCTTACTCCTGCTGTACCAGGTATTACTCCTAGCAGGGCTCAGATTACTGTATGTGATACCTGGCTTTGACCCCAGGTGCAAGACAGGTGTTCTATCTGCTGTACCATCACTCAAACCCTGGAGTTTAGTTTTATCTTATTTTTATGAGTTCTTAGGTTTGCTCAACGCTTCAACTATTACATTAAAATCTGTGATTGATAGTTTAGCCAGTTGAATTTTATCATCATCTCCAAAGGTACCCAGCTTTCATCTAGTTTGATCTGTTCCTTTAAAAATTTGTCCAAAGCAAACTGAAGTCTCCAAAATAATATTAAAGATAATTGCAGAATTTTTTGTTTTGCTTTTTTGGGTCATACCGGTGACACTCAGGGGGTTACTCCTGGCTCTGCTCTCAGGAATCACTCCTGGCAGGGGACCATATGGGATGCCGGGATCAAACCTGGGCCAGCATAGGCCTGCCGCAGCAAGGCAAACGCCCTACCCGCTGGGCTATTGCTCCAGCCCCAATTGCAGAATGTTTTAGAACACAGTGTATAGTGAATTCATTCTCAATCTAATGACAGACTTTGGTTTTCAAGTCGCCATTATTTTTTCATTACCATTCATTTCAGCTATTGCGGCTGTCCTCGAGGCATGCCGACAGTGACAGCAACGCCTTGACTTCCCAATGCACCAGCTGGTCTAAGGCACAGAAAATTGGGGACCATCCAGACAGCCCTTGTGGTGCAGGCGCTTTATTAAAAGTCTTGAGCATCATAGTCTAACTTGTTATTTTTCTGAAATGAACACACGCACAGAGAATATATCGCCTGTTATAAACATAAAGCGTTTATGAAAGAGTTCTTCAGTTGCCCAACCAGAACACAGACATCTACTGTAACAAGTTTCCTAAATTTTTGTTGTTTCTTTTTCATGTGCAGAAAATTTTTTTCATTTATTTGTGAAGAACAGTTGCTATTGTAACTGCCATAGAATATATTTTTATTAAATTTTTTAGGCACTGTAATTTTCAAGGTTACAAATGGTTGAGTTTCAGGTGCTCAGTTTTTCAATACCTCCCTGACACCAATGCGAGCTTCCCTCCGTGGTACCCCCGTCGTTCCTCCCGTGTCCTCCCATTTCTCTCTGGCAGACACATTTTTAAGTTTGGTTGTTGTAGTTTTGGATCTCCTACTTTCTGTTTTGTTGGTGCTAAATAAATTGAGAGGCAACAAAAATGCTATCTTGAAACTATTTAGACCTATGGATGTACATAGTTCCCCGTTTTTATGATGGGGAGAGAGACTATAATTGTTTTGAAGGTTCTGCAAGAGATTCTGTGAGCCAGTGTGACTGGCATCCTATTGAAAAGGCTTTGCTAAATGCAGAAATGAAAATGTGAAATAACTGAGGCACATGTATGTGTGAGAGAGAGAGAATGAGAGAGAGAGAGCGCCTATGTTTCTGTGTTTGGTCTCACACCTTGTGCAAAATAAAAATAGTGCCAAGGTGTATGCATGGCAGAGCTTCTTTTATCTGCTGCTCCAATCGCTGTTACAAGTCTGGAGACCTTTGTGCAATTACTTGGGGGAAGATAAGATGCCGGACTTCTCAACCACTCTCTCAAGATGGGGAAGATCTAATTCAGTTTATATTTTGTTCCAGCCATTCCTACTTTAGAATTCCTTTGTTTACCTGCTTCTGTTTTCTCTTCCCAGTGCCTTCTCTGGCCTGAATTGGAATGATTGCACTCAGAGTGAATAGTTATACACTGAGGGCTGAAAGGAATACAAACAATTAGCTATGTTAATGGCAATTATGCTGGAAGTGTGCTTCCATTATGTTCTCATCTGTTTAATGGCAGTTTTCAAAATCCAAATATGTTAAAGGGGCATTTACATAGCATGTTTGATTAATTTTATGTTAACAGCAATTATCATAATTTAAATAAACAAATTTGTGATTCTGAACTAGAGTCTTTCCAGCTTATCAAAGACTCTACACATGAGCTTAAAGCAAGTTTGAAACTGCAGGAGGCCCTTGTCTCATCTTTTTTATTTTAAAGTAGTTGTCAAACACAACAGCTTTAGGACACTTCTTTTCTGCACGTGTGATCCAAGTTCCTCCATTTCTTCTTCTTCTTCTTTTTTTTTTTTTACTTTTTGGGTCACACCCAGGGATGTTCAGGGTTACTCCTGGCTCTGCGCTCGGGAATCACTCCTGGCACTGTGTGGGGGACCATATGGGATGCCAGGGATCCAACCTGGGTTGGCTGCCTGGGTCGGCTGCATGCAAGGCAAACACCCTACCCACTGGACTATCGCTCTGGCCCCCAAGTTTCTCCATTTCTGACCAATTCACCTTTTAACTTTGTGGCCTGAGCCTGTGTGGGTCGATCAGATAAGATCATGGTACCTCTACTTCGCGTTCTGCATCTGAATTGTCCTACTTCATAATGCCACGGCTTTGTTCCGTCCATGAACATGGTAAGCACAGTGCTGGCTAGCAGGCCTGCAATGGCTCTGTTTCATAAAACGCGAAAGCTGAAAATGGGATTAGACAGCATAGAGAAACGGTAACTGTGAAGGGAGACACACCACTGAATCCTTAGAAAACTTATTCCAGAACTGGAAAGTCACTCTGAGTTTTCAGAAAAAATCAGCTCTCAGCTCATTATCTGACGGGGTGACAGTGAGCCAGCCAGGGGTCATGGGGACAGGCTCTGCGGGTAGTTACACGGCACAGGCTGGAGGAGTGCTGCTGGGATGGCCCCCGGGGAGAACAGCCTCAGCCTGTTTTGTCAGGACTCCAAAGGGGCTGCATTCAGAGCCAGCAAGCTATTAGCATTGGATAGCGATTCAATTGGGAGGAGAGAGGCGAGAGTCCAATGCTTCCCAAACCTGACCCCTCTTAAATATCATTTGCCACGACTACTTAATGCGTGAATCAGTCCAACCACAGGAATCTTTAACCACAAGCTTGTAGGCAATGCGGCTGTGTTTCACTCGTAGCATAGGGGATGCGGATGATCAGAAAATCTTGGCGACACTGGAATGGGGACCAAGAGTCCTTTGCTTGACTTGAGTGGCTGGGTAGTAGAGTGTCAAGGAATGAAAGAGGAGGGAAGCTGGTAGGAAAGATGTGGGATGGACAATGTGTAAGAGAAGAGAGAAAGAGAGAGAGAGAGAGAAGAGATAAAGAGCTTGCCATAGAGGCAGGCTAGGGGAGTAGGGAGGGAAGTGGGGACATTGGTGGTGGGAAATGGGCACTGGTGGAGGGATGGGTGCTGGAACACTGTATGACGGAAACCCAAATATGAACATCTTTGTAATTGTATATCACATGATGGTGTAATAAAATATTTAAAAAAAAGAAAGATGTGGGATGGACACCTTGAGGAAGGAGTTTTGAACACTTTGGATTTCAAAGGACTGTGGGAGTTTCAAGGAGAATTGGCCTGCACAGGCCAATGATGGACAGGAAGTAGGTGGGTCAAGGATGATCTGGTTGGAAGGTAAGAGCCAGCGGGTTATAAAATGTGATCCTTACCCTCAGAGTGTCTGCGACTGAAAGAGTGAGAAAGGCCACAACCTTGCAGTCGAGATCTCCATATTCACCTTTACCATTTAACCTTTCAGTAAAGGGTAACAGGAGAAACCAGCATGCAGTATTGGAGGGTAAAAAGAAATTCAGAGAGGATCAGGCTGTCATTGATGCAAACAAGTTTGTGTACAGACAGCGGCAGAATATGATATGGAGTAGAATGTTCTTCCTAAGTCAAGCAGGAAGAGAATCATTCATGCCAGGAATTCAGTTGAGCTTGGGATTGTCCAGTCACTTAGACATGTAGGTCATAGAGCTTCCCCCTTTTAATATGTATCATCATAAATGAATGAATAGCCCCTGCTGATAATATATGATCAAAAGTTTAGGCTCACAGTGTGCATTTTCAGTGAATAGCCATTACTGGGGGGATTGAAAAATAAAGGGAGGGGTCAGAGAGATAGTACAGCAGGTAGGGTGCTTTCCTTGCATATGGCAGACCTAGGTTCTCTGATACCATCTAAAGTTGTCCCCCTAAGTACAGAAGGAAGAGGAGGAAGAGGTTGTGTAAGGGGAAGTGGGGAGGAGAGATTCTGTTTCCGTTACCTCACTCCGAAATTGTGCTTTGGCACACAGCTTTCATTGTCATTTGCAGTTACAGTGACCGGAGGCCATTTGTACAATACTCACCTGTTCCTTCCCAGCAATTGTTAGTTACCCTTATATGAAAAGATGATGCAACCTCGTCTTTCACCAGAATCCCATGAAAACTAAATTTGTCACAGATTCATTAGACTAGTGAATCCCAAAATAAATCTCACCTTTTCTTCTCTCCAAAAAACCTAAGTAGTTGCACCAACACCAGTCACCTGCTTCCTTCTGATTTTACTGTCTGGCCAGCCAGTATTGAATGACCCAAAGGGACTGTTCAGGGCCGAGATTTCCAATTGATGTGAGATGTATTTGTGTTTGCCATGTAATTATTCATTTAGCCTTAAAGATCATAGGAAATATGTACAATTATTGTCTACATTTTATAAGTGAGAAAACAGCCTCTCTAAAGATAAGTAAAATCCCTAGGTATCATTGTTTTGATTAAGGTAATAATGAGAATGATTACCAGATATGTGAGAAAACCTCAGATTCTAATAATACAAAACTGGCTTTTAAGGCCGGAGTGATTGTACAGCATGTAGGGCACTTGCTTAGGATGTGGCCAAACTGGGTTGAATTCTTTAGTAGCGCACATTGTCCCCTGAGCCCTGCCAGGAATGATTCCTGAGTGCAGAGCTAGGAGTAAGCCCTAAACACCACCAGGTATACCCACCTCCGAATAAAAAGAAGACACTGATTTTTACTGACTTACCTTGAATAAGAGTTAAGGATTGGTCTTTGGGTGTTATTTGTTGAACTATCTTTGGAAAAATGCTTACATCCATTCACATTGCCAGAGTCTATTTTTATAAAACAAATGCTCTTAAGACAAAGACTGCTGACATGTCTATTATCAGGTTGCTTTCCCTAACAATAGAACTTTATCTTTGAGCACTTTAGTGACTATCATTATGTAAATTCAGAATCTTATGTTGAAATTTATTCATTGTAGTCATTTCATCCTCCACTCATAATAATCGATTTCATTTCTGTGGGTAGATATCTCTCTGGGTATAGATGTAAGTTTCTGAGGCACTTTAGATGGCTGCACCTTTGTATTCGCTCACATCTGGGATTGGTGTCAACACCTTTCTGTCTGCTGTGATTTTCATATTACTACCGACCACATATATGGAGTCAATTTTTTTTTAGCGTTTTGTGCTTCAAAATGTAATGAAAATCACTTTTTCTGTGTTTTATATTTTTCATATAAACTCATTTTTATCTCAAGGGGTGCCAAATAAATAGTTGAATAAATATTATTTCTCCCCTTTGACCATGGAAGGTCAAAGGGGAGAATTAAGCATTTTTCACATCCTCAGAACCCAGGGAGAACCCTTGATTTTAATTGCATTCTGGGTAGACTTTTAATTTTGTCTCTAAGTTTCTTTTCTAGTGTACCAAGATTTAAGACAAATTCTCTTTAACTTTAGAACCCAAGTTCTTCCCCATGTAGCTTTCCCTTGCTCCTTCTTCCCTCCTTTTCTCCTCACTTCTGGTCCTCTCTGTCTCTGTCCCACTTTTATTACTCTCAACTCCTCTCTCCTTTATCTTCCATTTTAATCACCCCTACATTTTTTTTTCTGGCTCAGGGTTTGAAAACAAGTAACACATTTTATAGATAGCATCGCTATAAATTGTCACACCTCTAATGGTTATGCAGCACAATTAAGTGGATTATGAATAGGAGTCTTTGTTCCAAGTTCTAGGAAGAAAGGCAAATACAGAAAAGAAAGGAAAGTCATCAGTGCCCAAAGAAGACTCTCTCCCAAGAGAAATGCTCAGATCTTTGAGACTTCCTGGGAAAGTCATTATCAAAGAAAAGTCCTCCTGCGCAATAAGCTGATAGGTGAGATTGATGAGAACAGGTACCCACGATTCATTGCCCTCAGCAGTTTAGGTCCCATCTTTGTATTCAGAGAGACACTTCTCTAGGTTTGGACGTGCTGAGGCAGCTGGCGTTGCTCACAACAGAGGCGAGAACTATGCATGAAAAATAAGCTGGATATTCCATTACTAATGTAGGGAATGAGTCTGAAAAGGAAAAGGAGAGGCAAAATTATAACCCAAGTCAGTTTGTTGCTGGCAGAAATGGAAATTCTCAGAGCATTGAATGGGGAAGAGCTATTGAATTAAAGAGATTGAATGGTGGAGACAGAAAAAACAATAAAACAATAGCAAACTCAGAAGACCTGAACACATAGAGTGAGACACACTTGTCCTTAATCTAGCCACGGCCAGGACCTGCATATATTTTCTCTCCTCTGTATTATATAAACTAAGTAGGTGTTCTCCTCATCCATGCTTTGTGGATGTGTCATGTGGTTTAGTCTCTAAGGAAAGCAATATGGTGATCTCTCCAAAAAATTTGGAAATGAACTCCCATATGAGCCAGAGATAGACTACTACTTGATAACCATCCCCCAACTGCAAAAAAAATATATTAATTTGAAAGGTATGTGCGTACTTACGTTCATTGTAGTGCTTAGATATAAAAACAATTCAAATACCTAACTTGGGATAAACGGATCAAGAAACTGTGCTGTATACACAGTGGAATACTATGCAGCTCTAAAAAATGAACAAGATCATGCAATTTGCTACAACATGGTTGAATCTGAGGGTGTCGGACTGAGTACAGTCTGAAGTAAAGGGATGACTACAGAATGACCTGTGTCACTTGGGGATTTCAAGATAGCCAGCAAGGTAGCAACAGTGTGCATATGGTGAAAACAGCACAGTGAAAGAACCGATTCCCACAAGTGAGTTGGGGGTGGGGAAGTTGGAAGGTCTTGGGGTATTGGGATCCTTGAGGGAAGGAGATGGGCACGCCAATTATGGGTGTGGTATTGGAATATGTACATGGTAAACCATCATCAACGGCATTGTCAATCACTGAACCTCAATCAGTAGAAAGCGTTTACAAATTTAAGTAAGGATTAGTGTGCAAGTTTTCCTCAAAATCATTGGGACATTATAGGATTTCCTAGAATCTTTTATTACTTTGCCCTCTTCACAAGGTTAACTTTTTTAATATATGACCATGGGAACCATTCACATTTAGATTTTCTTTATTTTCTTTCAGGAGCAATTTGTAGTGTTGTGTTTACTAGTACAGCCTAGGAATAAATCTATCCATACCACTTGATTTATGTTGACGTTATCTAAAATCAACTTATTTCTTTTTCATAAAGTAAGCAGGTATTCCTTCATTTTGCAGACAGTAATAAGACTGCAAGTTGCCAAACAGTCTATTCATCTCTCCACGAGATGTATGTTCAAGGAAGGAGCTATCATTTGTAAAAGGGTCAGGCTCGTATTCATTATAGAAATTTCAAATGTATCTTGAAGTATATATATGTATACACACACGCACACACACACACACATATATATATATATATATATATATATATATGCTGGCATATCATGAAACTGTAAATTAAAGTTAACTCTAAGTTACGGTAATAGGATTCTGCTATTTAGAGAAAAATTATAATGATAAAGCAATAGATGCAAATATACACATATACAATGAAAACTAATTAACAATCTTAGTACATTTGTGTCTTAAAATTGTAATAATTCCTGGGCCCAAGAGATAGAACAGTGGGAGAGGCACTTTTCTTGCATGTGGCAGGCTGTGTTTGATTTCTAGCAACACATATGGTCCCCTTGGCCCCTATGGGTGTGTCCACCCCCAAAATAGGGTCTGGAGGGATAAAGGATGGGTAGAGCACTCGCCTCCCATGTAGCTAACCTGGGTTTGAGTCGCAGCACCTTATATGCTTCCAAGAGCCTAATAGGAGTAATCCCTAATACTCCTATTAGGGATAGAGCCAGGATTAAGCTTTAGGAGTGACCTCAAAACCAAAACCAAACCGACAAAAGCAGAATGTAGATGAAATTCAATTCCACATCAGACAGACTGTGTTGTTTGTGGCTTCTTGTTTTTGCTAAGAAAACCATACTAAAGATGTAGCATATTTGGGGGTTTATTTTTGCTTTCTTTAAGTCATACCCAGTGATACTCAGTGGTCACTCCTGGCCCTGCACTCAGGAATTATTCCTGGCAGTGCTTGAGGGACCATATGGGATACTGGGAGAATCGAGCCCGGGTTAGCTGTGTGCAAAGCAAATGCCCTCTCCTCTGGACTATCTCTCTGGCCCTGCATGTAGCAGTTATATTCTTACTTCCTCTTATATCCTGTCACAAGACAGCAGAGACAATAGACAATATTTTATCTTTGGGGTTTTAAACTGCCGATTGGTAATTTGAACACAGGTATGTGTGTGTATGTGTGTGTGTGTCTGTGTGTGTCTGTGTGTGTACAGTTTATGGCATTGTGTATATAGAAATACACATATATGGACATACATTTAAACTCGTAAATTATATGCCAAAAATTTTGTTATGAAGTTATTCTTTTCTCATTTTCCCATTGGGTCACTTATTTGATGTCTGGTGCTGCCTAATCCTTGGTGGCCTTGTGAAAGATCTTTATTTCCAAGCAAGAGAAGCATGGCCAGCATTATGTTCATCATCAACATCACTTTTATTAGTAATATTATCAAGAATTGTCTTAGGCTTATTAAAAGTCAAGAACTGTGAGGTGCATATCATATGCATTTTGTCATTTAATTATAGTCTATTATATTGCACTTCACACATTCTCACTGTTGAGCTAAAGGAATGGAAAGTAAGGCCTGTCAATAAATAAGAAATAAATATATAATCACTATTCATATTTATAAAGCCTCCAGAATTCAACCTGCAATAAACACAAGTCATCCATTTTGCTGATAAATACCATATTTTAAACAGAATATAAAGCAAGAACTTAATTTTCAAGCAGGTTTGAGTATTAATTTATGAATACCCTCAAATAATGCTAACAGCTTACTCAGGCCTCTTCTATCTCTGCAAGAAGCTGGACTTACATTGCAAATCATTTTTATCAGCCCATTAAAACAGACCCACCATTAGGAAACGCTTGGCCTGCTTTCATTCATTATGTCTGTGGAGTTGAACATTAAAGTATCATAGAAATATATTTTTAGCTATTTCATAAAGTTTCTCACTATAGTGTGTGGAAAGAAATTATTTGTTAAGAACTAACTGAAGTTTGGGCTAATGGTTAGCCTGAACAGAATATAGGAGTACTATTGTTATATTGAGAATTTCTTTCTATTGGGAAAAATACCTCAATACACTGTTATGAACATGATCTCAGGAACTACTTCAGTGGTATGTTCTTTGACATAAACAGAAGTTGTCTATTGTGGCTGCTTCTATATAGTCATCCTCATTTTTCTGATAATATTGTAATATGGTAATATACCATCCCATACCATATTATGGTGAGAGCTGCTACTGGCTCTCACTGTGCCCAGCAGCTCATGAGGCAGACGACCCCCACTCCATGAGGACCTCCATTTTCCACACCGGACTTCCCCCTCGTCAGAACTCTACCCAGCAGACCAGCCTATCACAGCCCAGCTCGGCGTGGCCACAAGCGGCCGCACGGTTCATCAATAAATGCTGGATTTTGAGATGACTACAAGAGTATGCTACCCATACGGCAGAGCCTGGCAAGCCACCCGTGTCATATTTGATATGCCAGATACCAGTAATAATTATAGACCTCATTCCCATGACCTGATGGAATGGTTTGAGGTTCTTTATGTTCCTGGAAGAAGCAGGTGCCCTTGGGCTCTACTTGCATGAGACAAGTCATATGGAGATGTTACTGGTACCCGCCGAGCAAATCGACGATGAACGGGAAGACAGTGATACAGTGACAGTGATTGTAATATGGTATTTGGGATAGCCTCTAGTTATTCGCTTCTGTGGACCTGCTGATTTGTCATTAGAACATGAGTAACCATGATCAGTTCAGTAAGAATAAACTTTAGGCCTCTTAAGAAGTTTTGGGTAAAGGCGGTGAGTCTCTTGACTATTACTATAGGGCTTAAAGCTGCTGTCCGTTCTATAGAATCTAAATTGGGAATCAAACCTTTTATGTACAAGATGGCCTTGTTCTAGTCAGCCTCTATATTCAGTTCTGCCCTGAACCTCTGCTCTATACAGATAGTACATCTTTGTGCTTCGATCCACTGGATTTCATCCCTTGTAAAATATAAATGCATATTTAAAAGTACAGAATTTTGAGTTTTCACCCTCATTGGAAAGACCCAAGAGAAAAGCCAATCTCAAGCCTGGCTCATCAGAGTCCCACCATATGGAGAAGCCTATTTCAAGCCCAGATATGCTGGTCTCAGTGGCTAAAGTCACTGAGCTTCCATGGAGATGGAGCTGGGGTCCCTTTAGCCCACTCTGTCCCACCGGAAGGCCCAGTGGACCCACCCACGATCTGCTCCCTGGCTGTTGGCCATGAACCAGAGACACAGATACACGGGGCAGAGCTGCTACCAGCTCTCCCTGTTGCTCGTTGCCACATTGCAGCCATGTGGTTCATCAGTAAATGCAAGAACTAAGAGCCTACCTACTACTGAGAGTATACCACCCACAAGCAGAGTCTGGCAAGCTACCCATGTTGTATTTGATATGCCAAAAACAGTAACAATAATAGACCTCATCCCCATGACCTGAATGAATGGTTTGAGGCTCTTCGTGTTCCTGGAGTGAGCAGATACCCTTGAGCTACACTAGCACATGACAGGACATATGGAGATGTTACTCATGCCCGCTTGAGCAAATCAATGAACAACGGGAAGACAAGTGATACAAGTGAAGAAAAAAAATTATTGAAAAGAAAAGGTTCTTTGTGGGAAGAAAAGGATTGGGTTATTCCACTTTAGGTGGTAACAGAAGAATGAAAATATTGGCTATAGCCATCAAAGTGTGAACAAATATGCTTTTATAATATGTACTATTTGCCATATTCTTGTTACTCCCTGTCACTACAAAAATTTAATGATATCACCACATCAGTCTTAAGTCTTGCCCCAAATGACATCATATTAAAAACCTAATCTGTGAAGTAAACTGTTTATAGAGTGATTGAGAACTCAAATGGTCAGAAACTCACACTGAAAATTATATTGAAGGCCCCCAAATATTCTTGCCCATGAGAAGTGTATAAACATGCATCATATGCTATTCATATCATCTTGTTGGAAACGGATTACAGTACTATTGCCATGCTGGACATTCAATATGAAGTAAATTCCTTTTTTTAAAAAACTCATTGTCTTTCTGACATTGGGTCTGTTGAGGACTCCCATAAATCATTTACAAATCAAATAATGAGTCCAGACTAGTGGAGTCTATATATCTCACCAAGACTCTGCTCTCAGGGGTCACTGGGAGCTGTGTGGCGTCATACCTGGATGTAACCGTCTCAGCTCAGTAAAGTGCCCTGTTGAAAGGCACGTACAGTCAGACCCTGTGAGAAGTGAGGTGCATAGTACTTAGCTCAAAGTGCATCTGTTTTCTTCCATGGGCCTCGTGGGCAAGGCTTTCATACTTCTCTTTATTCAGCTAAAGTACGGGTTTCCCCAACTAGGAATTCTGAAAATATGAACTCCATTCTAACTTCTATTATTTGCCCCCCAAAGTGACTCTAAGTTTTTTTCCCTGTCCATCTCTTTGTCCATAAAATGAAGCTCTTAGACTGTCTCTCTGGGCATCCTGGCTCTGTTTGCTTCCTTCTGGCTTCATGGTTCCCTTCCTCCTAGTCTAGTTAAATAAATTCAAAGAAAAAAGAAACATGGAATTGATAACTACACAGGGTCTTTTCTTCATAGTATTTGCTTCACAGTCAGTGAATTTTAGCCTATGTATTTTTACACAAATAAGACAGAAGCAAGGTCTTCAAACCAGAATGCCGAGGAAGCACACCTCTGATTTCCCAGGCCCGTTGCCCTAAAATCAAAATGCCTGCTTCTGGCCTCAGCAGGGATTTATCTGTTTTTGGGATAAATGCTTCCACTTTTCCTCTATCACCTCTAATAAAAAAATGCTGTAGGCATACAAAGAGGGCCAGGAGAAAGAGGTCAGGGGGTGGGGTGAGCCAGGTTTATGTTCAATTAACTGTTGAGAAATGCTTCCTCCTTTGAAAGTTTCACTATCAGTTCCACATCTCCCTCCTCTATGCCCCTCTCGGGGCTCCAGGCTTTAAAACAAGGTGAAGGGTTAAACATTTCACTGCTGAAGAAGTATTTATGAGTATTTACGTGCATTTAGAGAAGAGAGAAAATATTTTATTAGCCGACTGCTTCTGGGGAAAATTGATCTGCCTGCTTTATGTGAGAAAGTAAATGTGTCCCCTTAACCTAAAATTGGTGCATCAAATTCTACAAACTCCAATTATCTTGACAAAAATGATTTAACCAGCCACAAAACAATAGGAGACCAAAGAGGAAGGCTCGAGAGGAAGGGAAGATAGCGCAAGAGCTAAGCCTTAGGCCTCTCTCCTTGAGAAGCCTCAGAAGTAGCAAATAGCTCCCCACAGGGCCAGCTGCTTTGGGAGAATGCAGGGCTCACGTTTAATACTAAGTGTGGTCTTTCTGTTTCTGCCAAGGAGAGGCATTTCCTCAACATTTTGTTTCCAGTGCAGAGATTAGTCCTCTCTGCTGGCAAACATTGCGTGAGACCCGTATTTCCAATAAAGGTAGTACCTCCTTGGCAAGGACCCAGGTACACTGTAAATAGTGGGCACATAAATGAATAAAACCAATAGCAATATCATGGAAATTGTAAAATGTTTGTTAGCTCTGACTTCAAACCTCATTTGCATGGCTTTTGTTTCATCTTTTTTCCCGTTTTTATTTTTGTTGGATCTTCAATCTTGTCAGCTGGCAGAAGGACAGCATTACTTGCCATGGAGGAGGTGAATTCCTGCTCTAGGTGTCTTGGAGGAGGTGCGAGCATCACGTAGGGAGTTCAGACCAACCGGAAGTTGCGAAGTATAATCTGTGGCTGTGACAACTCTTTCAGTTGGATTTGATCTGGAGAGCTAGGGCTTGGGGAGGAAGCTTGCCTCGCATGTGACCAACTAGCTGGCATGCCTGGAACCACGAATGGTTATGCACCTCCAAACAGAGTGGTCCTTGCCAGGAGTGATCCAGATATACAGAGCCAAGAGTAAATGCTCAGCGTCACAGGGTGTGGTGCAAAAGCAACAAATAAACAAAAAAAAAAAAATGGAATTGCTTTTTAACCAGGAAAAATTAGAAAACTCCACAGATAGGTTCTAACTCCTTTATCATTTGAGTCCTTCAGAATTATTCTTGAGATAAGGAAGATGCACTATGATAAGGCAGTAGTTTCCTGAGTCGCGGCTAGTATCTGAAATATGGAGTTGGGAGCATCCACCACTCCATCAGGCTCCTTGTGCAAATTTGTGTTATTTACCAAGATTCTGAGTTTGCTTACTCTTGATTTATTTGATCGTGCACAATGGAGATGTTCGTTTTTACCCACCTTGACAAACTCCCTAGTTCATGGCATAAAACAAACAAGCCCAAGGCACATGGACCATTAGAGTCTGGATGAAATTTCCATCGGAATAAATTTGGGGGCGCTCTCTCTCAAGTTCAAAAGATTGGCCATGGGCATCCACACATGCGTATGCCTGCACACACGGACACATGCGCATATCTACTAGCTAAAAAGACAAGGCTGAATTGATCAAGCCCTGCTGCCTGATAACGGCTTCCCTGCACTATCTTCATGGCAGCACATTTTGTAAGGATAGTGTTTTGTAAATTGATATTAAGATAACAAGAGACTCACAGACATGGGGCAGAGCTGCTACTGGCTCTCCCTGTGCCCAGCCGCTCACAAGGCACCCAGGAGGGATGGCGGGTTCTAGCCCGCCCACGACCCCAGCAGAGCCTCGCAACAAGTCAGACGTACACCCCACTCCATGAGGGCCTCCATTTTCCACATCTGGACTTCCCCCTCATCAGAACTCCTCCCAGAAGACCAGCCTATCACAGCCAGGCTCAATAAATGCTGGATTTAGAGATGACTACAAGAGTATGCTACCCGACGGCAGAGCCTGGCAAGCTATCCATGTCGTATTTGATATGCCAAATACCAGTAACTATTATAGACCTCATTTCCATGACCTGATGGAATGGTTTGAGGCTCTTTATGTTCCTGGAGGAAGCAGGTGCTCTTTGACTCTACTTGCATGAGACAGGTCATATGGAGATGTTACTGGTGCCCGCTCGAGCAAATCGATGATGAATGAGAAGACAGTGATACAGTGATAACAAGGAGAACTTAAGATAGTTTTATTGTCTACTACATCCTGTTCTTCAGTGATTTTGCTCTAAATTAGTGTGTCTCCTTTGAAAAGACCAACACGGTCAGTGTCTTCTCCTTGAGATTCCACAGTTATGTCAGCTTATCTCCAGTGCCAGAGCCATTTAGACTTTTGCTATATATTTTATTCTTAAAAATGCCCACAATTCCAACAAAAACTTTCTGGGATATTTTTATTGTTAGTATTCATTTGAAAATGACCATTTCTTTCCCTATTTTGATTCAATTCATTCAACAAATGAATTGCCTAATAATGTCGAAAGTAAAAAAGATTTTTTAAACTTATTTAACAGGTACTATTTTGGATGTTCTTAGAATGATAAGACTGTTTCCAGTTCCTCTTAAATATATTCTATATTGAAATTGTTTACTCTGGTCTGGCAGTTTGTTGGTCTTCATGAAAGTGGGATAGTTTTCAGAAATTCTTTCCCAATTACCCTTAAGTCAGAAATGTTGTTTTCCTCTCTCCTCTCCCTTTGTTGCAGCTGCAATGACCAAGGTTCAAACATTGAGTTGTAGTTGTTGGAGTTTAGCTGTGTGCCCCAACAAAGTCTGGGAGCAGGGTGTAGGGGTCCCCCTTCTGCCTCAGGGTATCGATGGCCAGCGGATGAAGAAAGACGTGGGAATCCACCAAAGTTTCAAAATGCTTTACTTCCACAGGTTCTGGCACACAATCCCTAATAGGAAAACCCTGGACTTAGATTTCTAGCAGGGCCCTGGCTAGGTGTGGGTTTAGAATCCTAGGCCAAGATGGCCGCCACCGTGTTAAGGCCCAGCATGGAGAACAGAGAGGAAAGGGCAAAGAGCAAAAGGCAAAAGGGGCCAAGAGCGAGAAAGAAAGTAGGCTACAGTTTTATATTCCTGCAGACAGGCTGCCCACCCCAAAGGAAAGCTTTTAGGGTCAATTTCCCCAGGTAATTTCTTCCAGGACCTCACCTAGGCCCTTTGAGATGTTAATGCTGCCCAGCCAAAATTTGCCTTGGAAGTGCCCCTGCAGAATAGAATGGAGGACGGTCATCTGAGATGAGCTGTGTCTCAGAATACAAAGGCATGCATCTGTACCAAGCAACATTCTATAGTCAGGAATAAATTTATCCAAGGCTTCACAAGATTCTCATCTTTACTTCAAGTTGTTTTGTATATTAGCCTTTAGACTTATTAGAGAGCCATACTTGTTTGCTTGGAGGCAAAAGAGCATTTTTCTTCTACTTAGAGATCCAAAGTGACCAGGTGAATATACTGGCAAGATCTAGCTAGTCCCACGAAGATTGTGACAGCATAGAGAAAATATTTATACCAGCCAGCATAGAATACATGATAAGACATGCCACATTCTAACTGTCTTCCTCCTATCTACAAATGGCCTGCAGGAGGCAACTCCAGGCCAGATGCAGAGGCTCTGGGCAACAGTGTACTGCAACAGCAGTGTTTGCACATCACTTGTCTGGATGCACTTTGTTGAAACACAAGGAATATCAGCTCTTTAAGTGTTTCCAGGATTGTGATTGACTGTGTGGGCAGTGCCAGGCCTCAAACTCAAGGCCTTATGCTTGTAAATCAGGCCCTGGACCACCTGATTTCTTTTCTTTCTCCAACCTTTAATCTTTCTTTTGCCACCAACAGTTAATCTTTTTTTCACCCAGATTCTGTTATTTCTGTAGCTTGACATTTATGACCTCTTCATAGTTAAGTTTATCAACAATTATAGTATATGGGCTGGAAAATTATATAGTGGGTAGGGCACCTGGGTTTGACCTACCTGCCCCTGGAACCCTAAGTGGTCTGATTAAATACCTTGAGATTTATTTTTAGAAAGAAAACATTTATCAAACATTTTTGCACATGTGCACACACCCCAATAAGGGAAAAAAAGTCAACAGGTAAGACAGTTATTCTTTTTGCAGGAGATTCTCATTAAATATCTCCGCCTTTCAGAAAACATTCACAGGGCAAAATCTACTCTATTTTCTAGCCTGGTAATGCTCCATAGATTATCCCTTGCTCTCAAATGACTGTGTGCTGTTGGTTTTTTAAATAATAATAATAGAAAGGAGACTATTCTTTGGACAAGAGGATGTTCTCATGGAGCTTGTCTTGTGTTCTGAAGCAGGCAGCCTCTCAGTGAATGGTGAGTTGCACTTAAGCCATTAGCAATTTAGGCTTCCAGTCCAAACACCTCTGAAAACAGAAGCCCCTGCTTGCTGGGGCAGTGCAGTGTTGGGATTCTTATGCAGAATGCTTATGAAAAGAAGCATTGTCGCGCATTTCAGAGGGACCTTAAAAAATAATAAATCCGCACTATCTTCTGACTATTTTCATGAATAAATGCCAGTGTCTGACCTTATCTTTTGGCCCTGCCTGTGGTGACTTCTCTACAACTCTGTACTATGGGTTTTGTCGGAGAAAAAGGCATCCAGGATTTTTTATTTTAGAGAATTATTCCAGCTGCCTCAGATTTTTCCTAGGAAGAATAATTCTATTTGGGGATAAATAGAGGTGATAAAAATGGGTCAATCATAATGTAATTTTTTTCCCAAGAAAAAGCAGGAAACAAATTGGGCGCACTTTAAGCCCTGATCCAGACATAAGACACAAGACGTAGGATGTGATGGAAAGGAGGTAATGTGGGGTAAATGGAGTGACCTGGAAAAGAGGAAACAGCTTTATTCTAAGGCCCTCCCTTATGCTTTGAAAATTCAGCTGTTTCTTTGTACTCTGGAGCTATAAAGTTTCTCTGACTTTTGCTGCCCCTCTAAATATGAGTATTTCGGTAGGGAAGTTGTTTGTTTGGTGGGTCATGCCCTGTGATGCTCTGTGGCTATTTCCAGTTAGTGCTTGGGGTCCATGTGGTGCCAAATATAGAAACCAGGGCCTCTGGCATGTGAACGTGCCCTCAGCACATTGAGCACACTTCTAATCCTATGCCTATCCTGTGAGTAGTAGTTATAAGGCTTGATTTTCACGCCCATGTTCTTGCTTCAATGTGGATCTCATTTGCTTGACGCTATTTCTCTTTGCTTGCTTGTTTCCACTCTGGAGAAGCCTGTGTTATTTTTCAAGCACATACTGTTCTCTTTTTCTCCCCTCATATATTTCTAAATAAGTTTGAATAGCAACTCTTGATTCACACATAAAAATTGCACAAAATTTGTGTATAATTTATATTCTGAAAATATTAAGCTCTGAGACGGAGTGATAGTAGAGTGGGTAAGGTGCTTGCTTGCCTAGCATGTGACCGACCTGGGTTTGATGCCAGGCACTAAATATGGGCCCCACCAAAAGTGATCCTTGAGCACAGAGAGTAGGAGTAAGCCCTGAGCACTTCTGGGTGTCACCCACAAAACAAAATTTAAAACTTAATTGAAAATAATTTCACTGTGTGTCACTGTCTTCCCGTTCATCATCGATTTGCTCAAGCGGGCCCCAGTAACATCTCCATATGTCCTGTCTCATGCTAGTAGAGCCCAAGGGCATCTGCTTGCTCCAGGAACATAAAGAACCTCAATCCATTCGGAATGAGGTCTACAATTGTTACTGGTATTTGGCATATCAAATACAACACGGGTAGCTTGCCAGGCTCTGCCGTGCAGGTAGCATACTCTTGTAGTCATCTCTAAGTCCAGCATTTATTGATGAACTGCACTGCCGCAAGCGGCTGAGCGAGCTGGGCTGTGATAGGCTGGTCTGTTGGGTGGAGTTCTGACGAGAGAGAAGTCCGGATGTGGAAAATGGAGGCCCTCATGGAGTGGGGGGTCATCTGGCTTGTTGCAAGGCTCTGCTGGGGTGGCAGGCCAGGGCTAGAACCTGCCATCCCTCCAGGGCGCCTCGTGAGCAGCTGGGCACAGGGAGAGCAAGTAGCAGCTCTGCCCCATGTCTGTGAGTCTCTCCATATTATTTTCTTATATTGAAAATAATAAGTCCTGCAATAATAGTGAAAGGCATCCATCATCATCTGCATTCAGTGACTAGACGGACACATCTATAGAGGTGATGCAGGAGGGTAAGACACATGTGTTACGTCCCTTGAGCATTGTCAGGTAGAACCCAGAAGGTTCCCAAACAATTTCTGGCAGCACAGGGCCTCTCTTGAGCTCTCAAGAGACCTTAAATTCATTAGTTAATTAATAAATAGTGAGAGTCTTCTCTTGCAATTACATTTTATTATGCTGATAGCCTCCACTTTCTGAAAATAGATGGAAACAGACTTGTTCTGGCTATTGGTTCCTTCTATTTCTTCTTTGAAAACTGTCATTATTATTATTGGTTTTGAGGGCACACTTGATAATATTCAAGGGGGTAGTCCTATGCTACATTCAGGAATTACTCTTGGAAGTGCTTGGGAACCTTAAGGAATGCCTGGAGTTGAACCCATGTTATCTGTATGCAACACAAGTGCCCTACCCACTGTATTTTCTCTCCAGCCCCAAAATTGTCATTGTTAATCAGAACACTTCAACTTACACACATCGACTGTTTGATTCTTTTATTAGTTGAATTGAAAAGACATGAAGATGACCAGAGAGATAGAACCGTGGGTAAAGAATTGAAGTTGCACATGGATGGCCTGGCTTTGATTCCAGGTACCCTATGGGAGACAGACGTGGGGCAGAGCTGCTACTGGCTCTCACTGTGCCCAGCCACTCATGAGGTACCCAGGAGGGATGGCAGGTTCTAGCCCTGGCCCACCACCCCAGCAGAGCCTCACAACAAGCCAGACAACCCCCACTCCATGAGGACCTCCATTTTCCACATTTGGACTTCCCCTCGTCAGAACTCCACCCAGCAGACCAGCCTATCACAGTCCGGCTCGTGCAACCGCTTGAGGCCACGCGGTTCATCAATAAATGCTGGATTTTGAGATGACTACAAGAGTATGCTACCTGCATGGCAGAGCCTGGCAAGCTACCCGTGTCGTATTTGATGCCAGATACCAGTAACAATTATAGACCGCATTCCCATAACCTGATGGGATGGTTTTGAGGCTCTTTTTTGTTCCTGGAGCAAGCAGGTGCCCTTGGGCTCTACTTGCATGAGACAGGTCAGATGGAGATGTTACTGGTGCCCGCTCCAGCAAATCGATGATGAACGGGAAGACAGTGATACAGTGACAGTGATACCCTATGGTTCTTTGAACATTGCCCCAGGAGTGATCTTTGAGAATAGAGCCAGTAGTTAGCCCAGGGCACAGTCAAATATAGCCAAACCCACCACCACCAGTGAGAAGGTGGGATGGGGGGGTGAGGTAGGAGAGAGGGAAGGAGAGAAGGAAGAGAGGAAGAGGTGGGAAGTGAAATTTAAGCTGGGTAGACGTTAACTTTTAGTTGTTATGTATCTTTACTGCAATCAAGGCACCTTTACCAGACTGATAGAGAAAAGGACAATATTCCCATTTTTGCCCACTTTGATTCTTCTTTTACAGAAGTTCTTTCCTGGCTCTTTACTGTCCTGGTTGGATCCACAGGGAGGGTCAGTGACCAACAGGCTGGGAAACTGCAGGAGCACATTTTGGTGGCAGGAGTCACTCTCTCTTTAACCAGACCTGAGAGTGTGGTAGAAGAGTGAAATTTAGCTCCATATCATAACTCTAGAGCATGGGTGATCTGCATCACTGATGCCAGCTTCCTAGATCAGTGGAGAAAGACTAGTAGAACCAGTGGATCCCAGAGGCTGGACTCCAAGGGATAGGGAGAGAGTTCTGGTGGATCTTTGAGTTGTTAGCAGACGATGCTTGAGGAAGACTCAAGTTCCATGAGGTTCTGATGCTAAGTTGCTGCTGGGACAATTGAGTTTAGCTTCAAGTTACTTGTAACCAAGAGGTCTGGCAAGGAAAAGACATGGCACTAGTTCCATGTGGTACTGATGCTAAGTTGCTGGGGCAATTGGGTTTAGTTTCTGACTTTTTTTTTGCTTTTTTGGGTCACACTGGCAATGCTCAGGGGTTTCTCCTGGCTCTGCACTCAAGAACCACTCCTGATGGTGCTCGAGGACCACATGGGATGCTGGGGATCGAACTCAGGCTGGCATGGGCCGGCTGCGTGCAAGGTAAAGGCCCTACCCGCTGGGCTATCACTCCGGCCCCTAGTTTCTGTTCTTATACCCAAGAGGGTTGGCAAGGAAAAGACACAGCATAACATTTGCAGAGTTGGAGAGTATCCTTGACCGAATTCACCACCAATTCACTTTCATTATACTTAGAATGAAAATTTTGTATGATTTTGCTCCTTCTTCTAGTGAAAATGATCTTGTAGTTAGCTTAGGTCAGTGGCCACCATAAGAACTAAATCTTTGGATTCATATTACTAATCCAGATTTCGGTCTCTTTGCCTTCTCTCTACTTGGCCCTCCACAACTACCCTATCACCCTGTTACTTGGCCAGGGAAAGAGATTCCTATGCACATGTTTGTCCCTCTGATGAGATTTAGCTCTCCTTCTCTTTCAAGTCAGATTTATTTAGGCATCCCTTCCTTCCTGTCGCTTCTCAAAACCAACTCTCTTTATAAACTGTTTTATATGAAGTATCTTCCGTCTTTGTCTCTCTAAGTCACTATATTTGTAACTTCACATATGCATGTCTTTTATCCATAATACACATATATAAACATAAAATCTTTTTAGAGATTTTTTAAAAAATAACTTAGTTATAGAAATTTGCTCAGAACCTCCTTAAAGTTTGATTGTTAGCATGAAATCTGGTGTTTGAGGAATTTGATGACACGTGAATAAATTATTCAAGCACTATGTTCAAAGCTGTTCCATGAAATGACTACATACATTAGAATCATTTGGCATATCTACGTAGAATATAGATTCTCAGGAACTTTATGCTAGGCTCTGGAGTTGAAGAGACTTGATTGAATTCTGGGATTCCATAATATTTTTTAAAATGCATTTGTAGGTTATTTGAAGTATTTTATTCCAAAAATTTTAGGACTGCTTGTGAATTAAAGAAAAGAACTAGTAATTCGGTCAGATAATGGAACTTATGGGAAAGTGCTAATGAATAAGATTCATTTATATATGGGAAAGAAATTAGAGCTGATTAATAATGGGCAAGAAGTTGACAGTATTGAGATAACAGATTCCACCCACAATGATTTCTCCGGGAAGAGACGTACCTCAGGAAGGAAGGAGTCCAACTCAAGGTAGGATTAGGAGGCCTCTAATCACAAAGGCAATTAGAGGTGACGAACGTCATCACAAGGGAAGAATCGGTTCACTTCAGACCACAAAGCGACTCTGAGTAAGCCTCTTAACTTTCTCTGAACCTCAATTTCTCATCTGCAAAGCTCTGTGATGATAATAATCCTTTCATAATATTTTTTTGGAGGCAAAATAAGTCATGCAAGGAAATGTGCTTTGAAAACTGCAAATCAGTTACTTAAATTCAGGTTGTGACCACTACAAAGTAGTTGGTTATATAAGTTACTTAAATTCAGGTTCTGACCACTGAGAAGTAGCTGGTCACCTATAAGGCCGTTCCCCGTTAAGGTGTTTGCAGCAACAGAAGCGGGTGTGTTGGTTGCAGTAACACTGCTGCCGAAGTGTCTGTCTCTGTTTACTTGACCTTTTTGGCCAAATGATTGCCAACGAAGTCTGTTCCTGAACATTTTCCAGTTTGTAAAAAACACCAAAACTTTGAAAACTGTTTTAGTTTCCTCTTTTCCCTTTAATTGTGTTCATCCCTGACTTTTGTCCTACTGGACTGTGAGTCTTGTGTGTTCGTGACATTTCCATACTGCAGTGCCAGTAACATTAGCAACAGAGCTGTGTCCTCTGGAGGAGCTCCAGAGCTTCCATTGAGTGCACAAGTGGGTTTGATGTACCTACAGCCATAGAGCTGAGGAGGTGGTGGTGAAAGATCCCAATGATTGAGCTGTCTAGGAGCAGGGGAAAACATACACGAGGTGTACTAGTGGTAGGGAATAATGCAAAGCTCCACACCAAAGGGAAGTTGTACATCAGGAAGAATTACAGAGGAAATGCTGGGGGGTGACCTTTGATCCAGGCCATGAGTATAGATTCCAAAAGTTGAAGGAGTCAGGGAGTAAGAGTCAATAAATGGTTCAGAAAAAGTGTACATAAAGACTGAGAGAAGGCCAAAGCGCAAAACCGACAGCTTTGAGCTAAGTTTCACTACCATATGCTTTGTAGAACACTCCTGATAGTTTTTGAAATGAGAATTTTACTTAAAAAATAGACTGGTAGCTGTGGCTCAGTGAGGTTCACTTGTCAGCTTCTGGATATGATCCCTGACGCCTAAGAAAAATATATCTTATAATTCTTTGTCCACTCTGGACTTAAGAAGATGAGGCAATGCTGATCCCACTGCCGGAGAGCAACTTTGTCGTCCCACTGGGTGAACTTCAGGTTTCTCTCTTGGTCGAGATCAGTTGTTGACGCTCACCCACATCAGTTGCGTATGGGATTACTTGGTTTAGCAGCCACTGAGGTCTTTACCCTATGATTTTCTCAGATGCCAGAGCCCACATCTTTATGAAAGGGGCATTTATGATAGAACCCCATAAATGATTTTCTGTATTTGGGAACCTTTTATTATAGACAACTGTTTTGGAAGTAGATGACCATGTAAGATAGTAAATTTAAAAACAACATGTTAGTATGGATGCTTATAATTGAACGGTAGCAACAATGAAGAGTTGCTGCAAATTGTAGCATCTTTACAAAAAGGAGCTGTGTATTGCTGGTTGGTTTTAGGATTGGTTTTTAGGGTTTTTTTTTTTAAGAATTTTAATTTTTTATCCAATCACTGTATTTCACTCTTTTAAAAAACTCAGTTTCTAATAAGTAAATCATTTTGCTAATGAATACCTCTGCCCATAAAAGAATAAAAGAAAAAGTGCTGGCGATGTCCATAGCCTGACCCCAAGCAAAGAGAGAAGACAAGACACAGGAGAAAGATTAAAAACCTTGGCAGCCAGGGCTAGAGGAAGAGAAAGTAATTTGCTTTGACCCAGGCAATAAATCTGCTGGGCAGTAATGACCATCTCTTGACACCAGGAGTGACATTGATCGAGTGGCCTGTCCTGGGCTGACTCCCCAACTCCCCGGAACCACAAAGCCTCTGCCGAGTGTCCGTGTCACTATTTATGAACGAATGTCAGGGCGCAGAGATAAAGGGATGATAAAGGTACAATGGTCTCTTTAAGTTAATGTGAGACCTGATTGAAATCATCACAGATGCCATTCTGGGCACCCAAGAAGGGTGTTTATGTTATTTTTCATCTGTGGAAGCGTTCCCAGAACATCATAGTCCCAGGATAGCAAAGTTCTCATTGGAATGAAAACAAACAAACAAACAAACAAACAAACAAAGGCAGTCTGAAGGGGGCCAGTGGTACAGTCGCATTGTTGATTCAGCCGTTGGCTGGGAGAGGTGGGGGGTCCGTGGAAGGGATTCAGGTCCCTCCTTTGGAAATGTTGGGGCCAATTTTCAAATGAGAGGTAAAGTCAACACCCCACCTCGACCCAGATTTATTATAATAAATCTCATTTATATAAATTGACTCAGATGGTTAAGCCAAGTTGCATTTTATTTTCCCTTCTGACAAAAAAAGTGATGTGATATTCATAAAATGATACTTAACCTGCATTTTAAAAATGTGGTTAACGTTCTAATATGCATGAAAATATATTTATTTCACATGGAAGAAATGAACACTAACCCCCCATATATCCAACATGCAACTCTTCTAGCTTATAAGATGCTGTTATTGTTATGACTACGCCTGTTCCATTTCTCCCCCTGAACAGCAGTGATTAGTAAGAGTTCTTTGATTTATCATTGTTTTGTTCTTTACAGTTGCGTATATATATACAAGGTGTATATATATATATATATATACAAAGTATATATGTATATAATACAAGGTATATATATACTTTGTATATATATTTTTACTTTGCATATATGTATATAATATTGTGTATATCTATATATAGGTGTATATATGTAGATATACACATACATACTTTGTATGAGTGTGTGTGTGTGTGTCCCAAAAGAGCATATTGCTTATTTCTCCATGTTTTGGGTTCCTGTAAGTAGATTTACTCATAGATATTTTCCACTATACCTCCATACTGAAGATTTCAAATTTATATACTTCAATGTGAAAATGTCTTGGATGGGGCCATCATATTACAGCCCTGGCAAAATCTAGCCGGACCACACAGATAAGAATCAGGGGGCTTACTCCTGCTCTGCATGCAGGGTCACTCCTGGCACCGCTCAGGGGAAGCATGCAGTGCTAGAGAGCAGAACGTGTCATTTCCGTGCAGGCCAGCTTACACCCCACCTCCCAACGGTCTCTATTCTTATAGTCAACTAGTTACAAATGTTTTTTCCTCCTCTTATCTCTAAGAGGCTTATTTTCAATAGATACATAAATATAATAGCTCAACATGTATCTACCTCATAGATTTGAGTTTTCCTTTTGGTCTCCAATATAAGAAAAATTATTTTTTCAAGCTGGGCATGCAGCCAACCAGGTTTGAAGCCCTGTACTGTATAAATTTCTCCAGTGGTGTCTACTGAGCCCAAGGTCAGGAATAAGCTGTGGGCCACACCACAAGTTGGGTCCAAGCCCCCTCCCCACAACCACCAACTAAGAAAAAAAGAATTTAGAAAGTTCGCTTTGGGACACATGGCATCTACAAAAGAGTTTTCTTTAAAAGTAAAGATGGAGCATGATACAATTAAAAAATATATATTTTAAATCATAAAGATTTTTAGATCATGTGATTTTTCAAGAGATAATAAAAAGTGGAAAATATAGAATATGACTATGAAAAAAAATAAAAGTAAAGCACGATTGTAAAATATCCCAGCCCATGCTGAAGGCCACTTGATGGCTTCCTATTTGCATGCTCATTATCATAAACATTCTAATCTAAACACTCAGGGCCTGTTCGGATAGGCACATTCTCCATAATCTGCTGTTCATCGTGCGTGCTATGACAACTGACATAAATAACAGTAACTTCTCAAAATGCTTGTGCTCATTCTGACCCCACCACAAGTACTGGGCTGAGAGTCTATTTTATTCACTTTCTTTCCCAATATTTTCCTTTTTTATTGGGCTACACTGGTTCATGATAGGGTCAAATGGAAATGTTACTGGCACCCACTCGAGCAAATCTATGAATAACGGGATGTCAAGTGATCGAGTTCTTTGTTTGGGGTGTGGTGTAGAGAAACCAGAAAAGCAAAACCTTAAGTACCTATGTTCTAGGGCATCAAGTACAATTAGAATTTTCAGAATAAGTCTTCAAAAAGGTCATCAACGCTACTGTTTTACTGACTGTTTTTATCTTATGTCAATACGTCATGCAAAATTATAAAAAAATAGAATTTATTATACATGGCATGTTTACTGCATAAATGTTCAAATATTAATATATTTTTCTGTGTATGTTTTTTGAAAATTGAAGAAAACATTTCCTGATCATTTGTGAATTTATAAAGAATTTTGGGGTAGAAAATGAAGTTTCTGTTGAAATAGGAGTAATAATGGCAGTCTCCCCAAGAGTGATTTTGTGTGTCTCAGAATGTTCAGGGAGACGAGAAAGGCTGACAATCAGGTTACAACCTCTAAAGACTGCTCCGCTCTCAGGACCGTCGACTCACCGACAGAGAAATTATACTTCATCATGGAAATGGAAGCCAATCCATCTTAGGAATGGTGCTTATGTAGATGGCTCTATTTAGAAATACTATTATAAAGCTAACCCAGGAAGTTCAATTTCCCTCCCCAGCTAGCGTATCTTTGGAATTATTTTCCTTGCAGATCAATGGAACAGAGAATAGAATTGACTTCTCTTTGTCGGCATTCATACTTCAGGTACCCCCAAGTGCTTTGTGTAATGAAAAACAGCAATGTTGGTGCCTTAAATAAAACATTGACAATAATGCTTTCTTTCTCCCTGGCATTACTGCAGAGATGGAACTGATTTGGAGTCAAACAGCATGAGAAAAAGATGCATTCCTTTAAGTTAATATAGCTGGAAAGCATACATAATTATAGATTTGTCAAAGTTCTGAAACACAGACTTCCTGTTATTCAGAGTGGTGGGAGAGGAAAAACGGCCCTGTTTATTGCAGCTTGTGTCTGCCTTCACTCCATCAATATGAATAATTGAGGACCGAGAAGATATTGCCTTCTCTTGTGTATTACTTGGCACAGAAAGGCCAAATAACTATTGTGAAAAAAATACATGAATAAATGCAATAAATTCAATTAGTGCTCTCTATAGTTCATGAGATGATGATACCAATGTTGACGACACTGTTACTGAATTACTAACATTTGCTTAATATATTAGGTTATCAAGACTGAGAGGAGAGTTTCCATATTCTCACCAAAACAATAGCAAGTATTAGTCATGAATCAGTGGACAAGGATTTTAGAGTAGTGTCTTTGAACCCTTGCTCTGAATGTCACTTGATTGCATTTGAGGGGTTGTGGTCAGAGGTGAATTTCAAAGATGCGCAACTACAGAATAGTTCGAATTAAAGCATCCGAGCAGACATCACTGCTTGTGTGTAAACCATCGTTGAGAATAAACTTGCATGATGGCAGCCTTTTGTCCTCAAAATAACCGTTTTGTCTACAGGGTACAAGAATTGCTTTTATTTTCTAGAGTAGAGAGAGAGGCATGCTTTAATGAAGGATTGTATGCAGACCAGCAGCACTAGAATAAATAGTGAAATCTCCTCCAGTGAGGTACATCCTGTGTGGGGCCTAGAGCATCAAGATAACTCATTGTCAAATATTCTTTTTTTTTTTTTTTTTTTTTTTTTGCTTTTTGGGTCACACCTGGCGATGCTCAGGGGTTACTCCTGGATCTGCACTCAGGAATTACTCCTGGTGGTGCTCAGAGGACCATATGGGATGCCGGAATCGAACCCAGGCCGGCACAGGCCGGCCGCATGCAAGGCAACGCCCTACCTGCTGAGCTATCGCTCCGGCCCTCATTGTCAAATATTCTTTTGCAATGGGAGATGGCCAATCCTCCGCTTCAGAAGACTTCTATCTCTGTTGTTGTAGATTGACTTTTTAAATGGAAAGTTTATTCATATGATTTTTCACTTATATGCATTGTAAAAAATAATGAGTGGTCATGCATAATTGAACTAATTCCCATATAATAATATTTTGTGAATATATATGAAATAATTATTATGTTATTGTACTTTAGGGTAATTACAGTTTCAATAGTATTATATGAGCTACTAGTAATGGTAGTAGTAGGATCTAAGAACAAACAGTGTATAGTGATATATTCCTGGTCCAAGAAATCAGTCAGTCCCACTGAATGAAGGTGACCAGGAAGAGTTTTCAGCTCAGGTCCCCAAAGGTTTATCAGATCTGACCAGATGAGAGAACTTTCTCTTAGCCCTGATTATTAGGAGAAAATTGAAATTGATGTCAGGTGCTCTGGAACTGGATTTACAATACTCAAGCTGAAAAGCTTTATAGCCATATTTAGATGGATTCTGGCACAAGACCCACTAATTTTAAACTTTTCCTTTTTTCTTTTTGCTTGCATTAACTCAAGAATTAATGAGGCCTGTAAGTGGTAGTCACTGTTCAAATGAATCTAACAACTTCCTTATGGGCTAGGGATCTTCTCTTGTTCGTGACTCTAACCTTGACTCTGGGATTATTTATTTATTCCATGTCCTTATGTTGCTTTATGCAAAACTGGAATACCATCAGGAAACTGAGCAAAAGGGACTAATTTTCCACCCAATGGAACCTAGAATAAGCAGTGAATATAGCTTCGGTTTATTCAACCAACAAGTATTTGGGAACTACCTCCCATCAACCAAATTCTGCCCAGCCACTAGAAATAAAGCCAAGTTAGGCAGACAGGTAGATAGGGGGCCCCTAGCAATAAGTTTTGAAGAATAATAAAACCAATATTTGATCAAAAGAAGTTACTGTTACCAGTAAAGGCACGGCCCCCCTGTGGAGTTGCAGAAATTGAGGTCTGATAAAATTCTCATGAATCAGTCCAGAGAAGATTGGACCCCCAGAGGGAGAGAAGAGACTTAAGCATGAATAAAAGGATGCAATAAGAACATAATTAACTATCCAAAGCTCACCCTCTTCACCTTTGACAGTCCCCTGACATCTCTGATATATGCAGAGAGCTCCAACCCAAGACAGCTTTGGGTACAACAATCTGTAACCCCTTCAAAAAAATTCTTCTTATCCAGAGATCCCAACTTCTCTCTTGAACTCAGTCCCCTTTCTCTTCTGGTGAGAGGGGGCAGTGAGGCCATAGTAGGCAGGGATTGAGGCCTATGTGCTCAGGAATGACCACTGGCAGTTCCCTGAGAACCATATGTGGTGCCGGGGATCCAGCCGGGGTCAACCACATACAAAGCCAACATCTGATCTTCTGTATTATCTCTTCGATGCTTTTTCCATTAAATAACATTTCTTTACTTCACTGTTTGCCCCTTCCTGAAATTCCTGCGTGCAAGATTAGACAATAACCCTGGGAGTGTTGGGCAGAGGTCATACATGACTTTCCCTTCCCTTCATAAACAAATCCTTATCGCTGCCTGAGCCCACAGGTCCCTGAAAGCACAGATGAAAGGGACCTGATCCTGTATGGTGCAGATCAAATGGACCCTAGGGACATTGACCTTGTGGGCTGAGAGGACCCTAGCTCCTGTGTGAGACAGACACTAAACTTCCTAGTCCCCAAACACTTCCCCAATGGGCAAAGAAGTAGGTTAAGTGAGAGGACAGTCTCACTCTTGCTACATCCTTTGCAGCTGACTTTCTCCACTGCCAACACAGCTCTAACGAAAGGAATGTAACACTGACCAGCCAGTTATGAGAGGGATAAATGGTTAGTGCTTAGAATAAGGAAACCGACAGAGGGCCATGCAGAGCATGGAGGGAGAGCCATGGGGTCCAGAAGACGGGACAAGCATCCCAGATGTGAGAGATTCTCAACAGAGATCTCTGTGACCAAAGTCACCCAGGAATCTCTGGGTAGGGAGGATTCAGGTTGACCAGTTCAAAAATAATTAAATATAATTGCTTCTTTACCATTATCCTAAGTTATACTGGCTCTTTAAAAAGCATTTCTCCTCTAGAAATTTTTACTATTATTACTATTTCTTCCTAAATTTCTGAGATTGCACAAAATAACTAACAATTTTCCCTCCATATAGGTACTTCTCCCCAGGTGGTTAACAACTTTGATAGGTCTTCTACTTCCTAATTTAGTTGCTTGTTGGCAGTGCTCAGGAGATGAGACTTGATTGTTTGCTTCTGTCTTTGGGAAAAGGATACAGCTCTTTGCAGTGCTAGCTTTCAGTGGCTCTGGGTTTAAGCTCATAAGAATAAGTGGGATAAACAGAGCAATGCTCATCAATAGGCAGAGTTTTCCCCCCCCAAATTAAACTCTGTGCTAAATGGACCAGCTCCTGTTCAAATGCATGAAGAATGTGTTTCCAAACAAATCCAGGGGAAAATGTGGGTTTTAACCAAAAAGTTGCTCCAGGCACCCTCATAATGACAGAAACCTGAAACATGCAGATACGAAAGCCCGAAAGAGCTTTTCATTGATTTTTCTTAGCTGCGTATTTTCTGTATTCCAAAGCTCTTGCAACCTAGGCTACTTCATAGCTGCCAGCTTTTATGAATGATTGGTTTCTGCTGATTCAATCTGGGAAAAACCCTTATGACGAGACAATCCCCAGTAGCCACCTTTATAGTCTTAGTACTGTTTCATGACTCCAGGATCTCCCATTTCTCTGTCTAAACACAGGGTATCTGAACACCAAACAGAGTGGTTGCAGGATTCTTTTCTTCAGTAGATCAGTTATCTATGAGACAATTTAGACAATATGGATGATCTGAGAATTCAAACATGCTTCACGTCACCAGACTATCACCAGACACCCGGTCATGCAGATCCCAAATCTACCTTCTGTGTTTTCACCTGTGCTTATTCTAATTCCTGCCATGATTTTCCTCCTACGGGTACAATCTTCTATTTTCAGAAGATTTTAGGATAAGGTCCTTCCCAGAAACTTTCACATTTATACATTGTATACAGTTCTAGACAGGTTCTAACTGATACCAGTAAGCCTACCAAGAAGCCAGAGCAACCCACACATCATGTGGTCAGTCATTCTCAACTTCCAGACTCCATAGTTCCTCAAAGCTCCATCCAAGAGAAAACCTGATCTTTCCCCTTTAAGTTTCATCAGTAAATGCTCGAGATGAGAGCCTTATACTGATAGGATACCACCTACACGGCAGTGCCTGGCAAGCTACCCATGTTTTATTTGTTATTCCAAAAGCTAGTAACAATTATGGACCTCAATTCCATGACCTGAAGAATGGTTTGAGGCTCTTCCTGTCCCTGGAGAAAGCAGATACCCTTGGGCTACACTTGCTTGAGACAGGACGTATGGAGATGTTACTGGTGCCCACTGGAGCAAATCCATGAACAAAGGGAAGACAGTGATAGTGATACAGTGATATTCTAATTCCTGCCATGATCTTCCTCCTATGGGTACAATCTTCTATTCTCCATGCATAGATAGGTGTGGTCGGTGGGCTGTAATGATCTCAGTGAGCTTTACCAGTTATGCTCCATCCATTATCTGAGACGAATTCTAATTTATTGAATGGGTACACTTGGAAGAAAGCTTTAAGGGTATGAAAAAGTAGAATGGGGTAAAGACAGCACTTTAGGTGCATTTTGACCTCCACCTAAACCTACTGGGAATTCTGAAGAAAAAATTAGCCACATTTGTTAATATAAGTAACTTGAGAAAGAAAGAGGGGGCGTTCATGCCTTAGAACAGTCAGCCATGGTTGTGAACACCACCTGGAGGTTGGAAAAGAATGAGCTGTCAGACATCCTCAGGGAAGTTCTCAGAGATATTTGCAGCTAGGAGCTACGAGCTGTTTATGGGAAGGACTTTGGAGATAGGAACACAAGTCTAGCAAAGGAATCCAAGCAGGAAATGAGTGTTATCTGTATGACTATAGCACAATGCCTTGAGTTGGTTATGGTAGTGATAATCATGGCCGTGAAGGTAGTGAGAGCGATGGCAGTGGTGGTGGAGAGAGTGATGGTGCTGGTGGTGTGGCAGTGATGGTCACGTCAAGAGTTGTGGCAATCATGATGACCAGGGTGGTGGGGAGGGTAGTTATAGTGATATTGATGATGGTGGTTGTGTTAGTGATGGCAGCGATCGTGGTGGTGGTAATGATAGTGGTGGTGATGACGGTGATGGCAGTGGTAGTGATTATGGTGATGGTGTCAGTGATGGCATTAGTGATAGTGATGAGAATGGTTGATAGTGATGGTGGTGATAGGAGTGGTTGTGGTGTTGGTGATAATGGCATAATGAAAACAGCAATGGTGATGGTGGTGATAATGATGGTCATAGTGATATTTATGGTGATGACAGTGATGGTGGTGATAATGATGGTCATAGTGATATTTATTGTGAAGACGGTGATGGTGGTGATAATGATGGTCATAGTGATATTTATGGTGAAGACGGTGATGGTGGTGATAATGATGGTCATAGTGATATTTATGGTGATGACGGTGATGGTGGTGATAATGATGGTCATAGTGATATTTATGGTGATGACAGTGATGGTGGTGATAATGATGGTCATAGTGATATTTATGGTGATGACGGTGATGGTGGTGATAATGATGGTCATAGTGATATTTATGGTGATGACGGTGATGGTGGTGAGAATGATTAGTAATTACACTGATACTGATAACAGTGGTGGTGAAAGTGATGGCAGTGTTTTCCCACCATTATTCACCTGTGCTGTAAGGACACTCATGTTTACTAAGCCATTTTCCCCTCAGAGTAAACAGTTAGCAATTTGTCACTGATTCTTTATAATTCACTTCCAAAATGGTGTAGCTTGAGCTTGAAAGATCAAGAAGCTCCAAACAAAGGACATAATTACTTGGGTTGAAAATGTCATTGATGATTTATTATCTATGGAGTTGGTCACGATCCCCTGAAATGGCATGTTGTGTTCGTCAGTTTCATGGACCTTTAGAAGAGCAGAGCAGAATTTCCCATTAAGGAGCAAACATTGTTTTCAAGTTTCATGCTTCAGTGGCACCTCCCACCCCCGCCCGCCTCTGGGGAAAGGCCTTTGCCACTAAGCACTACTTAGAAAGCAAACCAATGGCAAGCGCCCAAACAGGCGTGCAATTAAGTGTGATGCTCAGACGCAAACTTTCAATTCAGCCGTGAAAGGCTAATTTAAAGATGCTTCACCTGGCACGGAAATTAGAAAGCCACTCCATCTTCCAATCTTCTCAAGACAAGTAGGGAACCACTGTGTGCAACCTGCATGGCCTTGGAGAGTCGAGCTAATGCCACAGCAGAAATAATAATTATAACTGCACTCCTCTCCTGGGTGTCTCTGGATGAGTGAGGCAAAGCTGATGTGTATCATTTAATAATGAAAGAAACCCTGTCAAGTACCGAGTCTAATTCCTGTTTTTACCACCCGATACTGAAGCACAAGGAGTTCCTATGAAGTGCCGGTTTCTGCAGATTGCCATGGATAGGCTCTGCCTCGTGCAGCTGTGGAATGAAGGAAAGCGCTTAAGTGCGATCCAGGAGGTGAAGAAAACCTACAAGAGTCTGTGAATATTCAGAGGTGGGCGACTTTCCTGAGAGAAAGCAGAGCACAGCAGTTTCGGAACCTCTCCATAGCAAGTGGGAGCCTCTGTGACTGAGCAGAGCCTCTCACACTGCAGAGCCTGAGGGCTGGTCTGGAGAGAGGCACAGCTGCAAAGCAGCAAGGAAGAGCAGGGCAGGGCTTGGGAGCTCTGCAAAAGGGGATTTTTTCTGATCATGAGAAGCAAAACCCACAAAAGCAGTGGGAAACTCTGAATTTTTGTTTAATGGCAGGAAGACAGAGACCTTCCCAGGCAGTGCTCAGGAGACCTAAAAACTAGTCACAGCAATGCTTGGCTAGCAAGGCCAGATGGGTTTGAGCAAGGGCCAAGACTGGGGACTATTTGGGGTCCCAATGGTGGAAACCATCTGTCAGTGCCCAGGGGCCACCAAGGCCACACCCAGTGGTGCTCCAGGAGCCATGCTTTAGGATGGGTCAATGGTTGGAAGTTTGCCACAAGAGTTTCTGGGGCTGCAGAGGGCAGTTAGGATAAAGAAGGGACCGGTATGACAGTGATAGTGGAGATGATCGCTTTGGACAGAAACTGAATGTTGATAGTAGGTAAAGGGATATACTTAATAACCTTTCAGTATTTCTATTGCAAACTTTAAGGCACAGAAGGACAGAGATAGAGAGAGTGAGAGAGTGGGGGGGATAAAAGCAGGTGGCAGGAGGAAGGAGGGAACTGGGGACATTGGTGGTGGGAAATGTGCACTGGTGAAGGGTCAGGAGTTTGAACATTGTATAACTAAAATCCAATCATGAAAAAATTTGTGACTGTTTATCTCATTGAGATTCAATGAAATAAATAAATAAATAATGTTTTATAAAGGGGGCATGCATGTTTTGCCTAGAAAACCCTAACATTTCTACCAAAATCCAATAGATACTTAGAGTGGCAGGGTGCAAAATTAATACCCAAAAGTCAATGGCTTTCCTATATGAAAATAACGAAAGAGAAGAAAAAGAGTAGTATTCTTAATGATCCCACTCACAATGTGCCACAGAAAATCAAATACCTAGGAATTAGTTTAAGTAAGAATGTAAAGGACCCAAACAAAGAAAACTAAAGAACATTGCTTCAAGAAATAAAAGAGAACATGAGGAAATGCAACCATATTCCCTGCTTATGGATTGGGAGAATTAACATTGTCAGAATGATAATACTCCCTAGAGCTTTATGCAGATTCAATGTGGTTCCTATAAGGATACCCATGACATTCTTCAAAGAAATTGATCAAATACTCATGAAATTTGAATGGAATAATAAACCCCCATGGATAGCTAAAACAATCCTTGGGAAAAAGAAGATGGGAAACCACCTTTCTCAACTTCAAACTGTACTACAAAGGGTAGTAATTAAAACAGCATGGTATTGGAATAAAAACAGGCCCATGGAGCTATGGATTAAAGTTGAGTATCCTGACACCCAGCCTCAAATACATGATCATTTAATCTTTGATAAAGGAGCAAAAAGTATAAAATGGAGATGGAGTAAGGAAAGTCTCTTCAACAAATGGTGCTGGAAAAGCTGGGCTTCTACATGTAAAAATGAACTTAGACCTCTGTCTAACACCAGGCACAAAAGTCAGATCAAAATGGTTAAAGATCTCAATCACTGTATCACTGTCTTCCCGTTCATCATCGATTTGCTCAAGCGGGCACCATTAACATCTCCATATGACCTGTCTCATGCAAGTAGAGCCCAAGGGCACCTGCTTGCTCCAGGAACATAAAGAGCCTCAGACCATTCCATCAGGTCATGGGAATGAGGTTTATAATTGTTACTGGTATCTGGCATATCAAATACGACATGGGTAGCTTGCCAGGCTCTGCCGTAGGGGGTAGCATACTCCTGTAGTCATCTCTAAATCCAGGATTTATTGATGAACCATGTGGCTAAGCTGCCATGCGAGCTGGGCTGTGATAGGCTGGTCTGCTGGGTGGAGTTCTGATGAGGGGGAAGTCCGGATGTGGAAAATGGAGGCCCTCATGGAGTGGGGGTTGTCTGCATGTTGTGAGGCTGTGCTGGGGTGGCGGGCCAGGGCTAGAACCTGCATCCCTCCTGGGCACCTCATGAGCGGCTGGGCACAGTGAGAGCCAGTAGCAGCTCTGCCCCATGGCTGTCTCAATATCACACCTGAATCCATAAAGTACATCAAAGAAAATATAGGAAAAATCCTCCAGGATGTTGAAGCTAAAGGCCTCTTCAAAGATGAAACACCAGTAACAAAGCATCTGGAAGCAAAGATAAACATATGGGCTATATGAAACTAATAAGCTTCTGCATCTCAAAAGAAACAGTGACCAAATTACAAAGTCCACAAAGTGGGAAGGAATATTCACCCAATACCCATCTGATAAGGGATTAATATCCAAGATATATCAGGCACTGGTAGAACTTACAAGAAGAAAACAGTCAAACCCATCAAAATATGGGGAGAAGAAATGAACAGAAACTTTGACAAAGAAGAAATTCAAATGGCCAATAGGCATATGAAAAATGCTCATCATGACTAATCATCAGGGAGAAGCAAATCAAAACAGCAATGAGATATCATCTCACACCACAGAGACTGGCATATATCCTAAAAGCAAGAACACGGAGTGCTGGCGTGGATGCAGGGAAAGGGACATTATCCACTGTTGGTGGGAATGTTCTCTGGTACAGCCTTTTTGAAAAACAATATGGACATCCCTTCAAAAACTAGAAATTAAACTCCCATATGACCCAGCAATACCACTCCAGGGAATATACTCTGGGAAGCCAAAAACACACAGCAGAAACACCATCTGCACTTTTATCTTCATAGCAGCACTATTCACATTAGCCAAAATCTGGAAACAACCAGAGTACCTGAGAACTGAGGACTAGATAAAGAAACTTTGGTACATCTACACAATGGAATACGATGCAGCTGTCAGGAAAAACGAAGTTATGAAATTTACCTATAAATGGATGGACATGGGGAGGATCATGCCAAGTGAAATTAGCCAGAGGGAGAAGGACAAATATGGAACGACTGCACTTATTTGCAGGATATAAAAAAATAGCATGATACCAAACCAAGGTTTGGCAAAACATGGAACAGGAGGTCTTCTCAGTGGGTGGAATCTACCACAAGTGTGTGGGAGTTAGAGATTAGGTAAAAAGGGAACAGTGTGCTAATAATCGTTGGAAATGATAATACCAACCTAGAACTGAGCATTGAATGTAGGCAAAGGAATATACATGATAATCTCTAAATGTATGTATTGCAAGTCACAATGTGTAAGAGAAGGAAGAGAAAGAGAGACAGAGAGAAAGAGAGAAAGCAAGAGGTAAAGTGCCTGCCTAGAGGCAGGCCAGAGGAGGGGGAGGGAACCAGGGGGATTAGGGGTGGGAAATGGGCACCTGTGGAGGGATGGGTGTTGGAACACTGTATGACTAATACCCAAACATGAGCATCTTTGTAATTATATATCTCATGGTGGTATAATAAAAATGTTATTATAAATATTATAATGGTTTATCTCACTGTGATTCAATGAAATGCATAAACAAATAAAATTGTTTTACGAAGGGGGCATATTCTGGCCTGGTTTCAAGTTAGGGCTGGCAGGGCCATAGTGATAGGCCAGTGGTTGGGTCGTCTGCCTTGCACGTGCCCGACCTGTGTTCAATCCCAGCAGCCCATTTGGTCCCCTGAGTACTGCCAGGACTAATTACTGAGCCTCACCTGGTGTGACCCCCAAAATGAATAATAATAAAAAATAAAGTAGATGTTTAAAAATAAATTAAATAAATTTGGGCTGGCATCGGGAAAGCAAACACCCCTTCTCTGAACTTGTCTCCCAGACTCATGTTTTCTTTTGTTTATTCTTTTTTTGTGTGTGTGTTTGGGGGAGGGGCACTTGGACCAGTGCTCAGGAGTACTCATGGCTTCTTCGTTCTCGGGGTCAGTTCTGATGGGGCTTGGAGGATCAGGGGTGTTCCATCCTTGGCATTTCCGGATCAGAGCCAATGAAAACCATGTGGTGTTGAATGCAGGGACCTTCTCCAGCCGTTTGAGGAGAAGGCTCAAACCCCAAGGCTCTTGAGGTTTTTGTTTATTAATCAGTTTAAGGCAGACGTAGAGTATTTGGCTGATTCATTTTGTTTTACACACGTGCTCTATGGTTTTAGAATAAATAGATGTGTGCAGGAAGCTGAGAATGAAAATACAAACGATAGTCAAGCAGTCCTGGATGGATGCTGGGTGTCGCTTTGACTGGAGAGCTGCCAAGGGCAAAAACATGACGGAAAAGACCGGAGAAGTGTTTCATCCCCAAAGAAAAAGAAATGACAGGAATTGGCAATGAATTGGAAGGGGCGGGAGACTGTAGTAAAGGACATGCTGAAGTTTATTCCTGGTTCCTGACTTACATAAAAATAGCCCTGTCACTCTTCAGGACATACTGTATGAGAATTGTGACTGGCATTAGCCCATAGCCTGCTGTTGGACTTACTACCTTATTTCCCCGGTTCTAGGAGGTCAAGCCCAGCCCCCAACTTCTCCATCCAGAAGGAGATTTCAGCTGAGAGAATCTCCCTTTCCCCCAGCCCCTCCCTGTGTTTCCTGTGAGTATTTCCCTGTGTATTTCCCTGTGATTGGTTGACTGTAGGCTTAAAAGGTGAAATGAATGCTGAACTGGGGCCGGAGTGATAGCACAGCAGCTAAGGCGTTTGCCTTGCACGCGGCCGGCATGGGTTCAATCCCGGCATCCCATATGGTCCCCTGAGTACCACCAGGAGTAATCCTGAGAACAGAGCCAGGAATAACCCTTGAGCATTGCCTGTGTGACCCAAATAAAAGACAAAAAAGAAAGGAACTCTGAATACTCTGAACACTCCCAGTTCTTGTAAGAATGATTCTGAAACAATCCTTCCAACGTGAGAATTCCCATGAGAATGTCTTTGGGACTAACTGAGATTGCATTTGGGCCTCACTTCTCCCTTTGCCTGAGTCTAATTCCTGACTCCTCAATTTCCCTGAATCCTTGATTTTTGAGGCTCTCTGAAAAGGTTCCTGCACAATCATCTCCATCCCAGTCTGTTCCCCTAAAGAGTTCAGTTGGCCATGACTGGAGTCCCGCTTCATGGATTCAGTTGGCAATGCCATACTGGTAACATTTTGAGGAGATTCGGTCAAGAAGTCTAACTTTTGTTGAACCCTTACTATAAAACAGATACTTCAAGAATTTCTTATAAATTAATCCAAAAAGGAATGAGTAAAGGAAAATATATTTTCCCACCCTCAATCGCCCCCAATCCCGGTGTAATGCATGTTTGAAAGCACCCGTGTAAGCCAAGGCATACTGACTTTGTACCTCACTTGGAGAAGAATCAACTCAACCACAAATCAAAACTCATTTTGCAGGTCATTGGGTTACCAGAGCCATGATGCAAAATAGCAAACCCACTCTTGGGTCTAATCTGTGGAGTACTCCCTGCGACTGACTCCAATGCTAAGTCAGAACACAATCAAACTATTAACTTCCTAAGGAACAAGCATTACAGGTTAAACAAAAAGATTTTTTCTAAGGAAAAAATCCAGAGGGTAAATGGACACCATTCTCCCCATTTCCACCAAACAGCACCCCATACGGTGGAACACGGCGGACCTAGCCCACAAGGCAGGATTGTTTTGCTTCCCATAACTGCAGATTTTCTATGTTAAAGGCTTAGCCTCTGTCCAGAAAAAAGTTTCATATTATAGTCATGTTTGTTTTAAAATAAAACAATAGGGGCTGGAGGTATATTATAGAGAGTAAGGCTTTTGCCTTGCACATGGCTGACCTGAGTTTGATCTCCCAAATCCCATATGGTTGCCGAGCACTGCCAGGACTAATTTCTGAGTGCAGAGCCAGGAATAACCTCTAAGCATCACCGGACCCAAAGAGCAAAATAATAATAATAATAATAATAATAATAATAATTTTAAAAGCACTATACTCTGGAGATTATCTGAAAAAGATCCTAAGTGTGCTATAGATTCAACCAGCTGAGTAGTGTTTGCAGTGGATTGCAACGCTACCATATTAAGATGTTTTGTACTGAACTGAGAGAGAAATGGGGAGGGAAGCTGGAATGTCACTAGGGAATGAGGAGACACAGACAGGGTCCTCAAGGGCAGCGGGTGCTGGCCGAGGCATCCAGTGTCTGTCCTTAGCACAAGGCAAGCCAGGAGCTAGAGATGCTCTTATTTCATCAGGGTCTGGCTTTTTGCTCTCCTCAGCCCCGCTCAGGCTTCTGTGCATTTCACAAGGCGCCTTGGTTCACTGTTCACCAGCTCTCAGTCAAAGAGAATTTCAGAAACTCACTCTTAGGTCTTCAGCCCTAATGGGGAGCCCAAGGATCATTATTTCTTTAACGTATTGATGCTGATCTTCAGCCGCGGCTGGGGTTCTCAGGAAATGATTGGTCCAGGACTGATCTTCATTAGTGGCTGATGGAACTTTGATGTGTTGGTGATGGTGCTGCAGGAGTAGTTTGTGTAAGCAGGAATAGGGCAAAGGAAAGTTTAAAAGCTGAGAAAAAGCAAATACACCCCCTCCCCTTTGAGGAGTAAAACAAATTCTTTTTACTCTATAACTGTGGAACGCGGCCTTGTCCAAGGAACATGTCAAAGGAATTTAACGATTTTAATAGATATTGATCCCACACTAACTATAAATTAGGAACATCATTTTTACCATCTCATTAAATATGGAATACTCAAGGCTACTCCCTGTATTTATTCTTTCACTTTCTACACCTGTAGGTAAACTCCTTTTATATTCACGGATTCTGTGACCGTATCTAACCCAGATGTCTTGGGTGTTTGCATGGCAATGATCAGAGCAAGCCCCAGTACGCAGGGAACTGTGCTGTGCCAGGATCAACCTGGGGCTCCTGCCTGTTCAGTATCTCTCCAGCCTCGTTCAGGTTCCTGTTTCAGACTTACTATTCTGCTTCCTTCTTGACCTACTTTTTCCTCTGAAAGGAGATCAAATTTGATATGTCCTGAGTGATCTTTCTAACAAATCTGTTTCACTAAAGGGGCCCGAGTAGGGGTCTGGGAATGGCTCAAAGATAGAGCATTGGGCAGAAAAGCATCCACCATCTGGGTCCCCCAATCCTATATGGAGTGGTGCAATCAAGTGTGTGATCTCTGGCATAATACAACCAGCGTATGTGTGATCCCTGGTCACCATAACAGGAAAGAGGAAGGGAACACACCCACCCCCACACACACACATATACATGCATACTCACACGCATACACACATATGTATAGACATATATTCTGGTTATTGTACTTTGCTCTGTGGGCTTTAAATGATGTAAGGGAAGTGGCGGAGGGTTTTGGGCACTTGGGTCAGGGGCGAAGGTGCAGCAACTCTGTCAATCAAAACCATAAATGTTAACATTACTGCCATGCTGTTACTAAGCTATAATAAAATAACAACCTCAGAGTCGACCTTATTTTATCTCTCTATTATAGCATCATTCTTGAAAATGTACCCAGTGTCTGACATTTGTTAACCACCCCGCCACTGCATCCTTCTTGCCATCATTCCCTCTAATAGTTGATTGAAGCCACCTTCCTCTCGTTCTGCCTCTCTTCCCTTTGCCCACTTCTTATTTTGGGCTCAGTCTAGTAAATGAATGAATCATTTGGAATCCTATGACTGGCCATATCACGTCGCTGCTCCAGACACCGCAGGTTTCCTATCTCGATAGAGAAATCCAAGACTTAGCACTTGGTCAAGGATGGAGCTGTCTGGCCATGGCTCTTCTGATGTCTTCCTATCTGCCACCCCTCTCTCATACAACTTCAGCTTGCTCTATGTCAATTCATTTTTCCCAAATTTTATTTTATTAAATCACTATAATTTACAAAGTTATTCATAGTTGGAGTTTAGACAAACAATGTTCCATCACTGATCCCTCCACTAGTATCAAACTTCTCTCCACCAGCATTTCCAGGTTCCCTAAAAATCTCCACCTATGCCCCAACCTGCTCCAGCCTGCCACCTCAATGGGCACCTTTGAAAGCCCCATAAGCTCAGTATTGTTTACTGTGGCTTGGATATTTCACTCCGTCATTCCTTAACACCGCTGAAGTGCCCATGCGCCTATTCTCATCTGCTTCTTCTCCCCACCCCCTCACATCTTTCCACTTCTCTGTATACTTTGGTACCTACACAGCTGTAAGGGATGATGAAATCATGAATTATGTGCAAGATGGATGGAATGAGAAAATATCATGTGACATGAAGTCAACTAGAAGAAGGATACACATGGGATGATAAAACTTATATGTGGTATGGTGTCACTTATATGTGGTCTTCAGAGCAGCTGAATGAAGAAATCCAGTAGTTTAAAGGGGGATGCTTAGATTGCCATGGGGGAGACACTTAGGGATGTTGAATTCTCCATCAATCCTACAGACCACAGCCCCCTGCTCCATGTTCCCCACTTCCGCTCCTCCTTCGTCTTTCCCAGTCTCTGCTCTGTCGTATTCTGAGAGGAACCCTTACAAACTCCTGTATCAACAGCCTCTCACTACCAGGCTGAGTCCCTCTAGACTCCGTTTTTGGGGTGCCTCCTTTGCTCTGCGGGCATCCAGTTCTGTTTCTGGCCTTGCTGTTGAAATATTAGCTGCACAGTGCCAGCCCCGTGGTGGTGCTTGTTGCCCGGAAGTCTGCCATCCAGAATGTCGTGGCAAAGGTGTCAGCGCAGACTTGCTGATGGGATTTTTCCTACTTTCCCATTTAGAACTACTGTTTCATCAGTCAAAGAGTTTTATTGAGGTCCTTTCAAGCCTAAACATTTCACTTAAAAATTTAGGAATCCTCTGGGATATAGCACGGTGGTGGGCTGCCATGAACAGATTGTATCTGCCTGACCCCAGAGGTGATCGCCATCCTGATTTGTATCACTGTATCACTGTCTTCCCGTTCATCATCGATTTGCTCGAGCGGGCCCCAGTAACATCTCAATATGTCCTGTCTCATGCTAGTAGAGCCCAAGGCATCTGCTGCTCCAGGAACATAAAGAACCTCAATCCATTACGGAATGAGGTCTATAATTGTTACTGGTATTTGGCATATATATCAAATATCAAATACAACACGGGTAGCTTGCCAGGCTCTGCCGTGTAGGTAGCATACTCTTGTAGGCATCTCTAAGTCCAGCATTTATTGATGAACCACAAGGCCGCAAGCTGCCACGCGAGCCGGGTGCTGATAGGCTGGTCTGCTGGGTGGAGGTCTGACGAGAGAGAAGTCCGGATGTGGAAAATGGAGGCCCTCATGGAGTTTGGGGGTCGTCTGGCTTGTTGCGAGGCTCTGCTGGGATGGTGGGCCAGGGCTAGAACCCACCATCCCTGCCGGGCGCCTCGTGAGCGGCTGGTCACAGGGAGAGCCAGTAGCAGCTCTGCCCCATGTCTGCGAGTCTCTGGACCAGCATACCTGAGCCGGATTTAAGAAAGACTGCTGCAGGGTGGAGATCCTGATCTAGATCCTAGATTACTAGATCCTGGATTCCATCAGAAGCTATTTCTGCAGGGCCTTGCTGATGGGATAGAGGTGATGATCTGGGATTAGAGACAGGAGTGGAGAGGGGGCTCAGGAAGAGGAGGGGGAGAAAATCGGAGGCAGCTGGGGAGGGAGGAGAGACTCAAGGGAAGAGGGGACCAGACCCCCGTGCCTGGATCTGAAGCTGGCGAGGTGGTGCCCAAGCCGAGGACTATGGGCAGCTGCAGGCAGCTGGGAGCAACCCAGCAATTGCCCCAAAGCAATCCGAGTCCTTAGCTGTGCACAGTGAGTTTCTGCCCTCACCCAGGACTTTGTCTCACAAAGGACACATTCTTGGGATGCCTGGATTTCATCCCGTGCCTCAAAGGACACACTCTTGGGATGTCCGGATTTCACCCCATGCCTCAAAAGCCAGTTCCTAGGTGAGCCTGTAGAATTTCATAGCTGTGGAATGCTGAGCTCAGCCTTGGTGTTTTAAACTGCAAAGTTGAAGGTGATTTGCGACAGCAGCCTGGGAAATGCATACATGCTTTTAAAACAAAAGTCTACTTTGTTCTCGCATAAACAGCATCACAGTAAGCAAACTTCATGTAAAGAAAAAGGAGCACAGGCGTAGCCTTCCAGACAAAATAGGCTTCCAGCCTCCACATAGACTTTTAATTCAGAACTAAAGACCAGTAATAGGAGTCATTGAAGTGAGCTGTGTTTTCCTAATATAATTATGAGTCTGTACTGCTGATGCAATGAGTATATATTTTACTTGTCAGGGCCTAAGAGGGGGTTTCGTTTGATTCAACAATGATCCGGGGAAGTTTCCTTGTGCTTATTAGGGAGCTTGTATGAATACTTCACTCCCGGCAGTTAATCCAAGAGAATAATCTAATAAGGCAAACCAGACCCACAATTTCAATTACAAAAACCAGAGTTTTTATTTGAGGGGAAAAAAAAAAACCCAAAACCTAACACTGGTCAGTTGAGTCTCTCGGGTCTGTTGAATCAGGATTACCCTGGCTTCTAAGAACCTCTGCTATTAACGTATATAGATTTGGGCCAATCACTGACCCGTTTCCTTTTAATCTTTCTTCTTCATTCTCCAGGAATTGCTCCAAAGCTGTGATGGTAGATGCAAACCAGCTTTTGTGCAAAAAGTTAAACTAATATCAAAAAAATGAATCAATGATGAATCTTTTTTTTTTTTTTTGCTTTTTGGGTCACACCTGGCAATGCTCAGGGGTTTCTCCTGGCTCTGCACTCAGGAATCACTCCTGGCGGTGCTCGGGGGGACTATATGGGATGCCGGGGATCGAACCCGGGCCAGCATGGACCGCCGCATGCAAGGCAAACGCCCTACCCGCTGGGCTATCGCTCCAACCCCTCAATGATGAATCTTGGTTGGGCTTAGGCTCTTCAGCTGTTCCAGAATCAATGATGCATGGAGAAGTTCCTTTTAAAAAATTCCCTTCAGCGAATCTTCCTCGGGACCATCCTCAATCTCTCCCTTCTTTCTCTTGCTCAACAATTTCTCTTGTTCAGTCCTTGCATCCATTTCTTCTCCATCTCTCGGTACTTTCCTTTTTTGAATCCTGCTGTCGGGCTCTCTCGGAAGCATTGTCCTGCCTGGAGCAGTGATTCCAGGGCTCACGAATTCACCCTGGAGCCCAAAGCAATAGGTGGGGTGCAGACTGCTTAGCATGGTGCTACTCACAGACACATTATTTTTAATAACAAATAAATAAGAAATAGTCTAAACAGTGGGTGCTGCACAGTTGGAGAAGTTGAGAAAACTTCACCTGGCTTCCTTCTGGCAACAAAAAGGTTGGCGAGAGTCAGTTATTCTCTGACTGTTTCAGCTAATGAACCAATCTTTCAAATGAATGAGGGGCCAGGAGATGCTATGGTCACTAGAGCACTTACCTGGCGTGCACCTAACCCAGATTCCATTCCCCTGTGCAGGGTCCCCAAGCATCTCTGGGAGGCTCCCGGAGGCCCCCAGCACCCAGGCAATCCCTGGTAGTGCGGTCCCACACTGCTTTGCATCCTTAGAACCTTGCAATGAACCTCTAGCTTGGGGCCCTCTGGGCTTCCTGAGCACTTTGGGAGCACCTCCCATTTGGGATCCACCATTTGGGATCCCCCAAATATCCAAACAGAAAAGCATCCCTTCATAGTACCTGGTTGTTGTCTAAATCTGCTGCTTCATTAAGCGACATCCAGACATTTTGTGTCTTTAGTTGTGAACATTCTCGAATTTCCTACCCTCAAATTGAACTCGAATCTAATAAAGCCTCCAGAAGTAAATACGAGCTTTCAGGAGCTCCTGGGAACGTTGGGCTTGTCCAAGGGTCTCAGAGGGACAGGATCAGTTTTATCTGGTTGTGTGAGGCTGCAGCCGGGATTGACCTTAGAGTCCGTCTCTGAAGTGGTACAGAGAATTCAGTGGCCAGTGCCGTTTATGTCTGTGAGGACAGGGGCCCCCAACGAATTCTCCTTCACAGTGGCAAGTAGGGAAAGTGTCTGAAGTGGGGAAGCTAGAAGACAGACCAGCTATGACCTTGGGGATTGAACTGTGATGTGGAAAATTCTCTGGATTTCCTTATTGTACAGCCAATGGATATGGCAGAAAGTCTAACCTGGACCTACCTGCAGGCACAAAGAAAACAGTCTGCAGGAGAGCCTGACTCCCCTCGGGTTTCCAAGCAAAGGATGGTCCATAGAAAGAAACCTCTTAATCAGGGAGCCAGGCTGGCATTGACCCTGGCCTGACCCTCGCCCAGCCCTTTGATTTCCACCTGGTTTCCCCAGGAGATTATTCTGCACCAAAGCAGCTGCCTATGAAGCAGCTTAGAATTCCTGCCCGTTGTCAGCAATGGAGCTGACCCCAGGAAGCGGTTCCATCTCTAGCCTTTGGAACGCACCATCCCAGCCAGCTGGTGCTGGAAGGCTGATGGTCTTCCATCCTCCACCTGTAGGAAGCAGGTGGCCAGAATCAGATGAGTTTCCCCTGCTAGGGGTGAGGCATCGGGACGCTCTGATCTCCCAGTGGCCCCACTCCTGGGAGAATCCAGTGACTGTGAGAACAAAGCACTGAGTAACGGGGGTCTTCCTGGGAGGGCTGAGTCTCTGCTACCACAGATTTACTGGTAATTACCAAATTTACGGGTAATTTGGAGAAGATGCTAAGCTTCCTCCCGCCTGAGTCAGTAGGATACTCAGCCTTCACCTCCTTCACAGCAGAGGGACGGACCAGAGAGTTGCTCCCTGCCCCCTTCTCTTCCCTGCCTCCCCATCAGAAGACCCTCTTGGGGGCAGATCTCCCCCAACCTGGACCCATGAACAACATGTGGGTCCTTGGTGGTGGTCTGTGCCCTCCCTGGAGTCACTGGCCTGAGCCAGCATGAATGAGGTCGTGGAGGCTGGTTGTCTGCCCGCCCTGCCCTGCCCATCTAGGATTGGGGCTGCTGGGGAACGGATCCTGTCATTCCGCACAGGAAGTTCACTGTGCTGCTCCTTGATCCCCGAAACCTGTAGCCCCAGCTCCTGGTAGCGGTTGCCTTCAGGTGTCATCGTTTGTTCCTTAATTCAGCTCTTCCCTGACTCACACTGCCCTGGGTTCAACACCAGCCTTCATATGGTTCCTTAATCCTGGCCAGGAATTATCTTTGAACACAGAGCCCAAAGTAGGCCCTGAGCACAACTGAGTGTATCTCAAAGCCCCGCCCAAAGCTGCAAATGGATTGAGTGTTCACGTAGCAAACTACCCTGAAATCTTTTGTTATGAAAGAAATGTCCCTCTACGATACCTCAAATGAAATAAAACACTTGCAGATTTTAAAGCATCATATTTAACTTCCTTTAATCTAGCTTCAAAAGGTTATGAGTGGCAGTATAGAAGCTGATATTTGTGTTTGGTTCTCTGAATAAGGCAAACAAATGAGCAAGAGTCAAGGCTGAAAGTCTTAAAGTAAGAGCTGGGTAGACGTGTTTTCGTAAACACAAGACAAGTCTGCATTTATTCTGGTTTGTCCTACTGTTCCGTTAATGTCATCGAAATGTAAGATATTTTTTAGAATTATAATAAGACTTCAATTCGGATGTGTGGAGTATTTTCATCATACCCTGATGCTGTAAGCTTATAAAATAGAGGGAAAAAAACTATGCATTAGTCTTTGAAAATGAAAACCGACATTCAAATGTCTGTATAATTTTAACTTGAATATATTTTAAAGAAAATTTTGTTACTGGAAGTCACTTTCCAGCTCAAGGAGAGTCTGTGGAAGCAATTACAGTACAACTAAAGTGGCTTGAGATGTGGAAATCTAGAGAAGATGATGGAAATAGAAAATTAGAATTGAATAGACCAGCTTTTCTTGAATCCTCCCAGGAGAGGGTAAATTCAAATGATGGTTATTTCCTGATTATTTAGAGATGAGCTTGCAGCTTAGAGATTACATGGGCCAGGAGAGGTGTGAGGGGCTGTTGGTAAATGGATTTGGGGAAATCCCATTCACCAACCTTTTTAAATAGTAAAATCAGATTAATACTTAAATCTAAAGGAGCTCTGAAAAAGAAGAATGGACCAAAAAATATAATATATAGTCTTGCAGGGAAGCAGGAATGGGTGAATTATAAAGGTTCATGTAAGTAAAAGAGCTGTGATTGGCAAAGGATTCAGCAGTATTGGCCAAGTATAATATCCTGGATAAAGTCAATATAATGCATATACGTTATAAGTCATTGGTCTATTTCATAACCTTCAAAACTAATTCATGTATTTTCCTTTTTAAATTAGTTTTTTGGGTCACATCTGGCAATACTGGGTCTTACTTCAGACTCTGCATTAAGGAATTACTCCTGGCGATGCTACGGGGACCCTATGGGATGTCTGGGATCGAGCCTGGGCCTGCAGCATGCAGGGAAAATGCCCTCCCCGCTGTACTATTGTTGCGCCCAGAATGCATGTATTCTTCACAAACTTTGTCTAGAATAGCTAAGCATTATGTCATTTTTCTGGATAGATTGTGTGTGTGTGTGAGCTAAGCATTATGCAATTTTTCTGGCTAGATTGTGTGTATATGTGTGTGTGTTTTAATTCTTGTATTTTGGGCAATCCCCAAGCAATGCTCAGGAGGTCCCAGAGCCCCACCTGAAATTCTCAGCCAATCTGACCTGTGGTTCGTCATTGCAAGGGGACCAGGATGTAGTCCTTGGGTCCCGTGGCCCTGAGGAAACTCAGGCTATCTTGGCAGTGCCTGGGGCCACTAGGTGGTGCTGGGAATCAAACCCTAGTCCAGTACATGCTAGAAATGTGCCCTTACTGCTATTCTATTTCCCAGTCCCCGTGTGTAGTTTGATTTGCAGGGAGGCTCTCCCAAGGAATGCAGGGAGCACGAGAATTGGAATTACTTGGCTAACCAAATCATTCAGTTCTCTGGCCTAACAGTGCCAGAGATTGAACATGTGAGACAAGTATCCATGAACTCTCTTTCGCGGGCACTAGGGAATTCTGTTGCCCTGCATAAGGCAGCAGCGTCCCTTCAGCCACGTAGATTCAGCAGGTGGAGGAGGCAGACTCTTGTACTAGCTATAGAGATAGCCATGAAGATGAAAATCAAAGGCCGCAGTAACTAGTAAGGGAATAAAAAAGAACAGAACAGAAAAAGTAGCTTGAAAAAATAAAGAGGAAATAAAATAGTAATTTATTGGACAATGGCATCTACTGGAGGAGAAAAAATCCCTGAGAGAAGTAGAATCAAAATATAGGAACAAACCCATCACACTAGCCACCATTTTCGCTGTCCGGACGCTGAGAAACTGCCTCACGACCAGATCAACAGAGCAAAACCAGTTTGCGCCAGGTTGCTGGCCGCAAGCGGCCGTGTGGTCCACTAAAAATAGTGAAACATTAACGTCTTTTAATGCACTGCATTCCACGAAGAGCAGGAAAGTTTGTTGGGAAGGAGATATAAAGAGGAAAGAAATGACATACAGAACCCGCCAAGTGGTTGAGGTGCGGGAGGTGGGAGGGAGGTGGGGACATTGGTGATGGGAGATGGGTTTGGGTGGGACGGTGCATGTTGGAACACTGTAGAACCAAAGCTCTACATGAGCATCTTTCAATAAAAAAAAGGTGAAATCTACCACAAACATGTGGGAATCAGGGGTTAGGTAAGACAGAGAAGGGAACAGTGTGCTAATATTTGTCAAAAGTGATACCAGCCTAGAACTGAGCATTGAATATAGGAAAAAAGATATACATGATAATCTCTAAATGTATGTATTGCAATCCACAGTGTGTAAGAGAAGAGAGAAAGAGAGAGAGAGAAGAGATAAAGAACTTGCCATAGAGGCAGGCTAGGGGGGGGGGAGGGAAGTGGGGACATTGGTGGTGGGAAATGGGCACTGGTGGAGGGATGGGTGCTGGAACACTGTATGACGGAAACCCAAACATGAACATCTTTGTAATTGTATATCACATGGTGGTGTAATAAAATATATATATATATATATATATATATATATATATATATATATATATATATATATATATATATATATATATATATATCGGGACAAGGGAGAGCTGTACATTTTAACAGAGTTAAACATGGCTGAGTCCAACAAGAAGATGACCTTGACTGGGAAACCTGCGGGAGATGCGAGGGAGGTCATGAACCAGATGTAGAGCCTATCTGGAACTTTCCAGAACAACAAGGAGTCAATGACATGGTGGTAGAGTGAGTGGTGTGGAATGAGAACATGCGGAATGTTGTGGAGTAATGCCAGCACTTGGCTTCTCTTTGGGTGGCATTTTATGGACAAGTCATGGCTGTACTTTGAGCCAGGCCAGTTAGCGTGGACCATCCCTGGTGCAGTAATGGGAGCTGCATTATAAACACTGATGATAGGGGACATAAAGGGTACCAGCTCCACCACTTTCTTAAGCTTCTTTGGGCCTCAGGCTTCTAATTTTTTTTTTTAATATTTTATTACACCAACATGTGATATACAATTACAAAGATGTTCATGCTTGGGTTTCAGTCACACAGTCCTCCAGCACCCATCCCTCCACCAGTGCCCATCTCCCACCAACAACGTCCCCAATTCCCTCCCCCCCTCCCCAGCCCGCCTCCACGGCAAGTTCTTTATCTCTTCTCTCTCTCTTCTCCTACACATCATGGATTGCAATACATACATTTAGAGATCATCATGCATATCTTTTCTCCTATATTCAATGCTCAGTTCTAGGCTGGCATCATCACTTTTGACAAATAGTAGCACACTGCTCCCTCTCTGTCCCACCTACCCTCAGATTCCCACATGTCCGTGGTAGATTCCACCTTTTCTCCTTTTTTTAATTGAAAGATGCTCATGTAGAGTCCCGGCTCCACAGGGTTCCACCATGCACCCTCCACCCAAACCCATCTCCCATCACCAACATCCCATCTACCTCCCTGCTCCCGCACCCCAACCACCCGGCGGGTTCTATATGTCATCTCCTTCCTCTGTATATCTCCCTCCCAGCAAACTTTCCTGCTCTTTGTGGAATGCAGTACACCAAATAACATCACTGTTTCACCACCCTAGTGGCCCGCGTGACCGCAAGCGGCCGCGCGACCTGGGCTCGAACTGGTTTTGCTGTTCCTCTGGTCATGGGGCAGTTTCCCAGCGTCCGAGAAACGAAAATGGTGGCTAGTGTGATGGACGAGTCACATCCGGCTGCTTCCGGGACCCCCGGAGGCGACGGGCCCACTCCCAAAGCCCATCTGCCCTCCTCGGGGTTCCATGGTCAGCTGAGGCTCGGCGCGAGCCAGGCTCCCGCCTCCCGAGCCGTCTGCAAGACCCTGGATGCTGGCCCCGTGGGCAGCTCCTGGGCGGGAAACCAGGCTCGACAGGATGGAGGGGGAAGGGGAGACCACGCCTCCATCTGACGACTTCCAAGGGATTCCCACCTCTTGGAGCCGTCAGGCTTCTAATTATTGGGAATGAAATCTCTGACTTCCCAGGGTGGTCACTTGATCACTTGATCACTTGAATCCCGTTATTCATCGATTTGCTCGAGCGGGCGCCAGTAACATTTCCATTGGACCCTATCACGTGCCAATGTAGCCCAATGCCATCTGGTTGATTCAGGAATATGAACAACCTCAAACCGTTCCTTCAGGGTCTTAACAAGGAAGTCTGACCATCTTGTAGGTGGGCAGCCACGTGATCTTTTGACATCCCGTGGGATCCAGTCAGTAATGGCTCTAGTCCAGCGGTTGTCTCCAAATCGCATTACATGTCCAGCCCATCTGATTTTCGATGCCTTGGCAAACGAGACAGTGTCCCTGATTCTGGAATAGCGACGGAGATCAGAACTCCGGGATTCCTTCACTCACTTGAGTGAGACGTGATATTCCAAGCATAGCTCTTTCGATGCCTCTCTGGGAGACCCGAATAGCATTCTCATCCTGCTTTCGCAGGGCCCAGGTCTCTGAGGCGTATGTTAATGCAGGGAGAACGGTGGAGTCGAAGAGATGTGCCCGGAGCCGGAGGTTCTTTGTCCTTTTAGCTATTTCTTCGATGCCTTTGAAGGCATTCCATGCCGCTCTCTTCCTCCCTGCGCAGCTCAGGTTTTAGGTCGTTCATCATGTTGACTTCTCGACCTAGGTACACATAACTGCTGCATTCAGAGATGTTTATTCCATTGAGAGTGAATGGGGCCTCTGGAACTAGTTCATTTCTCATGAACATAGTTTTCTTCAGATTCAGCTGTAGACCTATCTTTCCACATTCTCGGTCAAAGTCAGCCAGCATTTGTGCCGCTTGGCTAATGTTTGGTGTTATTAGAACAATGTCATCAGCGGCGGAGGTGGTGTAGTTGCCGACCATCTATCTTCACTCCCATTCCTTCCCATTCTAATTGTCTCATGATGTTCTCGAGGGTGGCACTGAAGAGTTTTTGGTGAGATGGTATCACCCTGTCGAACCCCTTTTTGACATCAATGATCACTTCTTTGTAGAATGGTGAGATCCTGGTGGTGAATCTGTAATACAGCTCACGAAGGATCTTGATGTATTGGGTTTGAACACCCTGTTTGACTAGGGTGTTTCAGAAGGCTGAAGCGAAACGTTGGACATGGGAATCTCCTGGCGGACAGTTCCACAATGAAATTGACCACATCATCTTCAATCGACGGTTTTGTCTGACCGATGTTGCTGTCGTCCCCAAATTCCAGACAGGATCGGACCACCGTCTCCTTTGTGCAAAATTCTACTTCCCGCAACGGGGAGAAAAAGCTGCAATGTTTAAGAAGAGAACTCCCAGAACGACCACCAACTGGGAACTCTTTGGCACCATTGCGGCAACATGGGAAGATACCATCATTGATGACATCGATGAAGAATACAACCAACTGGTTCATCACCTCCATGATTGTGCGAAGAATGCTGAGAGAGAGAAAGACACAAAAGGACGCTTGTCTTCAGAAACTCTTGAGCTCATTCGCCAACGTGGCAAGGCGCGAGCCTCAGGAGACCAAATGCTAACGTCCAAGCTTGCTAAACAGTGCAGAGAAGCGATAAAAGCAGACCTCAAAGACAGAAGAGCAGAAATACTGGAAGATGCAGCAGAAGCCGGAAAAAGTATTTGCACTGCCCGCCTGTCCTTCGCCAACTATACGACCAAGATGACTGCCCTCCGACGCCTGATGGATCTATCACATCTTCCAGAAAGGCAATGGAGAAGATTATCCAGGACTTCTACTCAAATCTCTTTGATAGCCACATCCACCTGCCCACATACCAAATTCCACAGGATGGGTATGTCATTCCCAACATTCTCCCTTCTGAAATCCGACATGCCATCTCATCGGTAAAGAAGGGAACAGCACCAGGCCCAGACAAAGTCAGACCCGAACATCTGAAGAATCTGCCGTCGGTACTCATCAATACACTAGCTCCGCTCTTCACACGCTACCTGTCCGAATGCAAGGTGCCCTCCCAATGGAAAACCAGCAGAACAGTTCTACTCTTCAAGAAGGGAGACATTCACGACATCGGCAACTATCGCCCCATCTGCCTGTTGTCTGTCATCTACAAGCTGTTTACACGAGTCATCCTGAACAGGATTACCAGAACACTAGATGAAGGACAACCATGCGAGCAAGCAGGTTTCCGGAAAGAATTCAGCACAATCGACCATATCCACACAGTAACCAATTTCATTGAGGTTTGTAGGGAGTACAAGATGCCACTCTGTCTCACGCTCATTGATTTACAGAAAGCCTTTGATTCTGTGGAGACTGAAGCAGTCATCGAAGTCCCAGGGTGGTGTGAGCATTAATTCACTGTCACTGTCTGTCTTCACTGTCACTGTCTTCCCGTTCATCATCGATTTCCTGGAGTGGGCACCAGTAACATCTCCATATGACCTGTCTCATGCAAGTAGAGCCCAAGGGCACCTGCTTGCTCCAGGAACATAAAGAGCCTCAAACCATTCCATCAGGTCATGGGAATGAGGTCTATAATTGTTACTGGTATCTGGCATATCAAATTCGACATGGGTAGCTTGCCAGGCTCTGCTGTGCGGGTAGCATACTCTTGTAGTCATCTCAAAATCCAGCATTTATTGATGAACGCACGGCAGCAAGCAGCCACACGAGCCGGGCTGTGATAGTCTGGTCTGCTGGGTGGAGTTCTGACGAGGGGGAAGTCTGGATGTGGATAATAGAGGCCCTCATGGAGTGGGGGTCGTCTGGCTTGTTGTGAGGCTCTGCTCGGGTGGCAGGCCAGGGCTAGAACCCGCCATCCCTCCCGGGCACCTCATGAGCGGCTGGGCACAGTGAGAGCCAGTAGCAGCTCTGCCCCCATGTCTGTCTCTCGAGTGCGGAGTAGGACAGAAAAATAGAGAGCATTAATTATTACTTATAAAACACACGAAACTTACCTGGCCTTATCTACGTTGTCGGTGGTTGTAGTAAGGAGGATGATTGTGGTTGGACTTGGCTGCAAACTCGTGGCAAGATTCAATATGCATACGGGAGGGTCAACCCAAAGGGCAAGGCGAGGCAGAATGTCAGAGCTGGCCTCAGCATTCAGGCCAGTGCAGGAGTCATTTTCTAGACTGTGGAGACTGAAGCTCTGTGTGAAACTCTGCTTTGACTTGACATTTTAGTTTTAACATTTTTTGTTTTGGATTTGGGGCCAAATCAGGCAATGTTCAGGGGTTACTCCTGGCTCTTCACTAAGGAATTACTCCTGGCAGTGCTCTGGGGGGACCATATAGGATACAAGGGATTGAACTGGGTCAGCCATGTACAAGACAAACACCCTACCTCTGGCCCTGGCGTGACTTATCACACATCTTTTACTTCTCTAATGAGAAGCGTGAGTGCGGAGTAGGACAGAAAAATAGAGGCCTGGAGATTCCACAACCCCCTGTTCACAGACAAGGAGAGTGTGGGGTCCCCTACTCATGTTTCATCATTTGCATTGGCATTGTGAATTTCTGCTGAAAGAAAAGTTTTTAGGTGGAAATCCTCTATTGGATATAAAAGTCCTACTTACCACAGAAAATGGCTTTTCCACCCAGAGCTCCCCACTGCCACAACTCCAGAAAACAATGAAGTCAGCTGCTCTGCCGGACTCACACCTGCTCCGGGCATCTCAATTACTACAGAAATGCTGCATGTTATTAGCACAATGGCAGCATTTATCATTATCTGCAGCATGCAATTACCAACCTACTTTGTTCATCCATGCTGCTAGCTTGATGCTTGAACTAGCCTCCCATTATAAAAGATATTCCCTTGCCTGGCGTCCTTGCAGCCAGTTAATGGGAGTTCCTACCCATTTCTTCCTGCAGGCCAAATTGGGTAAGTAGAAATGATCTCTTGTCCCTGTTGTGCTCTGTCCATTCTCTGACAGTAGCATAAGAGATGGATGTAGGAAGTGTTAAAAATTCTAGAGAGATAGTGACAGTGCATTGAATGTGATGTGTCCTGTGTAAGTGGGTGATGGGGGTGTCTTATTCTTGGGAATTCATCTTGAGTTTGTCTGTATCACTCTTCTTCCTTCTGTGAAATTCCAAGCAAAAGTAAGACTAAAGTCAACTAGCCTCAAAGAATGGGTTTTGCCAGTGAAATGTCTCTACATGACAGGATGTATGTTGCAAGACTGTCTCAGAGTGACCTACCTGCTCTATTCTGCTTCTGTAAACCCATTTGCCTTATGATCAAAGCAGAAATGCCAAGGGCCTTATGATCACACTGTGGAAAGTGTGTAATATTGTAATATGTGTGTGTTAAAATGCATCAGGGCCTTTCAGGTCTCTTTGACTCAAGGGGTCCTCAGCGCCAAGCTAAAACTACCTGTATTTCCATTTCCGGGGAGTCTGTGCGAAGTCACCACCGAATACCTGCACTCCCACTTATTTTCAAAAGAGATGAGATGTGAGAGACGCTGATAGAAGCAACCCACTGAAATTTTCTTTGTTTCAGGGATGTTTCAACCCTTTGACATTGAGCCAAAGAAAGTGCAAGAGACAGTCTGGTCTGTGGAGGCCTGTGTGTTCCGCATTCGGAGGCGAAGGGAGTGCTTAAAACTGTCTAATTCACTCTTTAAAAATACAACTGATTTCTTTCAAAGACTTTGCAAATGTATTACCCACGTAAGAACCCATGCCCTCCACATGAGCATGAGAATTGAAAATGTGTGCAAAGTGCTGACACAGCCTAATCTATCAGAGAAAGACAGGCCGAGCGCTATTGTTTGGGATTAAGTTAAAAGTACATGTTTGGATCCGGGAAAGAAATCCTGTTACTGACATTCCCAGGCAGGATTTTAGAAGGTTTTAAGTATTTTTAGCAGGAGGAAGACTTTAACAGGGTCGCTTTAAGTTATTTACTCAATCATTGAGCTTAGCTCCTTCTAGAAAGAGAGAATCAAAGATCCATAAAACCAGGGTCAGGAGAAGAGAGCATTTATCAGCAACAGCTGACCAAAGCTCCATCCCCCCACCATAATGTCTCCTGAACACCGCCAGGGATGATCCCAGAACACATGCCAGGAGTAAGCCCTGAGCATTTGAGCATTTCGGGTGTGGCCCAAAACCCCCATTTTTTAAAAAGAAAAAACAAATCTGTAATACCAGGCCAGAGCGCTAATAAAGTGAGTAAATGCTTGCTTGGCACACAGCCAACCTGGGCTCAATCCCTGGTACCCAGTATACCAAACCCTGCAGGAGTAACCCCTGAATGCAGAACCAGGAGTAAGCCCTTCAGCAGGGTGTGGCCCCTAACCAAAAGAATAAAAAAAATGTGTAATTCCTTTTAACTGTCTTTCTGATAATCCTAACCACACCAGACAGCCTACACTTTATTAAGCCAGGGAAAGAGCAGTTAGTTCTCTTCTTGCTTTGAATACCAGGCTGAGGCCTACAGTTTGAATGCAATTAATGTTAAAAGCAAATCCCTGTGTGTGTGTGTGTATGAGAGAGAGAGAGAGAGAGAGAGAGAGAGAACAGAGCTCACATGTGAGCCCCAGGGGCTGCAGCCCAGGCTTTGGCTTGATCCCAGGCACTACACAACCCTCTGAGTACCCCCTGGCCACCTCCCAGAGCACAGCTGGGAGTAGTCCTTGGGCACCCCTGGGTACGGTCCCCAAACCAAGAAATAAATATCATAACATTTTGAGTTTAACTATTTCTTAGAAACAGATGTGCGTAACAGATGTAATTAATTAAATTATATTGCATTGTGTATAGCGGTGGCTAGATAAATAATACTTATTGTAGGATTAAGGAATCATTTTGGTTGCTTTTTATTCTCATAAAGTTCTTTTGATTTATTTTTATTTAATAATCATAATTCAGGCTTCATTTACAATCATCTCAACTACACCCAAAGTAGCAAGATATTCTCAACCAACATCCTTAAGTTACTTCAAGTTCTCCTGTTTGTTCTGCTGGTTTGGTAGTGAGAGAATTTTGACCGTCAAATTAACCTGTGCAAAGTGCTGAAAAGAAGAAAGCATTTGTGCAAAAATGATAAAAAGAAAGTATAATAAGACTACCACCCAGAGACAACAGACTTAAACTTTTAAATATATATCTTTATGAACGTTTAAACATATGGTCTTCTGACAGAGAGGAAAATGGATAGCTGCCTTTTACACAAAAGGCTGCCTGCCTTTACACAGCAACACACAGCCAGATGCACCTACTCCAGGCTCTCTCCAGCGGTGTTGATCTTTTCCTATTGCTATATTTTAATGCGGGGGGACGTGGAGCTGAACCACACTGTGGTGCTCAGGGCTTAGTCCTGGCTCTGTGTTCAGCGGTGACTCCTAGTGGTGCTTGGGGACTCTATTGGTGCTAGATCTATATCCCAAAACTTCTTCATCCATTCATCTGTCACTAGACACTTGGATTGCTTCCATATTCTGGCTATTGCTACAATGAATGAAGAGGGGTGCACAGAGATCTTTTCAGATTAGTGTTTTTGGGTTCCTGGGATAGATAATAAGAAGCAAAACCTGGAGTAACATCTTTATTATTAGAACTAGGGAATACTCCTGTCCTAGTGGATAGAAATCAGGAATGCTTCTCACTTTATATTCCAAAGACCAACTCCAACTGCAGAGAAAAAGTTGACCCCCAATGGCCCTAACATGAAAGTTGGTCATAAGTTTCTAATATATGCATTAGATAATGATCCTAAAATGTTGTGCCAGGTAATGTCATTGGATGTATATCTTCTCATTTTCAATCAGTGCATAGATATTGCATTTTTCCTAACATTTTAAAAACTTGATTTATTTTTTAAATTGAATCACAGTGATATACACACAAAGTTGTTCATGATTAGATTTCAGTCAGTGTAGCTTGTTGGAAATATAAAACCAATTTGTGTTTCTTTCATTCTGGAAGAAATTAAAGTTATAGAGTTAAAATAGTTTTCTTTTTTTTAAAATTATACTGTCATTAGTACTAGTAAACATTATTTTTATATCAGTAATATGACAATTATGTTCACTAACATTTTATTTGGTGTTTATAAGTCAGTGTTGGCCATTTGTAAAATGATCATGGAAATAAATAAATGAAACATTCTTTCAGTAAATGTCAGGATGATGTGACTTTGATTTCACCCAGGCTATTAAATCTTTTGGATATTCTTTGATATTCTACATAAATGATGAAATACAAGAAAATGGAGACTGAATTCAGAATTAATAGTCTTCATTCTATTCCTGGAAGACTCTGGAAGGAAGTAACTAGTGGGTCATCAATTGAAGTTCCCTTTGCATTGAGGCATTTTCCCTCTGAAATGCGGTCTGAGCAGCAGCCCCCACCACCACACCTGTGGAAATGAGGAGGGGCGCTGCTATCGCCTCTGTTTGCTGGGGTCCACAGATGCCAGTGTTCGATGCAGAGGTAAGGGTGGCCTACATTGGCTCCTTTGCAAAGCCACACACTTTCTTTTCTTTTTTAAAAAATTATTGAATCACAGTGATACACATAGTGACAAGTTTGTTCATGTCACGGCTTCATTTATATAATGTTCCAACACCCATCCCTTCCCCACGCAATTTCATGCCTGTCTTTCCTGGTTTCCTCTACCCGTTGTCTCCACATACCAACTTGGAATATATTTATTCATACTCTCGGAAAGGAAGACTTTTCATCAGTCACATTTCATGACCACATTCCAGTAAGATCACCCCTAGTTTCTGGTGGTGTGTTGGCATCAGTGCGGATCATATTGGCATTGCAGTGAGATCCAAGATGAGGTGAAGGAGTGTAGCCTTCCTTGTCCAGAGACCCATCTCGTGCCTTAGTTTATTGCTTTTGCTATATATTCTTTTCATTTTTATCCTCATTGTAGAATTATTTTCTTGAGTATTAACAGGCATCTTAGTGAACCAGACTAAAGATATCTGAAATTATTGTTTTGGTCATTTCAATCTAGACTTTATAGAAATTACCTCTGTTTAAGGTACAGTTGTTCTGGTTCTCCTTACTCAACTTTTGTTTTTAATGATGAACAAATAATCTCAAATTTAAAAAATTTTAAGATTATTTGTCTTTAATAAGGAAATTATTTTGTATCGAACAACCAAGTGAGTATTTCAATTGTTGTTTGATCAATATTTCATTTTCCTTTTTTAGCTGTTTGGGTCGCACCTGGCAATGTTCAGGAATTATTCCTGGCTCTGCACTCAGGAATTACTCCTGGAGGTGCTCAGGGAACCATATGGGATGCCGGGGTTGAACCTGGTTTAGCCACATACATTGCAAGTGCTCTTCCAGAGGAAACCCTACACCATGTTGGCAGCCTTTTTCATTATCTGGACTCCACAGCTCGTCAGAGATCCACCCAAGAGAGAAAGTGGATCTCAAGCCTGGCTTGTCAGAGACCCACCCTACAGAGAAACCTATTTCAAGCCCAGGTATGCTTGAACCAGAGACACAGATACATGGGACAGAGCTGCTACCAGCTCTCCCTATTGTGTTCATTAGTAAATTACAAAGAGTATTCCACCCCCCCAGAGACCTCAGCAAGCTACTGAGAGTATCCTGCCCACACGGCAGAGCCTGGCAAGCTGTCCGTTGCATATTCGATATGCCAGACCTTAGTGCTGGAGAAGTATAAGTACTGTCTGATCATACCAGCTTTATGACAATGACATGACTTGTATTTGAGCTTCTGGAAGGCTGAGAAACAGGTTTAGACTAGGTTGAATTAGTCAGTTGACAGTAAAGCAACCTTCCAGAGTCAGAGATGTTAATGTTTGGCTGGATATGCAGAGTTTTGAATATTTATATTAAATAAATTCCCAGAGTAAATATTTGGGATAGGTATGTTGGGGGGGAAAAACTGTGCCTTTTTTTTTCTGCAAAGCAATCACATGCAAAAAGACTATGTGATTGAACATTTGCAGGGTGTATCTTTCAGTCCCAGGATATCCCTAATATTTAATTCCAAATATATCTGATGCATTTATAGCAGAGATCCTGAATGCCTTTCTGTAATTTTCTCCTGCTTCCATCTTATCTGGATTGTTTCCTGGAATACCATTTCCCAATTAGTGAATGTGATTCAGACTTATTTTCCCGACTGCCCCTCACGTGGTTGTGCAATCTGTCTCTATGCAGATTCTCACCACGAAACCATTTTGTTTCTTTTCTTTCGCTTTTTCTCCTCGTATTGACATGAAAGAGTTGTGATCTGCGCTGGGGAAATGAACATGTTCCTTGCTTGATGCCCTGTACCAGCTTAAGCTTTAATGGATTCTTAAGAGGAACCTGTTCAGTCAGAATTCTTTTATCCCACAGTGGTGACAGGGAAGGAGGGGCCAGGGATTTTCAACAGCAAAGAATAAGAAATAAGGAAACTTTCTCAAAGGGTAAAATGGTGTGCAGATTCTAAACGTATTCCATTTGCATCTAAAATATGCCCTATGAGACCGCAAAAATACATTTTGGGGGTCTATATTTTAGATAATTATACTGATGTATTGGTGCTTTTAATAGTCACTGGCCATCTATTATGTAGAAGAAAGTAGATTTAGGTATAAGAGCATGCTTAAAATATTCAATGTCTTGAGAAATATTAGTCATTTCCCCCCTTAGTCCTTAAATTGAATTGCAGCACATTAGACTATTTTTATATCTTGTTTATTTAAAAATTAGTATTTCTAAAGCTGAGATCAGGAATTTTCTTCTACTGAATTTGGTCAATTCTTAATATACAACTAATTATAGTTCAGTCAAAACATACTTTCTTTCATTAGTATATAAAAAACTCTGTAAGGAATACAATAAGACCACAAGAAGGAGGCATGAGAAAAGGATGGAAGGAAGGAAATGAAGAGAAAACTGATTTTATATTGTATTCCTAGGATATAGAGAAACTGTGGGTACAGAAAACAAAAAGTTTAAGGTATATTTTTTTATAAAAGATAGGAGTTTTCACCTTTGAGAAGCTTAGAATTTAATTGTTTCCAGAAAAGCCTGTAGCTCCAAAGGCTGAAGTAGTACTGGGACTGTGGTTATGTTGTTTCCACTTTAGTCAACTTCTTTAACTATTTAGAAAACACTTTTTATGTATTTAAAATGGGAATAAAAAAATTTCCCAATAAGGTGCCAGTTAAGGTTGAGATATAAGTTACAATGATATACCTGTGACATTTATTTCTAAGAAATAATCATGTTTTAACCTCTGGGAGAATTCCTTATTATGAATGCTATTTGGTCGATATATACAGAGCTATGCTTGGAATATCACGCCTCACTCAAGTGAGAGAAGGAATCCAGAGTTCCGACCTCTGCCACTGTTCCAGAGTCAGGCACACTGTCTCGCTTGCCAAGGCATTGAAAATCAGATGGGTTGGACATGTAATGTGATTTGGAGATGACCGCTGGGTTAGAGCCATTACTGACTGGACCCCATGGGATGTCAAAAGATCACATGACCGCCCACCTACAACATGGTAAGACTTCTTCGTCAAGACCCTGAATGAACGGTTTGAGGCTCTTCGTATTCCTGAAGCAACCAGATGCCATTGGGCTACACTGGCACGTGATAGGGTCAAATGGAAATGTTACTGGCACCCGCTCGAGCAAATGGATGAATAACGGGATGTAAAGTGATCAAGTGAAGTTAAGTGATCACTTGTATCACTTGTCTTCCCATTGTTCATCGATACGCTCTAGCAGGCACCAGTAACATCTCCATACGTCCTGTTGCATGCTAGTGTAGCCCAAGGGCATCTGCTCACTCCAGGAACAAGAAGATCCTCAAACCAATCACTCAAGTCATGGAAATGAGGTCTATATTGTTACTGCTGTCGGGTGGTATATTCTCGGTGGTAGGCTCTCCACTCTTTTTTAAAAAATTATCTTAAATACTCTCAGTGCCAACATATTTAAAGTAGATTTCTTATAGTGTACAACTGATGAGCCATTTGTAATTTTAGATTCTATGTACTATAACAATAGTTTAATTTACATATAACCAATAGGCATTTGGTTTCTAATTGTCTAATGTTTCTGACTTTTTATATTTAAAAAATTCATTTTATATTTACTCTGTGATCATTAAATAAGTCTCCCTTGTTAAGGACATATAGAGAAGTATCAGGGCCCAGCTGAGTTTGTATGCCAGATGTATGTACCAAGAATTTCTATCTACTGTGATTTTAAGTATTAACTGTAAGCTGTACATAAACAAAAAGGGTGTGTTTGGGCTCCAATTAAACCTTATCATTAAAAAAAGATGAGAAGTGATCCCTGAGTACAGAGTTAGGAGTAATCCTTGAACATCACTGGGTATGACATCAAAACCAAACAAACAAAAAATACTTTACTGATCCCAGCTCTAAGATTTATATATGTTTCACCATACCTACCTTCCTATTGCACTGTATTAATTCCACATAATGTAAGATCCTTGTAACAATATGCTTAAAATATCTTCGTAGCATTATAATTCTAGTTCTTGCTCCCAGATTTGTGTCCTGTTACATTCTCTATGTACATGTACAATGCGTTATAACATATTTATAACAAACTTCACTTGATCACTTGAATCCCGTTATTCATTGATTTGCTCGAGCAGGTGCCAGTAACATTTCCATTGAACCCTATCACGTGCCAATGTAGCCCAATGGCATCTGGTTGATTCAGGAATATGAAGAGCCTCAAACCATTTCTTCAGGGTCTTGACAAGGAAATCTATCTTGTAGGTGGGCAGCCACGTGATCTTTTGACATCCTGTGGGAAATAGTCGGTAATGGCTCTAGTCCAGCGGTTGTCTCCAAATCGCATTACATGACCAGCCCATCTGATTTTCGATGCCTTGGCAAACAAGACAGCATCCCTGATTATGGAATAGTGACGGAGGTCAGAACTCCGGATTCCTTCTCTCACTTGAGTGAGGTGTGATATTCCAAGCATAGCTCTTTTGATGCCTCTGTGGGAGACCCGAATAGCATTCTCATCCTGCTTTCATAGAACCCAGGTCTCTGAGGCATATGTTAATGCAGGGAGAATGGTAGAGTCAAAGAGATGTGCCCGGAGCCGGAGGTTCTTTGTCCTTTTAGCTATTTCTTCGATGCCTTTGAAGGCATTCCATGCAGCTCTCTTCCTCCTGAACAGCTCAGGTTTTAGGTCATTCATCATGTTAATTTCTCGACCTAGGTACACATAACTGCTGCATTCAGAGATGTTTGTTCCATTGAGAGTGAATGGGGCCTCTGGAACTAGTTCATTCTTCATAAACATGGTTTTCTTTAGATTCAGCTGTAGACCTATCTTTCCAAATTCTCGGTCGAAGTCAGCCAGCATTTGTGCTGCTTGGCTAATGTTTGGTGTTATTAGAATGATGTCACCAGCGAAGCAGAGGTGGTGTAGTTGCCGACCATCTATCTTCACTCCCATTCCTTCCCATTCTAATTTTCCGCATGATGTTCTCGAGGATGGTGCTGAAGAATTTTGGTGAAATGGTATCACCCTGTTGAACCCCTCTTTTCACATTAATGATCACTTCTTTGTAGAATGGTGAGATCCTGGTGGTGAATCCGTAATACAGCTCACGAAGGATCTTGATGTATTGGGTTTGAACACCCTGTTTGGCTAGGGCTTCGATGACTGCTTCAGTCTCCACAGAATCAAAGGCTTTCTGTAAATCAATGAAGGTGAGACAGAGCGGCATCTTGTACTCCCTACAAACCTCAATGAAATTGGTTACTGTGTGGATATGGTCGATTGTGCTGAATCCTTTCCGGAAGCCTGCTTGCTCGCATGGTTGTCCTTCATCTAGTGTTCTGCTAAACCTGTTCAGGATGATGTAAACAGCTTGTAGATGATGGACAACAGGCAGATGGGGTGATAGTTGCCGATGTCGTGAATGTCTCCCTTCTTGAACAGTAGAACTGTCCTGCTGGTTTTCCATTGGGAGGGCACCTTGCATTTGGACAGGTAGCATGTGAAGAGCCGAGCTAGTGTATTGATGAGTACCGACGGCAGATTCTTCAGGTGTTCAGGTCTGACTTTGTCTGGGCCTGGTGCTGTTCCCTTCTTTACAGACGAGATGGCATGTTGGATTTCAGAAGGGAGAAAGTTGGGAATGACATATCCATCCTGTGGAATTTGGTATGTGGGCAGGTGGATGTGGCTATCAAAGAGATTTGAGTAGAAATCCTGGATAATCTCCATTGCATTTCTGGAAGATGTGATAGATCCATCAGGGCGTCGGAGGGCAGTCATCTTGGTCTTATAGTTGGTGAAGGACAGGCGGGCGGTGAGAATGCTTTTCCTGGCTTGTGCTGCATCTTCCAGTATTTCTGCTCTTCTCTCTTTGAGGTCTTCTTTTATCTAGCCCGGTTTGTCAGAAACCCAGCCTACAAGGACCCACCACGCAGAGACCCGCCCTTCAGAGGAGAGTATTTCAAGCCCAGGAATGCTTGAGCCTAAGACACAGGTACACCCTGCAGAGCAGAAACCAGCTTTCCCGTTGCATGGGCGCCGCTGTGGGCCACGCAATTTACCTCCAAATTACTGTAAATATTCTACCCACCCTCTGAGAGAGCCCCACAAAGTAATGAGAATTTAGCGCCCGCATGGCAGAGCCTGGCAAGCTGTCCGATGCGTGTTCGATATGCCAAATCCAGTAACAGAAATGTTTATTTTTCTGACCCCAAAAGAGCCCTTAATACGGCAGCAGTAAGAAAGGCAAACAAGCAGTGCCTGATAAAATTTCATGGCCATCCTAGGCTGCCAAAACAAAGAAGGACTAAAATGACTGTCTGTACTTTCAATGCACGTACACTGGCATCTGAAGCATATATTGAGGATCTGATGGTGCAAGCGCAAAAGATCAAGTACGACATTATTGGTCTGACTGAGATGAGGTGGCGCCAGTCACATCATGCTGTATTTGACACTGGAGAATTGTTCCTTGGAACATGCGATGAAAGAGGCGTCGATGGCATTGGTGTCCTTGTCAACAGGAACATGGCTATCAACATTGATTCATTTGAATGCCTAACAAACCGAATAGGATGATTACACTTGAAGAGATGTGGCCCACTGCCAGCAATTTCTATCTTCATTGTCTATGCACTAACATCCACATACAAAGAAGATGAAATTGAGAAATTCTACATGGAATTGGAGGAGTTCTATTAAAAAGATCACACCTTCTACAAGATCATAGTTGGTGATTTTAATGCCAAGATAGGACCGAGAAGATCGGCTGAAGAACTCTGCATCGGGATCCATGGCTTAGAATGGAACAAACAGGGTGAGAGACTGTCTGAGTTCATCATGTCCACCAAGACCATTCATGGGAACTCACAGTTCCAGAAGGCTGAAGTGAAACGTTGGACATGGGAATCTCCTGGCAGACAGTTCCACAATGAAATTGACCACATCATCTTCAATCGAAGGTTCTGTCTGACCGATGTAGCTGTCGTCCCCAAATTCCAAACACGATCGGACCACTGTCTCCTTCATACAAAATTCTACTTCCCGCAACGCAGAGATAAGGCTGCAAAGTTTAAGAAGAGAACTCCCAGAACGACCACCAACTGGGAACTCTTTGGCACCATTGCGGCAACATGGGAAGATACCATCATTGACGACATAGATGAAGAATACAGCCGACTGGTTCAGTACCTCCATGATTGTGTGAAGAATGCTGAGAGAAAGACACAAAAGGACGCTTGTCTTCAGAAACTCTTGAGCTCATTCGCCAACGTGACAAGGTGCGAGCCTCAGGAGACCAAATACTAACGTCCAAGCTTGCTAAATGGTACAGAGGAGCGATAACAAACTTGAATGCTTTATATTTTACATGTTTAGGGTTGGAGTGATAGTACAGCAGGTAGAGCATTTGCCTTGCATGGAGCCAACCCAGGTTCAATCTAGTATTCCATATGGTCCCCTGAGTATGGCCCGCAGTAATTCCTGAGTGCAGAACCAGTAGTAACCCTTGAGCAATTCTGGGTGTGACCCAAAAAAAAAACATTTATGTATGTATAATGCATATTCTATAAGCCTCAAATTGTTTCTTTAAATTTCAAAATGATTTCTTCAATTTAATTGTTTCTTTAGTTAATTATTTATTTAATTAACAATATACTCTGTTAGCTCTGGAATTATTTCTTTAAGTCAATGTTTTAATTATAATAGTCATTCGAACATATCAACATAATTTATGTCTCCAGTATCTTATTTCTTTGTGTCATCCTTCTGTTGTCCTTGCTATCAGATAAACATGAAAAATCTCCAGGTTTATGATGACCAGAGAAACTCAGCAAAACATATTCTATGAGTTCCTTGTGGATGCCATACAGTATAGCATCAGTGTGATGGAGTAAAACAACACGAATGGTTTCTTAGAGTTCTAGAATACAGAGGTACCAAATCAAATATATTTGCACTGTAGGCCCTGGGTAAGAGTCTGCTCTGCCTTTTCCAGTCTTGGTACTTTGGTACTAGCCAGTAATTCTTTGTTTCTTTGTTGGCAGCTCCCACAACCCCACTTCTGCCTCAGTCATAGGTAGTTTCTGTGTCATTTCTTCTAAGAACATGAATCTAATGGGATGGATGAGCTGTCCTTATGTAATCGATCTATCATGGAGTATTTGATGGCACTCAACAATGGTTTGGCTCTTACTCCTTACCCTATTAGCTAATTGTATATGAAATAACCCTATTTACAAATCACTAATCACCTAGAGAGCCACAGTAGTGGTATTCGGCATATTCTTTGGAGAGTGTGACACAGTTCAAGCCTTCTCTCTCACAGACTCCTTCAAACTCTGTCACTATTCATATTATTTTTATCTTTTCCCCAAAATGCAAATGTTCACTTTTATACCTATAATAAAAATGCACTTGCCTAGAACATGTTATGATCCACACGTTAATACATCCCATTTCACTTATTCTGACTGTTTCTGTGTGGATTACTAGTACCATTGTCAAGGAATTCTGTTCTAAAACTGCATTTTACTTTGAATTATTCAGAGTTCTTCATTTCTTTCTTTCTCTCCTATATTACTCAAATATGTCCATTTTTATTTTCAGAGGTTTTCCTCATTTCTTAATGATTTTCCCGTGAGAATTATTTTGGCATGTGTACCCCCCAAAATTATCTTGTGGTGTCACACATAACTGTACTCAAAGTTTACTCCCATGCAGAAGAACCCCTCCTGGTAATATGGGGTTGGTGACTGAATCAGATTTGGTCACATATAAAGCAAAAAAATGTAACCTCTGCACTGCCTTTCTGGCCCTAAAACTGGACATTTTAGATGTATGCTCACAAATAGCTTTAGAGACTGATACAGCTAGAATCTCTATAAGTGTGACAAGAATAAGATCTTTCCCTAGCCTCTTTTACAATAATAATATTAAATCAGAAATTATCTAGCCCAAGGTCACCACTAATCTTATAACCTAAAAGTTTTTCTTCCTTCTGTATTTCTCTTGTTTTAGCCTCCTCAAACCGCACTATTAACGCTCACAATAGCCAGGAGAGACAATGGAGAGTGCTGAGGTAGATAATTGAGTGTGGACATTTCATTTGCTTTGTGTAGAAGATTTCAGTGTAATCCTTTTTGTTTGTAGTCCTTGTGGGACTTGCTGTTTGTTTGGCAACCATGATCTATGGCCAGGGGAAATTGAATCCCAAAGTTCATTCAGTAGAATGGAGCAGAACTGAAGCTTTCTCCCAGGATGGAGCTTTTCCTTAAGATCTCAACTCTGGCAGGACTTCAAAGTTCATCTCAGAAATAGGTGGGAAGATAGTAGCAGTTTGAAGTGGGAACACATATAATAGTGATGGTTCTTCCTTCCCCTCTGTTGTTTTTCAAAGAAACTAATTTAATTCCAAGAGTGCGATACGAAAGGCCGAGTACAATGAAGGAACATATAGTCCTGTAAACTCTGACAATAGTGCTCTCCTGATGTACACCCGTTAAATGGAATGGGAATTAAGTTAATATCACTATTGGAAAAATAATGCAGGAAGTCTCATCAGGGCAATCTAGTAGTTAAATGAATGTGTATTGTGATTCAGAGAGTTTACACCTGGTTTGATGCCACACCTTCATCTGCGTATTCCTCAGTAAGGTTACTAGCGTAAGATTACCTGGTGTAGGGGCCGGAGCGATAGCCCAGTGGGTAGGGCGTTTGCCTTGCACGCGCCGGCCCATGCTGGCCTGGGTTCGATCCCCAGCATCCCATATGGTCCCCCCGAGCACCGCCAGGAGTAATTCCTGAGTGCAGAGCCAGAGAAACCCCTGACCATTGCCGGGTGTGACCCCAAAAAGCAAAAAAAAAAAAAAAAAAGTTACCTGGTGTATCAGCAGCCAGTGCATGAACAAACCATCGAGGAAAGTCACATTTGTTTAAGGCTCAATCAACTAATAAAGGTCCCAAACTAAATGATTAAAAATATTAACTACTTGTACTGACCTCTTAACAAGGAGGGGGTTAAGAGGTCAGTACAAGTAGTTAATATATTTTTAATCATTTAGTCTTCCTTGTTAAGACCCTGAAGGAACGGTTTGAGGCTCTTCATATTCCTGAATCAACCAGATGCCATTGGGCTACATTGGCACGTGATAGGGTCCAATGGAAATGTTACTGGCGCCGCTCGAGCAAATCAATGAATAACGTGGATTCAAGTGATCAAGTGACTGACCTCTACCAGTGAAATCTATTATAATTAAGTGGGTTCTAGGCAAATAAGCCTTCAGGGGAAAACCCTCCAATTGAGTTTTGACCCTGAAGTTGAGCAACCATCACACAATCCACCATCTTAGGAGTAAGAGGAATAAGTAGCCATGTCTAGGTTACTATGCTCCTGCCGGGAGCAGTTCCTTAGTGCAAAGCCAGGAGTAACCCCTGAGCACTACTGACTGTGACCCAAAGAGCCAAAAAACAAATAGATAGATAAAAAGCAAAAATAAAAAAAGTACGTTGCTATGCTCAATGTTAAGAGAGACACATCTTCTGTTTTTAATTTTATTGGAATTTTTTGTACCTTTAGTTCATAGATTTAAAATCTTGAGGTTTTCAAGCCTTCAGAATGTCTGAAGCTATGGTGTGCATCAGACTTATTCCATTTCTCCCTATGTTTTCTTCTTACAGTAACGATTCTCAAGCATCTACCTATTTCACCGATGAGATAGTCTGGAGGTGATCACTTCCGAACAGTCTGACACCATCAGGCCTCTAAAACAAGGAAAGGGGAAAGGGAAAAGTTCACTGACACACAGGCTAATCTGGTAAGTTTCACTGTATCACTGTCTTCCCGCTCATCTTCCATTTGCTCTAGTGGGCACCAGTAACATCTCCATATGACCTGTCTCATGCAGGTAGAGCCCAAGGGCACCTGCTTGCTCCAGGCACATAAAGAGCCTCAAACCATTCCATCAGGCCATGGGAATGAGGTCTATAATTGTTACTGGCATCTGGCATATTAAATACGACACGGGTAGCTTGCCAGGCTCTGCCGTGTGGATAGCATACTCTTGTAGTCATCTCAAAATCCAGCATTTATTGATGAAACTCACAGCCGCTATGCCGCCGCGAGCTGGGCTGTGATAGGCTGGTCTGCTGGGTGGAGTTCTGAAGAGGAGGAAGTCCGGATGTGGAAAATGGAGGTCCTCATGGAGTGGGGGTCGTCTGGCTTGTTGTGAGGCTCTGCTGGGGTGGGGGGGCCAGGGCTAGAACCCACCATCCCTCCCGGGCACCTCATGAGCGGCTGGGCACAGTGAGAGCCAGTAAGTTTACGCTAACCATTAAATGTCTGAAGATATGGAGAGCCATTTAATTAACCATTAAATGTCTGAAGATATGGACAGTGAGAGCCAGTAATTTTATGCTAACCATTACAAGGTGGACAGTGAAGAAAATGGCTCTTTGGTACCACCATGTCTGGTCTTGTGTGGAAATGAATATCTGTTTGTTCTACAGTGCTCCGGGAGTGGGAATGCTGGGGGACGATCCACGTAGCCCATCAGCCGAGGATGTCCAGGCACTCCGCTCACTTGAGTCTTGTTCCAGGCTGTCTCCATCTGTCCCTCGTTCATTTTCAGCCAACATAGGTGTTGGCTCTGTCTCTCCTGGTGCTCTCCTGGGCAGTTCAGGCAGCTAGACTATCTGAGGAGTGAGTACCCTCCCTGTTTCTTGTGCTCCTTGGTGGCTAGTGGCGTTACTTTGCTCTGCGTGCAGACTCCCACTGTAGTTGCTTTAGTGTTTTGTCTGTTTTCATCAGATCTCTACTTGTCTGCCCGAATTTCACTTCGGCTTCCTATGACTTCCCTTTAACCCGTGCTGTGACTCCTTGCATGCCATAACTCTGAAGACTATTTCACTCAGTCAACTTTTAGGTGAAAACGTTCTTCACTATTTTGGTTTTTGTTTTGATATGGTTTTTGGACCACACATGGCAATGCTCAGGGTTTACTCTTGGTCCTGCACCTAGGGATCACTCATGGCAGGCTATCAGGGAACCATAAGTAATGTCAGGGATTGAACCTGAGTCAGTGGCATGCGAGGCAAGGGCCCTGCCCTCTATAGAATCCCTACAGCCCCTTCACACTCACTTTGAACCTGAGGAGCCCCTCCAGCATGGTCCACTCATCCTAGTCCTCAAGACAGGTGGGGTCTGCAAAGAGGCACCCCCCAGTTTCACTGGAGCCCCTAAGGGTTGTTTTCCCCTCAACTACTCTGCCAGGCATTAAAGTGATTTTAATCACTTTAATGTGATTAAATTAATTAATTAACCTCTCATTTTAAGTAAAACCCAAAGATACATGATGCTCTTTTTTTTTCTCTTTTTGGGTCTCACCTGGTGACGCTCAGGGCTTACTTCTTGGCTCTTTGCTCAGGAATTACTCCTGGCGGTGCTAGGGGACCATATGGGATGCCGGGGATCAAACCTGGGTCAGCCGCATGCAAGGCAAATGCCCTCCCCGCTGTGCTATCGCTCCGCCCCACATGATGCTCTTTTGATCAGGGGGAGTCCATCGAACTCATCTCAGGCCTCTTCCTTTATTCTCATTTTATTTGGGTGGGGGGAATAAACTCCTTTTTCATTTCATTTGAGTGCAGGTGAGATATCACCTCTCCCATTAGTAGTGAAGCACACTCCTCTTTGCTACAGTGCCCTTTTGAAGCTTTTTGGTTCAGTTCACCCTCCCCTTTAGAACAGAAGCCAAATGAGTCAAGTTCTGTGTTTTGTCTCATCTCTGAGCTGTGTAGACCTTTATAGTAACACTTATAGACCTCATTCCCATGACCTTAAGGAATGGTCTGAGGCTCTTTGTGTTCCTGGAGCAAGCATATGCCCTTGGGTTACACTCCATATGTAGCACGCAACATATGGAGATGTTACTGGTGTCTACTCGAGCAAATTGATGAACAACAGGAAGACAAGTGACAAGTGACAAATAGATTTTATTGAAAATGAAGTATGTGTGTACCACCCTTGTTCTCACAGCAAGGATGATGGGGAATTTTGTTCTAAGTGTGAGCAGTAGAACAAAATGAAAACATTGGTAGTAAAAGGTAGAATAAGATTATCCTTTAATCTGCTGGACTTCAATCTTGTGATATGAAGAAGTGAATAAGATAATAGAAAAGGCCTTACAAGTCTTTATGTATATTTGACTCAAAGCTGTACTCATGGTGTATTGATTGTGTGATCCGAAGATGGATTTCCTTCTCCTGTGTGTCCTCGTGCCTCGCTGACCTCTGCTCACCCTTACCAGGCTGATCTCTCCTAAGAAACCCTGGGGAGCTAGAAACAGACCTAAAGAAAGTCAAGTTACATATCTAAAGAGAGTAGAGTTACATTCTTTTTTGTTTTTTTGCTCTAATAGTAGAGCTGCCTTCTACAAATACAGATCACACAGCTGAAGCTGGCTTCAGGAAAAAAAAATCAGTATTTGTGTTACTATAAATATGTCCCTGTGTTGCACAGGGCGTGGTTTTACAAAGAGAATGTTTGGTGCTGAACAAAAACTCCCGTTTCATCATGCATCCTAGATGAAATTTAGATGATATTTGCCAAATCTGGCCACGCCTATTGGGAGGTTTTCTGGGAGCAATAATCTCATGACTGGGGTCTGTGGCCAATTTCATCTCTGTGATCATCACAGAGAGGGAAACTTTCACCAGCCCAGAGCGTCTGATAATGAACTGCTGGGTGGAGTCTACCGCTGCAATGCCTCATCTTCCAATTCCAGCTCTCGTTTCACCAGATCAGGTAAACATTACAGCTCAGAGCATTCATAAAATATTGAACATTTAATCTGAATTTCTCAAAGCAGCCACGTCTGCCTTAACTGTTTTAAAGTTGTGTGTATTTACTAATAACCACTTCCAGAGGTTTGTGCCATAGAGTTAAGTCAAACCAAGCCAGGTCTCCTAAGTTCTTTCCACCAGGCTTCAAAATATACTGAATATACAGCTCGTTAATAAAGTTCTCTTTAACACAGCTGCTTTGCAGCTCCTGAAAAGGGAGTGCTGGCCTTTTGGCTATAGAAGATTTAATTTAGAAAAAGATATACTTTATTTTCTTTGACTCTCACCTTACGGAACCTTTCTTTGAACAAGAAAGGAGCATGTGTAAGTAGAGGAATCCAATTCAGCGACATCAGATAGGACGCTGCATGCAGGGTAATTGAATATCCACAAGATGAATTATCTTTGATAGGATAAGAGAAGGAATTTGTCAAAAGACAGTGTGGGATACAAAATCTAAGTAGGACAACCAGGAATCAAGTATCTCCTAGCCAAGTATTAAAACCGCTGCCTGAGATAGGAAGAACGTAACAAGCACGGTTCTAGGGGGAGGAAAATGTATCTGAGTTTTATAACGTCTATCTGGTCCCTTCTCTGAATGCCACCAACTTCTGTAGTGTCAAGTAGGGTCCTAACCTTTGCAAAGGGGTCATCTGCTCATTGTTAAAATCACAAAAGTGCATGGCTTACATGCAGAAAACATGTTCAATGTAGGGCACTGGGAAATAACAAAAAAAAGAAAACAAACCTTACTAAAATATTAGACCCTATAGATATGCTGCACGGCAGAGCCTGGCAAGCTATCCGTGTTGTATTTGATATATATGCCAAATACCAGTAACAATATAGACCTCATTCCGAATGGATTGAGGCTCTTTATGTTCCTGGAGCAAGCAGATGCCTTGAGCTCTACTGGCATGAGACAGGACATATGGAGACGTTACTGGGGCCCGCTCGAGCAAATCGATGATGAACGGGAAGACAGTGATACAGTGATAGATATGCTGTGAGTAACTCTCCTGGCTTTCATAGTTTAAATCCTCCTAAGGAATGAGTTTGGGAACCAACCACCCTTATTTTCTGAATGAATACAAGAAAGTTTGTTAAGCAGTTTAAAACTTAAGTTTAAAGCCTCTTGTTTATTTCTGTGGTGGTTGTTCAGATTTCTTCTCTTAGAAACTTTCACATGACAACCTTTTAATGTATGTTCTGTAATCCATAGTCTGAAAGGGAAGGAAAAGAGAAAGAGAGAGAAAGGGAAAGAAATAAAGAACCTGCCATGGAGCAGGGCTGGGGAAGGGGGAGGGAACCGGGGATGTTGGTGGTGGGAGATGGGCACTGGTGGAGGGACGGGTGCTGGAACACTGTATGACCAAAACCCAAACATGAACTTTTTAATTGTATATCTTTTTATTTGTATATCTCACGGTGGTATAATAAAATACTTAAAAAAAAGAAACTTTCTAGTAAAGAAAATACAAAGATAGGAAATTAAAGCTAAACAAATGATATGAGTAGTGGAAACTAAAATGGGGTGGGGAAGGTGTAGAGATAGAGGGGGCTGTTATTTTTGGGGAGCTGTTACGCTTTGGCTTGGTGGCCAGTGTGGAGTAAGAGACTCGAATAAAAAGAGTACTTTGAGCCATTCAGACATGGGCACTAGAACGGATTTAGGGTTGCTTTCTGGGAGAGAAGAAAGGCCAGTGTGGCTGAGCGGGGATGGAGCAAGGAAGGAGTGATGGAAAAGGGGGTGCAAGAGGCATGCCTAGGCCACAGCCAGTCCTGGTGACAAGGCTGCACTTACTCTAAGGACCGTGGACAGCCATGCAAGAGTTTAGAGACGGGAAGTTAAGTGACCTGGTTTTATGTTAAAGTACCACACTGGCTGTGCAAAGTAGACATGGCAGCAACAGTCACATCTCTGGATGGGTGCCTAGTGATGCAGCCTGTGACAAGGGAGTAGGAGAAGTGGGAGAATTCAGGACATTTTGGAGAGTCGTTGAAAGCACTGGTCCATGGTTGTGGGTTGTGAAAGAACGACAACATTGCAAAATGCCTTCAAGTCTTCCCTGAAACTTTCAAAATGCTCAACACTCATATTTGCTGTCTCCGAGATAGCAAATATGAGTGTTGAGCATTTTGAAAGTGGCAACCACAGTGTGGAGAGGTTTGGAGTGAGTTTTCAGCTTATTAAGTTTCAAATGCCTTGCAAAGAGCCAAGGAGAGCCACCTAATACAGCAGAATCATGAGAAGTCACGCCAGGGACGCTTTCAAGACTCAAGATAGGAATTTGGGAATCATCAGTAAATAGAGTCTAAGCCATGAGATTAGTTAAATCGCCCAGGAGTTAATGTAAATGTGGGGAAAAAAGAACATGATAAAGATCAAGCCAGCCTTGTAGTGGCTAAAAAAGTCAACATTGAGAGGTAAGTGAGAGGGGGACGGAGCCCATGTTAGTATTTTCCCAGAGCTGCTGCTAGCTTTGAGGATTGAATAGTATTTTGGGCATGTAAACAAGATGTGACTATTATGGGACACCTAGCATCGCTGGGTCTACCCAGAAACTACCAGTGTTCACCTCCCAAAACTGGCTTTGTAAATATAGTCCTCACTTATTTGCAAAACAAGCCAGAAATCATCCTTCTAGAAAACCTTTGATTTTATTATTATCAAAACCGTCTTAAATCCCCTATCTACATTTCCTTTGAAGAATTAGAAACCATAATATAGTTGTATTTGAAATATATGGATATAGATATATTATGAAGAATCATTGTATTATGGACATGAACATTTGTTCACTAACGTTCTATGAGGGTCAAAAATAGAATAAGCCCTAGGCAGGCTGTAAATCTACATTTATCAGTTTGCCATTTAACCAGGATTAACTGATTAAGTGGTTCTTGTAACAGCCTTTGTATTGCATTCTGATCTTCATTCAGTGCATAATAATGCTGAATTAGCAACCCAGTGTGGTCATCTACACTTATTTTTTCCTTTGTTGATTTTTGGGCCTAAGCCAACTGTGCTCAGGGATTAATCTTGGCCCTAAACTCAGAGATCACTCCTGATGGTGCTGGTGGACCATCTGGGGACTCGAGGTTGAACCTGGGTGGCCACATGCAATGCAAGCACCATGGAGCACTTTCTTAAAACCCACCCCCACTTTGGAAGTCTATAGCCAGGTATTTTCTCCCCCCAATCTGTTCTATAAATTTACTAATATCTTTTAGTATTAAACACATGCAAAATGTATACCATATAGTGTGAATTTTCAGTATTAATGTTTCATTAACTACCGGCTTCTAAGAATATTTCTATCTTATCATTTCTGGAATGAACATAGTGTTTTCCACCTATCTGAGTAAGGGCTTGGGTTACAGATACATACATTCATCAAAATCTCATAATATAATGAGCCACTTTTGTAGGGCTTTATTTTTCCCTCTATAGGTTCTTTTCCTAGTCCCTAATTATATATATATATTTAATTTTATGTAAATTGTACCTTAGAGTACACGTCCTGTGCTTGGAAGGCTTATTTCACTCAGTAGGATGGTTCTGAGGTTTATGGGTGAGGTTTTAAGATTCATTGAAAGCATCAGTTGTTATTCTTGTTGTTGTTGTGTACATAAAACCACAATTCCTATATCCAGTTTCCTACTGGTAGATCTGTTATACCCAATGTGGTGTTATTATGGAAAAAAAAGAGCTGGTATCAGCATTTTTGAGCAGATACAGTTTTATTACTCTTGGAAAAATAAGCAGTTGAGGTTGTCATATATTACTTTTTTTTAAAAAGAAATCTTTCAGAATTTATTCCAAAGTGATTGTGGTATTTTATATTTTTACTCCAAACTTGAGAAAGTTTGTTTGTCCCATATTCTTATAACTCCTTGTCATGTCTCTTTATATTTCAGTAATTTGGTGAGTATACAAAGATTATTTGTGTGGTTTTTGGTGTTTTTATATTTCTGCAATGGCCTAATTCTTAACCTGCTTTTTATAAACTCATATCCATAGACATGCTACATAATAAAATGTTTGCCCACAGAAATCTCTTCTGCAGCTATTTAAGTGCTGAGTTACTATAACAAATTTATCTTCGAGTACTTGACAGTCAACATAAAAGAAATTTTGTTTATAAAATTCCCAGTAGTCAAGAAGCTATTTATGCTACATTGTTTTAAATAATTATATTTAATTTCATAAGTATTTTTCTCTGTTGACTTAGTAAATTGAATTTCTTGAAAAGTTAATATCCATAATTCTACAGAATAATACTGTTACTCAACATATGCAAATTTTACATATTTTAATTGTAGAAATGTAGAAATGTAAAGTCACTTATCAAAATGTCACATTTACGTATATTAGGCTATTAATTTATTACATTTTTCAACTACTGCAAATGTAAAAATATTTAAACTTTGTTTAAGAAATAGCATTGAGCATATTTTGTGCTGATAAAATTTTTTACAGGTCTGATTTTGTTTGCTTCATTCAACACCTAAAAATGTATATCTTGAGCGATGTCAGTGAAAATTTTAAGTGAGAATCTATTTGAAATAGACACATAGTTGTATATAGATCAGAGTGAAGATGTTATACTTTTCATCAAAGAAGAAAGAGAGTGAAAATGAATGTCGGGAAATATCATCAGTCTTGACTCTCTAGTGAGAAAGATCCACGCATGTGTCTCTACTCTTCAGAACCTGAGTAACACATACAATGCATGTTCAGACGCAAAGAAACTGGAGCCCAGTTTGATCACCTTTGTGGAACAAATACAGTTTCTGAATTGGGATCTTAAGTGGCCACTGGAAACTTATTTTCTCAAGTACATTTCTAACCTGGTGAATTAGAAGTTAATATAGTTCACATAATTTAAAAGAGTGAAGGACAAAACAAGTTATTTCTTCAAACTTTTGGTTAGCAACCATTTGCCCAGATGCTTTTTCAGACAATAAAATAGCAATTTGTAGAATAATGTGTTTCCGCATTGGACTCAGATATACAAAACAAAAGGCTTTATCATAATCCTCCCGGACAGTTTGGGTTTTTTCATGTTAAACCTTCTGTCAGCCTGCCTCAGGAATGCATTTGAACAAAATTACTCACCACAACTCTAAGCAGCTCCACACTTTACATAGTAATGCCATTGTATGACTGGCATTTGGTGTAATAAATCTACCTGGGAACAGATAAGTTGTCAGGCAGTATAGAGAGAAGGTCATACCTGGCAGCCCCCAAGAACGCTGCTCCAGGTATATCATCCAAAGCGTTTATGAGACTAGAATCAATCTCCTAACATGCACTCAAAGAGGCTTTTGTTGAAGCAAGTAAAATTAATGAAAGTGCTTGTTGTTTGGTTTTTCTCTGTTGTTTTCACTGACGTTGTCTGTGTAGGGTAGGGTCGGCCTTCATTTATCTGAAAATTTTATAGTATTTATAATTGATTCATTTTAGTGGTACAATTTCAAAAGAGATAAATGTCATCATCTAAAACTGACAAATAATTACTAACAACTTAGTACACGTTAATGCCATCTTGTAGGTGTGTTTAATGAGGAGTCCTGACCATTAACTCAACCGTGAGTGTATGAGACTCTTCCTTGCTTAGATTTCCTTCCCCCTCCTCCTCACCTTCCATTTTTCTGCAACACACAATACTCTTCTGGGTTTATTAACTGATGTGCCTCCGGCTCAGAGGAGGATAAGCTGCATTACTAGGTCAGGCAGGCTCAGCATCACACCACCCTTCATCGAGGCCGAATTTGTCTTCCTGGGCCCAATAGTTTTGTAAAGAAAGTCTTCAGGAATGTAGCTATTCCATCCGTTCACTTTAAGTGTATGAATTCTTTTTTTGCTACAAGAACACACTTGAGTATTTTCTATAAAACCACTCTACCCCAAAAAATCTTTAAAGGACTTAATATAGCTAACCCTCTGAAAAGAAAGTTTATCGACACTTGGTGTAAACTGGTAATACTTTCTCTTTATATTCTACTTCAGGAAAGGCTTTTTTTAAAGATGAATGAGATGCCATCTTCAGAGGGGAATGGGTGTGTGTATATATATATATATATATATATATATATATATATATATACATACATATCTATATATATACATATATATACATATATATAACTATGAATACATTGAATTTACTTGGGTGGGGCCATTACTCTAGAACACTATTTCCCCAACTGGGCAAATGCCACCACCCAGGGGTGCCGTGGACTGATTCAGGGCCTGCCAGTCTCCAATGCCATTGAAGAACAATTTCCTTTAAAGTAGGTAAATTTCCATAAAGGTGCTGAATAATCTTTTTTCTTTTTCTGCAAAAGGGATGGTATGTAGGCCGGATTAGTTTTGTAACTTCTACTGTACAGACTTTCTTAATAAACATTGAGATATTGAGACAATTTCAGTCTGCATTGATAAACAGACTGTTTTGTTCCTTTGGGGACCACACCCAGCTCAGTGTTCAGTGCTTACTCCTCAGGGATCATTTCTTGCAGAGCTGTAGTGATTATATGGGGTGCCTCAGATGAAGCCTGGATCGGCTGTATGAAAGTCACATGTCTTATTCACTGTACTTTCTCTCTGGCCCCTCATTATACAATTGAATTGGGAATAAAGGAGGCTCAGAATAAAGGTGGAATTTCTGATTTGTGTTATAGCTAAATTTAATCGAGTGATCAGCTTTGGACCAAAAAGATGTATATATTGGATAGATAAAATTTCTGCTAAGCTTGATGTCTTTTTTTCTTTTCTTTCATCTGTTCTCCTGGTTAAAGCGCTGAAATTTTGGTGAGTCCTGCAACCTTCCAGGACTTTGCTAACAAAACTGATCAGGAAGGCAGAGTCAAAATCTGTTAAGTTTCTTGAATTCTTAACAAGCAGGGGTGCCCTAAAGGGTTTTGCTCTTAGAATTTCCTTTTTCACAAAATGCAATAGGAAATTTGGATCTCAAAAATGCTGATTCCTGGAGGTTTCACCTTGCAACTTAGGCCAATTGCCTATGATCCAAACATGATGTAGTTGAAGAAAGTCCACAATATAATAATGATAACAGTTCAATTAGCTGTAAAGTGAGTGGGTGGGTCACAAACCACTTCACACAGAGGTGGAGATAAGTCCAGAACAATGAGGCGTGGTCCAGAATGTGTTTCAGCTCGGTTCAGTTCACTGCTAACTTTAGACCAGGTCACAGAGGAATGTTACCAGAACTACCTGTTGTTTAACCCAGGAAGAGTTTCTTTGTGCAGTTAGATTTTTGTCTTTCCTCACCCCTTTCTGGTGCTCAGCAGGTCTCTTTGTAAGCGCCTGGTTGCTTTTATTTCGATGATACAAGTCACCCTCTCTCCATTGCCCCACCTTTCCATCAGATGAATTCATTATTGTGTCAATTTATGCAAGCCTTAACTGGTGTAAACGAAGTAGGTTTAAGTTATCGCTCCTTTGGATTTGGAATTCCATGTGCTTCCTATAAAATCCTATGGCAATACCAGAGTTGGTGGTTTTAAAAAAAAGATTTGATAGCACGTGCAGTGGCGCTTGGCGGGTTTACTCTTTGGCCTTCTCTTCTTGGCTCTCTCTCTTCTCCATCTAAATGTCCACAGTGAGAGTCACTTGTCACTTGTCTTTCCAATGTTCATCCATTTCCTCCAGTGGACAACAATGGGAATAGTTACCATTGATAACTTGATCACTTGATATCTCATTATTCAATGATTTGCTTGAGCAGGCGCCAGTAGCATTTCCATTTGACCCTATCATGTGCCAGTGTAGCCCTGTGGCATCTGCTTGCTTCAGGAATAGTTACCATTAAACATGAAAACTCTTTATTTTAAAAAAGGATATTTCTTCTCCCTTGCCAAAGTTTGAGCCAAGAGTGAGCCAAAAACCCCCAACATGACCAGTCACTTGTTTGTGAAGTGTTTCTACCGTGGAACTGGGAATTCTTCGCCATATTTTCTTCCATCTCTACTTAGAGAAAAGGAAAGGCTGTGAAAATACAAAGGAAATAGTGAAATATATATAATCAAAGGAGACACTGCCAGTAAAGGAGCTTATACTCTGAGAACTCAAAAGCTCTTTTGTCCAGAAGATTCACTCTGTTTCTTTCTCAGGGTGTCATAAAATATACCCCTGCTTTGTAGGCAAAAGCTACCAATTTAGAATTGAGAATATATGTAGCTTTCTGCTCTCTTATTCTCTACCTAAATGAAATTCTGTTCTGGAGAACTCCTTTCTATCAGGTTATAGAAACTTTAAATAATGTAGGATTTCCCCTTTTTTTTCTCTGAGGTTCTATCTCACTTCCCGGAGTTTTCCTTTGAGCAAACATTTGGAGACATTGATTTCTCAGACAGGAATATTTAATCAATGAATTCAGCCAAACCTAGCATAGCAGTGGTTTTAGAAATTCCAAACATTCACTTGAAACATATAACAGGCTTTTGTAAAAACCCAGTGAGTCTTAAATTCTGTTTGAATTACCAGGATATCTTGCTGAAATATAGAACCAGATTCAGCAACCAGGTATAGATGAATTCTTAGGCTCACAAACCCCCAGGTAATACTCATTCTGATGATCTATGATCAAAACTTAAGTAGTAATGTCCTGACCCATGTATGAATATGATCCATTCTTTGTGATGTACATTATCTATGCTGAACCTATTTTACATGACCTATTTCTATATGAGCAAGTCTCAGTTACTCCATGTAGATATTTTTACAAACCCTTAACTTTAATGTTTATTTTGTTACAAGCTGAGAACATCTGTACTCAAATGTGATTTCTAATCTTGTTTGCCATAATATATGTTATAATGGTTTTTGTTTTTATTTTCGCTCATTTGGTTTTTTTTTGCTAAGGGGAAAACTGCCCTGAGTCAGGGTGAGTACATTTAAGAATAGACTGAGAGCAACTCAAAACACCTCAGACTTTGAGTGAATTCACTTTTATCTATTTTCCATTGATTGTAGTCAACAGCTGCCATATATATATATATATATATATATATATATATATATATATATATATAATTACTTGATCACTTGACATCCCGTTATTTGCCAATTACTCGAGCGGGCACCAGTAGCATTTCCATTTGACCCTATAAAGTGCCAGTGTAGCCCAATGGCATCTGCTTGATTCAGAAATACACAGAGCCTCAAATCATTTGTTCAGGGTCTTGGCGAAGAAGTTTGACCATCTTGTAGGTGGGCAGCCACGTGATCTTTTGACGCCCAGTGAGATCCAGTCAGTAATGGCTCTAGTCCAGCGGTCATCTCCAAATCGCATTACATGTCCAGCCCATCCAGGCATGATTTTCCATGCCTTGGCAAATGAGACAGCATCCCTGACTCTGGAACAGTGATGGAGGTCGGAGCTCCAGATTCCTTCTTTCACTTGAGTGAGGCGTAATATTCCAAGTATAGTTCTTTCCATTCCTCTTTGGGAGACCTGAATAGCGTTCTCATCCTGCTTTCATAGGGCCCAGGTCTCTGAGGTATATGTTAATGCAAGGAGAAGGGTAGAGTCAAAGAGATGTGCCCAGAGGCAGAGGTTCTGGGCTGGTATAGTCCAGTGTGCCAGCTGGGAAGAACCCCACACCATGCTGGCAGCAATTTTCATCATCCACAATCCACAGTTCGTCAGCACTCCACTAAGCCATTCTCCAGCCCGGCTTGTCAGAGACCCAGCGTACAGAGACCCACCCTTCAGAGACCACCCTTCAGAGGAAAGTTTTCAAGCCCAGGAATACTTGAACCACAGAATCAGATACACCAGGCAGAGCAGCTATCAGCTCTCCTCGTTGCGCGTGGCTGCTTTGCGGCCACACGATTTATCTCTAAATTACCAAGAATATTCTACCCACCCCTCTCAGAGAGCCCAGCAAGCTACTGAGAGTATACCACCCACATGGCAGAGCCTGGAAAGCTGTCCTATGTGTATTCGATATACCAAACCAGTAATAACATATGTATAATATGTGTGTGTATATATATATATATACACACACATAATATGATATATATATATATATATATATATATATATATATATATATCACACTGTCTGTCACTGTCTTCCCGTTCATCATTGATTTGCTCGAGCGGGCCCCAGTAACATCTCCATATGTCCTGTCTCATGCTAGTAGAGCCCAAGGCATCTGCTTGCTCCAGGAACATAAAGAGACTCAATCCATTCGGAATGAGGTCTATAATTGTTACTGGTATTCGGCATATATATCAAATACAACACGGGTAGCTTGCCAGGCTCTGCCGTGCAGGTAGCATACTCTTGTAGGCATCTCTAAGTCCGGCATTTATTGATGAACCGCGCGCCACTGATAGGCTGGTCTGCTGGGTGGAGGTCTGACGAGAGAGAAGTCTGGATGTGGAAAATGGAGGCCGTCATGGAGTGGGGGATCGTCTGGCTTTTTGAGGCTCTGCTGGGATGATGGGCCAGGGCTAGAACCCACCATCCCTCCCGGGCGCCTCGTGAGCGGCTGGTCGCAGGGAGAGCCAGTACCAGCTCTGCCCCATGTCTGCGAGTCTCTGGACCAGCATACCTGAGCCGGATTTAAGAAAGACTGCTGCAGGGTGGAATTCGATGAGCCGGGCGCTGATAGGCTGGTCTGCTGGGTGGAGGTCTGACGAGAGAGAAGTCCGGATGTGGAAAATGGAGGCCGTCATGGAGTGGGGATCGTCTGACTTGTTGTGAAGCTCTGCTGGGATGATGGGCCAGGGCTAGAACCCACCATCCCTCCCGGGCACCTCGTGAGCGGCTGGTCACAGGGAGAGCCAGTAGCAGCTCTGCCCCATATATATACATGGGGCAGAGCTGCTGCCTCCCCATGTATATATATATATATATATATATATATATATATATATGTATGTATATATATGTGTATATATATATACATATACATATCAGTCATGTGATGTTATGAAGGGAATAGTAGACACACAAATTTCAAAAATAGTGTCAAGCTGGAGAGATAGTACAGCCAGTAGGTGCTAGTCTTGCATGCTAGGCTGATGCAGATTTGATCTCTGGCACCTAATACGGTCCCCAAACCCTGCCAAGAGTGATTCCCCTCAGTTCAGCACCAGGAGTAAGTCCTGAGCCCCTCTGGGTATGGCCCCCACACCAAAAACTTTTTAATGGTATTATTGAATCATTCTTACTGACATTCATATGGATGCAGTTGGTGGCTGCCTAGTACCAGCCATTTTTAAAATTTTCCTTCTTGTGACCTCAGTGTTGAAAATCTTGCTTTGTGACTTCAAACACAGTTGCTGCTGATTTCTTATTTAGATGGACTCCAGTTTTTCTAGACAGCCCAATAAATAGTTTATTTATTCTGAATCCTTCCTCTGGGAATTTTTTTCTGAACTGCAGTCAAACATCTCATTTCAAAGGGGGCAAGGAAAACATGAGGTATGGAAGGGCACCGCATTTTTAATGCACAGCTAGGAAACACCGCATCTGGTGTGTACAGACACATCTGCTCATGCAGCTGTTGTAGTTGGGTCATGCTCTTTACATGCAGAAATAGTTGTACATACATAGCATCCCAGGGGCACTGCCAGGAATTCCCAAGAGCTGGGTGCCATCATAGCAGCGCCTCATTCTTCGTCAGTTTTCTTTTGATCCTGTAGTAGGTGAAGACAGCATAGATTTTGCGCCTCCTTATTTCCGTATCAATTATTGCAGCCTGAACTGACAGTATTATGTAGCCTGACAGCCGTAGCTGTGAGGGTAACAGTCATAGCAGCAGAAAACACTCTTTTTCTGTCGGCCACATCATAGAGTAGCAGAGCTAAAGCCCTTCTGATTATTTGGTTCAGTTGCAAAGGTACCGATTTCTCAGCCCTGTTAGAAGATAGAGATGAGAAAATGTCATCGGATCCAGAAACCAGAGTTTCAGCTGCATGTTTTTGATCAAGAATGAAGAGGGAAGAGGGCCTCCGGGGTGGAGTTCAGTAACACAGAGAACAGTCTTTTCAGCACTAAACGCCCTGCAGCCCTAGGCAGTGGCGCCTTGGGCAAAGCGAAACATCTGGCATTCTGTGACTATTGCTGCTCTTGGCTCTTTGCAGGCAGCCACTAGATTCTTCCTTCCTAACTCAGGGAAGTCACAAACTCACCAAGAATCACAAGACAGTCCTTGGAAATCTTTGTCCTCACACCCCACTGACCTTCTAGTATTCTCAAAATATAATCCTGGAGCTACATTTGATTTCACACTCTCCATTGCCGGGTGAGCCATTATTCTCAATTATCTCACTGACTTAGTCAAAGACTATTTGAAGCCAATATGCCTATAATAGAGAGATAAGTAGTACACCCTGAACATATAAAGATAGAGACAACGATGAGGCCCTTGCCTAGGAGGGCAGTGCTCTTGTTCCAGCACTTATTTCTCTCTGAATGAAGCATTAGTTGTGCGTGTTTCTCCCGACTTTTTTTTTTTGTCTTTTTGGGTCTTTTTGGGTCACACCCAGTGATGCTCATGGATTACTCCTGCATCTGTGCTCAGGAGTTTCTCCTGGTAGTGCTCAGGGGACTTTATGGGATGCCAGGGATATATCCGGGTCGGTCGCATGCAAGGCAAATGCCATACCTGCTGTTCTATTGTTCCGCCCCTTCTCACAACTTTTTGAACCTCAACATGCAGTGAGTCAAGTTCCTCAGGCATAAAGGTTCTGTCTATCTGTCTAAATGTTGTTCATTCAAAGATCACGTGGCCGCCCACCTACAAGATGGTCAGACTTCTTTGTCAAGACCCTGAAGGAATGGTTTGAGGCTCTTCATATTCCTGAATCAACCAGATGCCATTGGGCTATATTGGCACGTGATAGGGTCCAATGGAAATGTTACTGGTGGCCGCCGAGCAAATTGATGAATAACAGGATTCAAGTGATCAAGTGAAGTGACTGTGATATATAATGTCATTAATAGGAATGCTTCAAGTACTCAGAGTTTCTACACAACACTCACACCTGGACTGTCCAGACCTGTGCTCTACTGTCTGAAGATTTCTCTTATTTCTCCATTCCACCATTTAGCAGTCTGTTATCATTGACTATTTTTGTTCTTTAACTATATTTCTTTGTGTACCACATAAGAGCTGGAAGAGTTCAAATTCATTCAACTAAACTGTGAAATGAAAAGATGATTAAATGTAACTGAATCCTAAACTGCTTATCACATAATATTTTATTACCCAAATTTGTTCAAAAACTCTAGGTTCTTATTCCTTTCATGGTTTATTTTGTTAGGAATGTGGAACTGAATGATTTTGCAGGTTAAATTGGAAACGTTTTAAGTTAGGTACCCAAAATATTCCTGCCCCTGCCCCTCGAGGTGTTGCAGATGTGGCTGTAGTGTCCAACTGCGTCAGCAGGTGGCAGACAGGAGAGAGGCTTGTTACACCCAGGGCTCTGTCCCGTGGGCCCTGGATGGTTGATGGTCTGACAAAGAAAAAGACTGGGCCCCCTAGGATGAAACCAAAGTCACAGCAGAACCTGGTTAGCTACCCGTGGTGTGTTCAATATGCTAAAAATAGTAACAATAACGGACCTCATTCCCAACAAATTGATACATTACTGGCACTCACTCGAGCAAAGGGATGAAACACATAAGAGAGCCCTCCCCACTCCCATGATCTTTGTCCTTCACCCTTTAGCTGTTCAATGTGAGAACCTACTAGTTCTATCCCTGTAGCAGCAACTGCAAAATTTCATTTTTAATATCTGGTTTGCTTTATCCAATATGCTCTTGAATATTTAGATTGTTTTGAGATATTGACTATTGAGAATAGCACTGTAGTGAACACAGAAGGATAAATATCTCTTTTAATTAATATTTTTGTCTTGTTGGGATAGATGCCAAGAAATGAATTCAATGAGAAATATAGAAATGCAAGTCACACTGTTTTGAGAAATCTCTATAATATTTTTCCATGGCATTTGAATCAGACAACATCCCCAGTCATATTCTTTCATGTTATTGTAAGCTGTTATCTCCCTAGGGCTGGAAAGATAGTTCAGTGGGTAGCGTGCTTGCCTTACACAGTCAACTGTGTAAGAGAGTTAGACTAACCAGAGTTAGACTCTTGGTACTTAAACGGTCCCCCGTGTCATTAAAATGGTCAACTGTGTAAGAGAGTTAGTCTAACCAGTGTTAGATTCTTGGTACTTAAAATGGTCCCCAGAGCTCATCCCTGAGCACGGATCCAGGAGTTAGCCAGAGCACTTCTAGGTGTGGTACCAACCCCCCCAAAGCAGATGAACTTTTTGAACTTTTCTCTATACAAATATCTAGAATGACTCCTTGAATCCTGTAGTATAAAACTCTGTGTGTGTGTGTGTGTGTGTGTGTGTGTGTGTGTGTGTGTAAGAGACCCCAAATGTTCTAGAACAGAAATGTCAATTACAGATCAAGGAAGCTCATTCACTACTCCTTTTCCCTGGCACACATTGATGATATTTTCTCAGACACTTTATTACTGCTTTGGCACCATTCTAAATATACTGTTTTGAGTAACCAAACAGATTAGTCGGTGCTTACCGCAAACTTGAAGCTTGGTTACTGTCTTTGCTTCTTTGGAATTGACTGTATCTGTGCCTACCCCCAGAGAGGTCCCTTGAGTTGCATCTGTAATTAAATATTCATCATCCTGACCATGCTTAAGGGAAGTAACCACTGGGAATTGTCGAGGGTACTAATGCCAACCTAGAACTGAGCATTAAATAGAGGCAAAAAGATACACATGACAACCCTTTAATGTATGTTCTGTAATCCATAGTCTGGAGGGAAAGGAAAAGAGAAAGAAGAGAGAAATGGAAAGAAATAAAGAACCTGCCATGGAGGAGGGCTGGGGGGAGAGGGAGGGAACCAGGGACGTTGGTGGTGGGAGATGGGCACTGGTGGCGGGATGGGTGCTGGAACACTGTATGACCAAAACCCAAATATGAACTTTTTAATTGTATATCTTTGTAATTGTAAAAATAAAAAATTAATAAAAAAATATTCATCATGCCCACAGATGAAAAGCACAGGGGAGCAGCCAGGTCTTAATGATTTGGGTCCAGTAGGTTTCAGCACCTATTGACCTTATTTTCTCTTAAGGTAAATTCAGTCCTAGGAAACATCTGCTCTAGCCATAATTTCCACACCCTCAAGTCCTTTTATTTTTTTATTTATTTTTTTTTTTTGCTTTTATGGGTCACACCTGGCAATGCTCAGGGGTTTCTCCTGGCTCTGCACTCAGGAATCTCTTCCGGCGGTGCTCAGGGGACCATATGGGATGCAGAGGATCGAACCCGGACTGGCATAGGCTGGCCACATGCAAGGTAAATGTCCTACCTGCTGGGCTATTGCTCCAGTGTCGGGCGCTCCGCCGGGTCCCCGACAGTGCCGGGAAGCGAAGTTCCCTTCTACCTCCGAAGCCGGGCGAGGAATGGATGAACACTCAGGGATCCGATGAGGTTTTAAAAGACTTTACTTATCACAGGTTCAGGCATACAAATCAGCAAAAGGAAAAACCCGATGCTTAGGATTCCAGGCTAGAACCCCAGCCACGTGTAGGCCAAGATGGCGACCACCACGTGTGAAACTTCCAAGGGGAAAAAACGCTCACAAGGCGAGATTCCACCGGGAAGAAGAAACAGCCCGGGAGAGCGGGAACCAGCAAGTTTATACCCCCGCAACTCAGACCTTCCTCCCATTGTTATGGGAAGCAGGGAGGGTCCAATGCCCTCTGGTAGTCCCTCCCTGCATCTCACCTAGGGCCTTTACTGTGCTAATGTTTTGAGCCGGAATGCCTTTGAAATGTAGAGAAGGGGGTTTCTGAGATGGCATGTCACTGTACCAAAGATCAACACCAATGCCAGTTAAATATTTCTCCAAGCCTTCACAAGTCTCCTCTACTTCATTGTAGTTTTATATTTTATCAGGGAGCCATGCTTGTTTGTTTGGAAGCAAACAGCATTTCTCTCTGGTCTAATTACTTAGGTGTCCTTACGTGGCCAGGCTAATATGCTGGTAAGATCTAGCTAGTCCCACGATGATTGTGATAGCATGGGAGAATATTTATACCAGCTAGTACAGCATACATGGTCAGATAAACTGCCACATTTAGACTACCCCCTTATCTACGGAGTGATTTTTGGGAGGCAATCCAGAGCAGATGCAGCGGCCCTTAGGAGTCCTGCAACAACTCCCCCTGATTAGTTTACTAATAAAAATTGAAAAGGTAAGAAATATTTAGTAATGTACAGAAAATTAAGATAAGAAAAAACAATTCCAATTGCAAAATGATAATACATGTTACTTTAGGATCCTAACTTGTTTTTTGGACCCAAAGCAAAGTTCAAGATAAAGTGTTTTTAGCTGTCTGATTATAACGGACTGTAGTTTGCACTGTCCATAATTTGTGAGAGTCAATTTGCTATATTTTATGTAAAGTCGGGTGTCTGGAACAAAGTCTGTGGGGCTACTTCTGGAACAGCAATAGCGGTGATCATATGAGTATGAGTCTTTGGAGAGCAGCGATCAGGAACTCGTTGAATTGTCAGGAACACTGGATCGGGTCTCAGGAACACTGGAACAAGTATCTCGAATTCTGGAACAGGAGTCTTGAGTGCTGGAACAGGTGTCTGGAACATCGGTGTGGGCGTCTTGCAGGGCTTCTTCAGCAAGGGAACATTGGCACCGGTAACTGTACCTGTAGCTTAGGCGAGACAAAAACACTTTTCGAGGTTAATCACAAGTAGGGATTTTAAGGCTTTGTAGGGAATTTAAGAACATGAAGAAACTTTAACACTTTGTGAAAGGAAACATTAGGAAAAACTTTTTTGCAGATTATTAAATTTTTGGTGAGCACTGTTTTAGGAGTCTCATAGTATTGAGGACTGTAGCGCAAGTTTACTGCATTCCAATATGTTATCCTGTGAACAGAATCATTAGAAAAGCAATTTTTCATTGATTTAGCAAACATTTTTGTAATGAGCACTGTTATCAGAGTTCGAAGCCTCGAGCATTATAGATGGAATCTGCAGCAGCCAAGTTCTTTTTCTGTAAATCTTTGAAAAAAAGCATTAAAAATTGTTATTAGTTGTTAGCAGATTTTGATATTGAGCACTATACTTGGAGTTCACCCTTTTTTCTTCTTTTTTAATTTTTAATTTTTTTATTACTTTTTTTTACCTGTAAACAAAACATTAGAAAACTTATTAGTTTCTAAAACCTTGACACTGAACATCAAACACGGCAGTCTATTTTTCTTCAAAACCTTAAGAAACTTCATTAGTCATTTTTATAGATAAAAACCTTAGAAAAGTCTTACAAAATATCTTCTTCTTGAGGGTTATTCAGGTGCTTTCACCTTTAAACACTTCAAAGCAGCAAGGAAACATTAAGACACTTACACATTAAACACTTAGAAAATACATATTTTTATGGTACCTTTTTGGAGGGTTATTTAGGTGCTTTTACCTATAAACTCGCTCCAGGGCAGTTTTTGTTTTTTTTTTTAAAGAAAAAAAGGGGTTATCTCCAGCGAAAGCATCAACAGGCTGCAATGCAAGGTTATTTTTATTAAAGACGAACCAAGATTAACAGGCTGCAAAGCAAAATTGTTGTTATTTAAGATGGACCATGTTTAACAGGCTGCAAAGCAAGGTTATCATTATTAAGAAATGAACCAATTGGAGAGGTTTGAGCAGTTTGCAATTTAAAATTAAGACTTTATATCGAAAGAAATTAGGTGCTTTTAAAGCTGCAAGCCATTTATGAACAGTTTTTACTTAGGTGAATTTACTGGTTTTTGAGTCTGCATCAGTGTTTCTTAGCGGCTCTCCTTGAGACAAGTTTAAGGTGAATAATGTTAAAGATACCTGTTTTTTGTTGCTTTAATAATCGAATTTTGAAAGTTTTTTGAGCACATTTAACACTTTGTCTTTAGCCATAACATTTACCATAAATCATTCGCCAAAACTATCCATTTGCCATAAGTCATTTGCCATAAATATCCAATTACATAACTTAATTGTCTGCAAACCTCCAGCCACGTGGGACGGAGCACAGACAAATAAAAGGCGGACAATTTAGTCCGGTTTATCTTTATGGAAAGCTATGGTACTTATGAAGGTGGCAGGCAGCTGTAGATTGAGCCTAAAGCTTTTTTCCAGCTGAATTAAGTAAAGATGCCACCAAGAAATCTGTCTTTTCATTTCCTTAAATCAAAGGTCCAGGGAAAGCATGTACTTTAAACTTAACAACTTGCTCTCCAGTACTTGCACTCTGCTCCCGTTGGGGGAGGTGCAGTTTTATCACAAAAATCACAAGAGTTAGCATCAGAAAAGACCAAAATAAAGAATGGTTTTGAGGAATGTTGCGAAGCTCCCAGAGCTTTGCTCTTTGATTGTTAAATTTAGAACAGGAGGAACTACGAGCCTTTAGAGGCCTGGACAGGCTCCAAGAATTAATCTGTTCCTTCCCATCCTTATCAGAGTTTGTAATTACTTTAGGGAATCCCTCATCTTGAGATCCAGTCTCCATCAGAGGGGCATCTTCAACTTTGGAGGCATTAACTCCGGGCAGATTCTCAGTTTGAGAGTCTGCCTCCTCTGGAGGTTTCTTTTCTTCCTCTAGGTTATCGTCAAGCTTTAAAATTTGTTTGCTAGATTTAATTTCACGACTTTCTGAAAAAAAAGCCAGAGTTACAAAAAGTCACCACTTTTACAAGCACCTGAAGAAACAGGTGAAGCCAGAACAAAGAAAAAACTTCCTGGAAGGAACCCATTTTTAACTCACGGTTTGAATGCTGCTCCCAGCTTTAGGAAAAGTTCTTCAACATCTCGCTGGGGCCTCCAGATGCAGGGGTGCCCAACCAGGGACGCCAAATGTCGGGGCGCTCCGCCGGGGTCCCCGACAGTGCCGGGAAGCGAAGTTCCCTTCTACCTCCGAAGCCGGCGAGGAATGGATGAGCACTCAGGGATCCGATGAGGTTTTAAAAGACTTTACTTATCACAGGTTCAGGCATACAAATCAGCAAAAGGAAAAACCCGATGCTTAGGATTCCAGGCTAGAACCCCAGCCACGTGTAGGCCAAGATGGCGACCACCACGTGTGAAACTTCCAAGGGGAATAATTTCACAAGGCGAAATCCCACCGGGAAGAAGAAGCCCGGGAGAGCGGGAACCAGCAAGTTTATACCCCCCTGCAACTCAGACCTTCCTCCCATTGTTATGGGAAGCAGGGAGGGTCCAATGCCCTCTGGTAGTCCCTCCCTGCATCTCACCTAGGGCCTTTACTGTGCTAATGTTTTGAGCCGGAATGCCTTTGAAATGTAGAGAAGGGGGTTTCTGAGATGGCATGTCACTGTACCAAAGATCAACACCAATGCCAGTTAAATATTTCTCCAAGCCTTCACAAGTCTCCTCTACTTCATTGTAGTTTTATATTTTATCAGGGAGCCATGCTTGTTTGTTTGGAAGCAAACAGCATTTCTCTCTGGTCTAATTACTTAGGTGTCCTACGTGGCCAGGCTAATATGCTGGTAAGATCTAGCTAGTCCCACGATGATTGTGATAGCATGGGAGAATATTTATACCAGCTAGTACAGCATACATGGTCAGATAAACTGCCACATTTAGACTACCCCCTTATCTACGGAGTGATTTTCGGGAGGCAATCCAGAGCAGATGCAGCGGCCCTTAGGAGTCCTGCAACACTCCAGCCCCCCCCTCAAGTTCTTTTAAACAAGACTTTGATGTGGAAGCATTGTAATCTTTTGTCTTTCTGTCTTTCTAAGTGATGGTGCAATAGCTGGCCAAATAATACCAGATTAGTTTAAGTATTGCTCCTTCATAGTTTAGTGTATTTATGGGCTATGTTAGGTGAGCCAATCTCTAGCCCATAAAGCCGTTTAGGGAAATAAAGCTCTTTGCTGTTTTCCAGGATCTTAAGGTCATTCTCTGTATTGCCTCCATTGAGGTAGTGATAAACTAGAAAAAATGGGTGGAATCTTTAACTGTAAAACTCACACTTCCTTTTTTATCACTTAGGCATGAATGTAGATGCTTATATATCACGCTACACTCACTGACCTGCACAAAATACTAAGAAATGTCGCCTTAATTAGTGAAACTCAGCTAGGCATACTCTACTTGTTAAAGTGAAACTAAAGATTTTTAAACACAAGACATAGAAATGCGTATTTCCCATTTGCAGGGATTCTAAGGCAGTTGGATCAACCTGAAATTAGTTGGAGTAACCCTGTTGGTCAGTTCGCCTCCATGCAGTAGCTCGAGAATTCAGATTGGTTTCATTTTGTGTATTCACATCATGGTCTCCATGGTTACTCAGAAACCAAAAGACAGAACACAGAAGTGTACAACAGGCTTAAATGCCTCAAACTGGGAAGTTGCATGATTTACTCTGTCCACATTGTTTTAAGCTAGAAACAGTCACATGACTACAACAGTGCAAAGACTTGCAAGGAAGCCTTCCAGGGGGGTAGGTGTTGTTACCTAAGAAGGGAATAAAGGTGTAGTGGCCACTCGATTTCTCTGCCATGGAGGAGACAGGAGCAGAATGTGATAAGCACGCATCATTGCCTCAGTGGCAAGACATCACTCACCCCCCCTCCAGATGTTCTAGAAGAGCAGGGGCCTACGCCATTTAAACAAAATATTATAAATGCTAAATGCTGATTGAAAGCTAGCTAGTATGCAACTTTTGCATAAACTGGTATGTGCTTTTTATTACAGAATTAATATGATTTTATTACAATTCTGTTAAAAGTATTAATAGATTTATTAATAAGTTATTCAAATTATTTTAAAATTATTAATATACTAATTTTAAAATTTATTTTAAAAGTAAGTATGATTTTATTTATAATAAGTCACGATCATGATCACGATCTTCCCGTTGATCATCTATTTGCTAGAGCGGGCACCAGTAATATCTCCATATGTCCTGTCTCATGCTAGTAGAGCCAGGGGCATTGGCTTGCTACAGGAACATAAAGAGCCTCAAACCATTATATTAGGTCATGGGAATGACCTAATATAATTGTTACTGGAAATTGGCATATCATATACAACACGAGAAGTTTGCCAGGCTTGCCGAGCGGGAGGCAAACTCTTTTAAACACCTCCAAATAAAGCATTTATTGATGAAACGCCAGCGGCTGCAAGCCAGGCTGTGATGGGCTGATCTGCTGGGTGGAGTTCTGATGAAAGGGAAGTCCAAAAGTGGAAAATGGCGGTGCCCGTGGAGTGAGGAGGGGGTGGTCTGGCTTGTTGTGAGTCTCTGCCGAGGTGGTGGGCCAGGGCTAGAACCCGCCATGCCTCCCGACTGCCTCATGAACGGCTGTGCACAGGGAGAGCAAGGAACAGCTCTGCCCCATGTGTTAGAGTCTCTGGACCAGCATACCTGGGCCGGATTGAGGAAAAAACTGCTGCAGGGTGGGTTTCGGTGATCCGGGCTGTGATGGGCTGGTCTGCTGGGTGGAGTTCTGACGAAAGGGAAGTCCAAAAGTGGAAAATGGCGGTGCCCGTGGAATGAGGGGGTGGTCTGGCTTGTTGTGAGGCTCTGCCGAGGGTGGTGGGCCAGCTTATAATCATACTTATTTATAATAAGTATGATTTATATATGTAGCTGATTCTCACTGTGGAGAGGACAGTCCCAAGTGAAAGGAGAGTGGGAGTACAGAGTACCCAGCTGCACTCGTTCCAGGTGGGACTCAGGGAACCATGTGTGTGGTGCCAGAGATGGAACCCAGGTTGGCTGCGTGCAAGCAACCCTGGAAGAGAGACACGCCAGACCCATAGCTCCGTCGACAATTCCAGAAGAGAGAAAATCCAGACCCAACCACTCCAGAACCACAGCTGCGCCGCTCGGCCCCACGTGGAAGCAACCCATGGAGGGCGGTAAAGGGCTCGTCCAGCCCCTGGCCGAGTCCAACATAGCTCCAAGAGTTTACTCACATGTGTGGTGGAGGGGCCACGCTGGCCAGACTTGGAGCGGGGATTTGGGCTTCTCCTCCCATTCCTCCACCTCTATGCCAGCAACCCCAAAAGAAAGACACGCCAGACCCACAGCTGCGGTCCCGCGACAGTCTTAGATAGTACTGGTTGTTAGGATCAGGTCCTTCCCAGGATCTTTCATATTTATACACTATATACAGTTTAGGCAGATTCTAGCCATGACCCAGAGAGACCCCACACCATGAGCTCAATCATTCTCAACATCCAGATTCCATAGCTCCTCAGAACTCCACCCAAGAGAAAACCTGATCTTTCCCCATTGAGTTTCATCATTAAATGCTCGAGATGAGAGCCTTCTACTGAGAGTATATCAGCTACACGGCAGAGCCTGGCAAGCTACTCATGTATTATTTGATATTCCAAAACCCAGTAACAATTATGGACCTCATTCCCATGACCTGAAGGAATGGTTTGAGGCTCTTCCTGTTCCTGGAGCAAGCAGATGCCTTTGGGCTATACTTGCTTACAACAGGACGTATGGAGATGTTACTGGTGCCCACTTGAGCAAATCGATGAACAATGGGCAGACAAGTGATACAAGTGATGATTTTATTTAAAAAATTCCATTAGGTGTTTCTTTGCCATAGAACCTGGTTTTAGAGATTGCTATTTGAATGTAAGCATCAGACACAATTCTTGGTCAAAAAGAAGAAAATTCTGACTTGAATAGTCTTAAGTCAACAAAGGAATTTTATTGACTCAGAGTTGAAAGGTCTTGGCAGGGCGGGACTTGGTGCAAAAGACGAGGCTGTTGTGCCTGTGTGGGCTTCCCTCACGGTGCCCTTTCCTCTGGCTGTCTGCTGTCGCAAACAGGCTATTTTCAATTTGTGGCAAGAAAGCAACCAGCAGCTCTGGTGGCCTCCCTGGGAAGCAGAGTGTGTCTGTCCCAGGAATTACAAAGAAAGACCAAGAACGATGCTTATGGACTGCATTGAGACGCTTGTCCATTCATTTAACCGATTCAAGAGGATAATAGAATTCACTAGGTTTGAAATCAGATGTTATGTGATCCCAATCTAATCTGAAAAATAAAGAAGCAGGATGAGCAGTTTCCCAAAGGAAAACCTGATAGTTTTCTGTTACCAGAAAATAGATGGAACTAAAAATACCTGCATAGCTTCCACTATCTGACACAAACAGCAGATTACTTTGGAGCCTCGTGGTGACTTTTCCTGATAAACATCACAGTGGCCCTGAGTCTGAGCCGTCAGATTTGCAGCTGTAAAGAATTCATTGGTGAGTACATCCAGAATAGAAGGACAGAGGAAGTTTATTCTTACCTCTTCTCAGAATTACAATAAAGCTACAGCTGAATATGGATTAACCACACAGAGGCAGAAGGGAAGCATGGACAGCTGGAGCTTCCACAGATGAAGATAAGAAGTCACAAGGGGTCAGACAGGAGAGGCAGACAGACATTCTTGCCAAGTAAGATGTTGAGATGTTGTGCCTCACCCTGGAGGCAACGGGACTTAAGCAGAAAGAGATCTGCCCCCAGAGATGTGCCAAAGTCCCGGCACCTTGACCATGTGATTTAGCATAGTGGAGATGAATTCTTGGTCCCCTGCTTCGAGAGACAAAGAAGGAGAACAGAAAAGCTAAGTAGAGGCTTAGACCACCCTTTAGCAAGTCCACAAGTTGGGTCCCTTGTCTTGGGGCCAAAGTCAATAATGCCAGTCAGATCAGTGCTCATCCAGGTATTTTCCTCTAATGTTAGCCTGGTTGGCAGGAACTGGAAGAAGCCAAAATCCAAGTCACTGGCAGACGCCATCTTGACAACCTCTTACCATGTTGCTGGTTATAGCAGGGCTGCCCTCCATACCACTAAACTCTGAGAGCGAATGTCTGATGAAGCTCTGCCCATTTCTGAGACATAGCCCAGCTAACTGTGGGCCTAGAAACTATCAAGTCCCTTCACCAAACGGGTCCAACCTCTACTAGTCCACCTTCCTGCTAGCAAACACACAATGCCCAGGTACTCTGCTGATTAACCTACAGTACAGCCAGTTGGCAAGTGGACCCCACCCTCTGCTGCTTTTCCTGGCCAGCTTATGTATTGGTAGATGCTTCCCCTGCCATGCCCTATGTGTATGCTCTCCCTAAGTTTCCTGCAGGGTTCTCAGATGACTCCAGTGGTCACTAAGGCCCCAGCCGCTGGCACCCAACAGTTTATGTTGTTGCTACCTCCAGTGATCCCGAAGCATCTTCCACAGCCTCCCTAGCGGGAGCCGTATCTTGAGCCGTATCTTCAGTAGCTAGTTCCTCTCAACACAGCTCCTAGCTGCAGTTACTACACATCTCTACTGACTTCTCAGGTACCAGAGCCCCAGGAAACTAGATTCACTGGCATACATCCCAGAGCGCCTTCAGGGCCACATCATCGTCCAGATCATTAATCGAGAGCTGAGAGCAAACTAATGTTCCACTACCTGGGAGTATTAACTGCCCTGTCTATGTGCTGCTTCAACACAGCAGATCTGGATGTACCTGAAAAAGTTGTTTTGCAGGTTTGAGCAACGAATTTGTGAAGATGGGGTAGTGATTCTCCTGAAGGCAATATTCCACCACCTGCTCAAAATGAGACCCTTCCTACTTGTATAGATATAGAAGTGTCCCCTGAAATATAGGTATAAACACAGGCACCCAGACAAAGGATGAAGAGGGATAATTTACCCATAATGAAATGACAAATTTAATTCTGGTAAAAGATACAAAATAAAAATGGGAGCTAAAGAAAGGATCAGTGAGTAAGATGCTTGCCTTACTCATGGCTAACCTTGGCTCTATTCTCAGCACCTCATATGATCGCCCTAAACATCTCCAAGGGTGATCCTTGTGTGCAGAGCTAGGAGCAAGCCCTGAGTAATACCAGGTGTGACAAGGAAGGAAGGAAGGAAGGAAGGAAGGAAGGAAGGAAGGAAGGAAGGAAGGAAGGAAGGAAGGAAGGAAGGAAGGAAGGGAGGGAGGGAGGGAGGGAGGGAGGGAGGGAGGGAGGGAGGGAGGGAGGGAGGGAGGGAGGGAAGGAAGGAAGGAAGGAGATAAAGAGCTTTGAGATTTCAAAGTCATGGTTATAAAGATACTTACCCATCTCAGAGAAAAAAAAATGAATGAACTAAAAAATTTAATAAAGGCTCAGAGCCAGAGGATGTTATAATAGAGAGTTCTAGCAGCAGGGACACACATTGGAAGCCAAAGCCATTGAACCCAGACAAAATAGTAAAATGAAAGGAAACAAACAAAAGATACACAAAGAGATGTCTAGAGTAATAACATAGAGTACTAATATTCTCATATTGGGGTCCCAGAAAAGAAAAACAAAGTCTAAATCAAAATTGAGGGAATAACTGTACACACCTAATCAGGAGAAGGGAAGTAGATATCCAAGTCCATGACCCGAGAGAGTTCCCAAGAAGAGGACCCCAAAGACACCTACACCAAGACACAGTATAATTAAAATGTCAAGAACTGACAATGAGAAAATCTTCAAGGCAGCTAGAGAAAAGCAGTATGTCACTTGCAATTGCTACCGCATGAGATGTCCGCAGATATTTCGGCAGAAACCTAGCAGGGAGTAGAGATTGGTATGACATGTATAAAGTGCTGAAAGATTGAAAAGAATTCTTGGGACCAAAGAGATAATCCAATGGGTAGGGCCCTTGCCTTACATGCAGCAGTTCTGGGTTCGATCCTAGACACTGCACATGGTTCTCTGTGTGCTGCCCAGAGTGTCCTTGAGTGCATAGAGTACGCCCTGAGTCCCACCAGGTGTGACCCACTGCCCCTCCCCTTGAAGAACTATCCAACTGAGAATTCTTTATCTTACAAGATGGTCCTTCAGATTTGGAGAAAGATCAAGAGCTTTTCACGCGCAAGAAAAGCAAAGGGATTTTATCACCACTTGACCACCATTACTATTAATGTAAACAATAACACCTTAAAAGAAAAGTAGGCCACCACCCTCGAAAGCAGATTGAACATAAAAAGGAACATGAAAAGCCTTAAAAATATCTTTTAAAAGGTACATTAGTGAAATATTAACAAAAGCTATAACATTTGGCCAAGAGAATTTAATATATTTATTTTAAAATGAGAGATCAACATAGTAAATGTAAGTGAGGAGTAAAAAAAGTTTTAAAAATATATTTAAATGTGTGGTTTTCAGCCCAACATAGCTCAACACATGCATGAAACCTTTTTTATCTGAATTCATAGTAACCACAAAGATGAAAACACACAAAAAATGCACAAGAGGAAAAGAAAGGAAAATCTAAACATACTACTAAAGAAAATGTCAAACCTCAAGGGAAGAGAGGAAAATAACATAAAGCACAAGAAAAATGTCTCCAACAAATGGTGCTGGAAAAACAGAGAAGTGAAATATAAAGGAATGAAACTAGATCACTCTCAACCTTCCTATAATAATTAATTGATAATGAATTAAGTAGCTGACTTTAAGACATCAAACAATCACATATGTAGAAGAAAACATAGGTGAAAATTTGATGCTGCTGTTAGTAATGTCAAAAGATATGTCTCCAACATCAAGAAAAACAAAAGAAATACAAACAAATGGAACCTCACTGGACTCAAAAACTTCTGTGCCATGAACGGAACCACAGCCTCTTACAAGGGAGAAGACGTTAATGAACCATATATTAAGCAAGGGGTTATATTTAAAATATACAGACAGTTGTTTTATGGGGACAGAGGGGAACACCTTTGCTGTGTTTGATGCTTTCTCCTGGCTTTGTGTTTACAGGTCACCTCCGCGCAGTTTGGGGGATCATATGGCAATGCCAGGGATCAAACCCGAGTCAGCTTCATACAAGGCAAATGCCCTCCTCCCTGTACCAACTCTCTGCTCACAGTGTTCAAAACTCACCACAAAACATAAAAACAAAGGGGGAGTATATAAGTAGTCATTTTATGGATGCCCAGAAAAGTGTCCTCTAGGGTCTTTTTAAGCCCAAAGAAATAGCCCTGAGAAGCCCCAGTACTTGCTAAACTGGAAAGAGGGCTAAGATTCATGGACAGAGTAGAGATGTGTCCACATTGAGTGTCCAAAAGAAGAGAGCTTAAGGTAGAAAAAATGTCCAGTGCCAAAGGCCTGAAGTAGTGATGTCTTGAAATTTTCAAGGAGGAGGAGGAGGAGAAGGAGGAGGAGGAAGTCACTATATTAGAGCAAAGTGAGTTGATGGAAGGATTTTATCAATGAAGTGGCCAAGGGGCCAGATTATACTCAACAATGTCTGAAATCAAGATTTATTCCTAAAGAGATGAGAGTCGAGATGGTTTTAAGTCAGAGATGAGTTTTATTTTCTACGTTAAATGCAACATTGGTGTTTACCGAATAGATTCTCTTGCAAAACACATGTTTGAGCCATAATTCCCATATTTCAAAATAAAACCTTTTCAAATATAATCACGTTCAGATGAGCTCAGACTCAATGGGAATTGACCTTAATCTAATATTTTATGAAGAAAAGGTGGTGATTGGAATGACCCTTCTATAATCCACTGGTGCATGGAGCAGGGATTACTAGTAACCAGCAGAAAATCAAAAAAGAGACCACTGTCTGGCCAACGAATTCAGTTTAGACTTCTAGAATCTAACACTGATAAAATAAATTTTGGTTATTTCAAATTATTTAGTATCTGTTATCGCATATGATCCCCTGAGCACCACATGGGATTGACCTTACCGCAGAGCCAGGAATAACCCTCAGCACAGCCATGTATGGCAAACAAACAAAATGGGGATGAAAGACTTAGTGACATTCTGTTATGTTTTGCAGGTACAGAGAAATGAACTTGACATTGGACTAGTTAGCCCTTTCACAGCGAAACAGAGTGCGACTAATAAATTTAACCTTGGGTGTACAATTATTGTACCTGGTAGACTTAAACATAAAACAGATTTGACTGAGACTCTAAAACTGTTGTAAGATGTTGGATGAACATATTTAATCATCTGTGAGATAATGAAGATGATAGGAAATATAGGCATGGAGGAATACTAGTAAATTTTACTGGGTTTATTAAAATTTGAGATAATTGAGTAAGCAGTTAGATAAAGGAAACATCTACCCAAGACAAGGCTTCATCTTAATCTATTAATTTGAAGGTTGATTATGATATTTAAGAACATGAGACTATGGGACTATAAAATCTAAACACCTAGAGAATTAATAAAGAAGGCATAGAGTTGTGCATGTCTTCCTGATCATCATATTTTGCCAGATAATGGCTCTTCTGCATGTGTTAATTTATTATTTGAAGATGAAAATATACTGCACTTTGATAAATTGAATCATACCTTTGGCAGAGCAAAGAATTGGTTCTTGATATTCAAAGTTAGAATGCTGGAGAGAGCATAAATAAATGTCAAAAGTATTAAAATTAGAAAACTCTGTATCTCAATCCCATAGATTCAGATTCAGTTATGCATTGAAGCCCAACATTCTGACTTTGTGAAAAGTACAGAAAGAAAGTGTGACTTAGGGCTTTCTTTAGAGCAGTGTCTTTATCAACTGTCACTGGTTATGTTTCCTCTTGTGGTATTCACACCCAGTTTATGTGTTTCAGCATTCAAGTTTGGTGTACTTAATTTTCTTACACTGTGCTACTATCATAGCATCTGTTTGAGTCCTATAAACAATCTGACGATGACAAATGTGTATAGATGATGCCGTTAGCTTTGAACTACAAAGCTGTCTTGGACAGAAATGCTGTAGTATGACAGATAAACACTGGACTTAGATGAAAATGCTCGGAGAAAATGAGATCCATCTGCTCACTGCTGGCTGCTCTGTGTCACACCTTCCCCTTCTTCCACATGCTCTGACATGCAGCTTACAACCTACCACCCCTTCCCGGAGACTAATGAACCCACATCTCTGACTTTTGATTGCGCTTGTTCATCCGCTTCTTACAGCTCTTGGGGATGTTTTGGCTCTATTTTACTGAGAGTACTAGTCATTCAGATTGATTGAAAAATCAAAAAGGCAGCTTGGTTCCTCCAATCCCTGTCTACATGTCATCTGTTCTTTATACATGAATATTAATCCTTGATGAGGTAGAGTAGAATTGTAGTGGTAAGAGATTTTCTACAGCTTTAATTATATTAGTGCTCTTGGTTCTCTCCCTTCCCGAGTAACGTAGGCGTGACAGAAGGAACATTAGAGGGTTCTGTTGCCGGCACCACACATGGTCCCCTGGGCCCTGCAGGTGTGGTCCCCTCCTCTCCCCCAGAATATGAACCCTTAGAAGTGTGGCAGAAGTATCCAGGAAAAATGCATTTGTATTCGATTTGGAAATGTGCCTCCCTTGCCACAATCATTACGGAATTAGTCTTTAGAGAAAGAAACAAATAGGACCGAAGAGGTATTCCAGGAGCTGGGCCTTGCCTTGCCTCTCCCTAAGCTTTGCTTGAATCCCTGGCACCACATATGGAATACTGAGCACTCTTCGGGTCACTCCTGAGTGCAGAGTCAGGAATAGCTTGTGAGTACCTTATGGTGTAGCCCTCAAAAAAATAAAAACCCAAAAACATAAAATAAGTGAAATGTTTAAAAAAAAAAAGAAACAAAAGGAGCACGGTAAAAAATTTAGATGTTCTTTTCACTAAATTTCTTATTTAAAAAGCATTTTAATGCTTGTTAAAACTCAGAAATACTGAAGGGCCAGAGAGATAGAAGAGGGGCCAGTCTTGCAGCTACCGACCTGTGTTCAGTCGCTGCACCACATGTGGCCTCTGAGAACCTCCAGGAGTGACCAATGAGCTCAGAGCCAGGGATACAGCGTTAGCCATAGCCATGCACTCCCCCAGATAACCTGAAGAATTTTAATAATATTTTAAAAGTTTTATCAGAAACTCTAACAATTATCCTTAATGCTTCATCAGTCTTGTCCTATTTTCTATCTCTATAAGAGTCATATACTATATGTACAAGAGACATATACAAATATAACATTTAAGGTATAAAACCTTATACTAGTGGGAAATTAAGTGGACAGACTTTCATAGATTTGTGGTGGCTGAGAGATCTGTTATTTGTAAGTTTGGGAACCAGGAAATTATTCAATGGCCAGAGAACAGAAAACCAAAATGCATAAATTCTATGTTCCAATATTATGCTCAAGTTCCCCCATAATTCAATGAGGTAGCTGAGATAAAGAAGGTGAGGCCTAAGTTTATTTCATGACAGTGAGTCCAGACATCGGCATGTACCCAGAGATCAGGATGGGTCCTGGGCCTCTAACCCAGTCCATAAATGATTCAAACACGGGGGTGCATTTATATTCTAAAACTACATTCTAAATTTTATATTCTAAAATGACAGATGGTAATATGGGATTAACTGCAGGCTACATTGGCTATAGTTTAAACAAAATATTTTGCTACATATCCTGGTGAAATACAAGGAAACAGGACATTGTAATAGCCATACCTCAAATGGTCAGCAGTTCTTTTTCTTTAATGTAGCTCAGGGTTAATGTAGCTCATTTTCCACATCCAGACTTCCCTCTCATCAGAACTCCACCCAGCGACAGCCTATCACAGCCTGTCTCAAGCGTGGCCGTTTGTGGCCGTGCGGTTCATCTATAAATGTTATATTTAGAGGTGACTACAAGGGTATGCCACCTACATGGCAAGCCTGGCAAGCTGTCCTGTTTTATTTGATATGCCAAATACCAGTAACAATTATATTAGTTCATTCCCATGACCTGATGGAATGGATTGAGGCTCTTTATGTTCCTGGAGAGAGCAGATGCCCTTGGGCTCTACTAGCATGAGACAGGACATATGGAAATATTACTGGTGCCCGCTAGAGCAAATAGATGATCAACGGGAGGATAGTGATAGTTCAGGGTTAGGGTTACAGAGCTGCATGGCCAGCACAGATAATCTGGACATCGATTGGATAATAGTCAGGATACGCATCTTCTGCTATTAAGCACAGAGCTACATGCTTGGCACATGTAAGTCACACATCCCAGGAACTTGATGTTTGCACACATTTAGTCTTTAACTTGTCCAGGAGTATGTGGCTCTGGCTTTCAACTACTTTAATCATAACCACCCCTAGCTAATTGGAGGATAACGACAAAGCGCTGGAACCAAGGGCCCTGATGTCTGTCATTCGGGTTAAATAGGAAAAGTTGCCTCAATTCAAACAGGAAAAGCCAGTTTAGCATTCCTGGAGCTTTTTTGCCCTCAATAAACTGGACAACCTTTTTTCCTTGTTTTTTTTGACTGTCTACCAAGTCAAATGTAATCTCTTCCTGACACACCCTCACAGATATGCCCAGAAATCATGTTTTCGCAGCTTTCTGGACAAAACTTTACCTAGTCACATTGACACTGAAGATGAAATATTAAAATTTTGAAAAAAAGTATATGTTCATTTGGTACATTTTATTGTCTTTAAAATATTTGTCCACGTCTGGTCTACTTTCTAACTCAGTTCACTCTCTACTCATTAGAGGGGTCTTCTAGCCTGGATATGTGATTTGCTTTTTTTTTTTGGCCAAATAGGTGAACTTCTTTTTCATTCTTACAATGAGAAGCTCTGCAAAAATGAATGTTCAGATTATGATTTCACTTTATAACTTGCTTTTATTAACCATGTGGCAGTTGTCATGAGTAAGACTCTGCCAGGTCCTAGAGCATGGAGAACTCCATTCATCTTCTTCCTAGAACTCAAAGAATTTTTACCTTTTATACTTGGATCGATAATATTTTAAGGTCCATTTTCAGATCTGAGTTTTGCTTTTATGAATTTAAAGGGGTTTTGCCTATAAGCATACAGTTATTCAAACATTACATTTTTTTCTTTAGTGAAGCAACAAAGTTTTATTGAAAAAAAATTTCAATAAAATTTCTTGAAAGAGATTTGCACTTTCTTAGTAAAGTGTGAGGTGGGAGAGAGGAGAGAGGGAGAGATGCATTCAAGAACCTGGACTTCTCCAGAGAAGAAACACCGGATAGATTCTCGGAGGAGGTTATAGACAATTTCTCCCAATTGTCCTGCCTGGACTCCTCCGCATTTGTAGATGAGTGTTGTTGAAGAGAAAGATTAGACTCTTCCCAGTCCTTTCATATTCTCATCCCTTTAGATTTCCCTGTGGCTTCTTTTCTGAGGGGATCCACCCTTCGCTGGTGCTGCCTCAATTTTTGCGTCTGGGCAGTGTCTCTGTTTCCCTCAGGATTTGCATCTCAAAGATCTGTTCCTTGTGCCTTTGGACAACTTCAAAGATTAGCAATTTTTTTTTGGTTTATTATTTCCTAAAACACTCATATCAGAGCCCCTTAAGAGTCTGCAATAATACTCCCTAGAGATTTCACCCCTTTAAATATTTAAGGGGTACCAGGGTAAAGGGTGATCTTAAGCATCACCTTTAAAAACTAACTCTTCTTCCTCCCTTAGATTGCTTTCCTACATAAGTCAAAGTCAGTATGAGGTCCAGAGTCTCTCGGAGTGTACCCAGTACAGCGGACAGGACACTAGCCTTGCATGTGACTGACCTGGGTCAATCCCAGCATATTATGGTGCCCTAAGCACCACTGGGAGCGATCACTGAGTATAGAGCCAGGGGTAAGCTCTGAATACCACCAGGTGTGGCCCAAAATTAAAAAAAAAAAAAAAAAACTTCAACAGTGTGTGTGAGACTGTTTCTGAGTCTCCTACTTCATGGATCTGTGTTGCTGCCCTTTTGCTAATATCACACTGTCTTGATTGTTTATTATAGCTTTAAAGAAATCTTAAAATTCGAGAGAGAGTGAGTTTACCAATTTTATTCTTTTTCTTAAAATAATGGTCTGCGATTCTAATTCCTTTGCCTTTTCAAATCAATTTCAGGATCAATTTATATTTACACAAAAATCCTCCTGGCATTTTGACAATCTCCCACACTCAGTCTTTAGATCGATGTGGGAGAAATTGGCGTTTTAACCGCGCTGAGTCTTCCGCTGATACTGAACACTCACACAGATAGTTCTCTCGCTAGCGTTTTTGGAGTCAGTTCTCTCGTTTTGGAGTCAGTTCTCTCTTCGTCAGTTCTCTCGTAACGTTTTTTGGAGTCATCTGCATATTGTTAGATTCAAATATAATACTTTTTCCTTCAGAGAATATTGAAAATGATAACAAAATTATTTCATTACCAGCATTAATAGGTTTGACTCACTCTTTAAAGATGTATCAATTGTATCAATTTCTTTTTCCTTTTCCCCGCTTTGCATCCAAAAATGTCATTTAAAGACAACTGTTTGGACCTTGAGAGCTTGTTTGGAGGTTCTAGCAGGGGGAGCGCAGCTACTCGCATACCCTCGACAGAAGACCGGTCTCTATTCGGGGAAGGCCGTCCTCTTCGACCGAGCGCTCAGCATCGGGAGGGACTCACATGGAGCAGTGAGGGAGGAAGAGGACACCCGACTAGCCAGCCAGATCAGCTGAATCAACCCTGGCGATCAATGGGGTGACAGATGTCGCAGCCAGATCGCCCTCACATGGAGCGATAGCCCAGCGGGTAGGGCGTTTGCCTTTGCAGCGCGCCTGCCTGTGCCGACCCGGGTTCCATCCCGGCATCCCATATGGTCCCCGAGCACCGCCAGGAGTAATTCCTGAGTGCAGAGCCAGGAGGAACCCCTGAGCATTGCCGGGTGTGACCCAAAAAGCAAAAATAAATAAATAAATAAATAAATAAATAAATAAATAAATAAAAAATAAAATAAAGACAACTGTTTGGAATCTATTGTTTTAAACACAAACTTTAAATAGGGTTGGGGGTATTTCACTGACTTTGATTAGTTACTGTTATGGAAAGGCACCATAAATTTGTTGAAGGAATAAATAAATTTAAGTCTCCCTTCTTATCATTGATTTGATAAGACAAATCATAAATACAAGTGAATGTTTATACTCTTCAGAATTTCTGTGGATGTGGAATGTGTTCCAGTGCAGGCTTATCAGAATATCCATTAAAATTTGTATTTGCTCAAAATAGTAAGTTCAATGATAGTCTAAAGTTGTCTCATTCATTGAAGAAACTATCCTATGTCTGGTATATCTTCCCAGATAGAGCAGAAACACTATAGATATTCATTGAATAATGAAAGAATGTATGACTGAGGGGGAATAATGAATAGACAATTTTAAAAATATATAACTTCTATTCTGTCTCTGTTTCTAGAGATTAAGTTTCTGGTTTTCAAATGTGGATAGTACTATGTTCAGTGTTGTTTTATTTTTAATTAAATTGATGGGTATATAAAATATTTCCTTCAATTTTTTGACAATTCTTTCAAAATGTATACTTATAGTTAAACAATTTAGTTACTGTGATATTTCTATACCCATGTTGGATGTGAATATAATGCAATCAAAAATATTTTTATTATTCAGTGTGTATGCTCTTTTTCCAATTTTTTTTTATTTGTAGATAATAGTTGCATTAAAAATGCATGTGTGGTTAATATAGGTGATATCTTGTCTGTGTGCCCTTATGGAAGAATTGCTTTGTCTCATATTTTGAGACAAATGACAGACACATATGCAAAATGACCTAGAAAGTGTTTTTCAATCAATTCTCACAGTGTCGTGTCAGGGAACCCTTTATACTCTATCAAATCAGTTGCGAGATATTGTTCTTTCCTACTTCATAGCTAAAAATGAAATCTCATTAATCTTTTCATTTTTAGTTATTTAGCTAACTTGGTTTAAGAAAAAAAAATTCCTTGAAAGTTTATGTGCCAATAGCGTGTCAAGTTGTTTTTGTAAGCCCTTACAGAGCTTCTGAAACTTTCCACTCGCAGCTTCTTTCACAGGAGATGTGTGTGTGTGGGGGTGGCAGATTTCAGACATGCCTCAGATTCATTATACATTTCACTTGATCACTTGATATCCCGTTATTCATCGATTTCCTCCAGCGGCGCCAGTAACATTTCCATTGGACCCTATCACATGCCAATGTAGCCCAATGGCATCTGGTTGCTTCAGGAATAAGAAGAACCTAAAAATGTTCATTCAGGGTCTTGATGAAGAAGTCTGACCATCTTGTAGGTGGGCGGCCATGTGAACTTTTGACATCCCCTGGGATCCAGTCGGTAATGGCTCTAGTCCAGCGGTCGTCTCCAAATTACATGTCCAGACCATCTGATTTTCGATGCCTTGGCAAAAGAGACAGCGTCCCAGACTCTGGAATGTTAATGGAGGTCAGAACTCCAGATTCCTTCTTTTCACTTGAGTGAGGAGTGATATTCCAAGCATAGCTCTTTCAGTTCCTCTTTGGGAAACCTGAATAGCATTCTCATCCTGCTTTCTTTCTTTTTTTTTTTTTTTTTTTTGGATTAGTCTCCATTGTTGTCAAGTTCTAAATATTTTTCTTTCCTCGACTGCTTTTCTTCCTTCTAGATATTTTCTTCTTTGTTGCTTTTTGTTTGTTTGGGAATTTACCTGGCAGTACTCAGGGTAGCTCCTCTGGCCCTGTCAGTGAATATATTGGAGCATGCTAATGCATGAAACAGCTCCGTCATGAAAGTGGCATTTAGGTTTCAGGACAATTTTACTGTATAAAATTTCACAACCTAAATGAATTGTTTAGATACAAAAGCATTTTATGCATAATTAGGTAGAATATACTTAATAATCATTAGGTATAATTATGAATAATAAAATAATTAGGTATAATCATAATATTGATTATAATAGGCACAAGAACTGCACGAAATTCTGATGAAAGAGGACAAATGAAATAAAAAGATAATCCATGTTCATGGAGAGAAACACATGCTATAAGTAGACCATGTTCATGGAGAGATTCACATGCTATAAGTAGTCCATGTTCATGGAGAGATTCACATGCTATAAGTAGGCCATGTTCATGGAGAGAAACACATGCTATAAGTAGACCATGTTCATGGAGAGAAACACATGCTATAACTAACATGCCAGTTTTTCCTACTTGGATCAATGATCTCAAAGCTACTCAAACCAAGATCTCAAGTTATTTTACAGAAATAAACTGATTCTGAAGTTCATCTGAAGAGGAAAAAATACTCAAAAGTAAATAATACAATATTGCGAACACATTTCAAAGACTGATGCTCTCCAACTTCAAAATCAATTGTAAACCACAGTAATGAAAACAGTGTTGTCTCATTATAGACATAGAATAGTGGGGCTAAATGAGAACTCAGAGATTGGTCTTTGCCAAAGAGGCCAAAGAGATAATATCATTCAGAAAGTATTATCTTTCCAAAAATGGTAATAGTAATGCATCCTGTACCTCCACGGCAGAGCCTGGCAAGCTACCTGTGTTGTATTTGATATATATGCCAAATACCAGTAACAATTATAGACCTCATTCCGGAATGGATTGAGGCTCTTTATGTTCCTGGGCAAGCAGATGCCTTGGGCTCTACTAGCATGAGACAGGACATATGGAGATGTTACTGGGGCCCCCTCGAGCAAATTGATGATGAACGGGAAGACAGTGATACAGTGATAATGCATCCTGTACCCCCCCATATTAATTAACTTAGAATGAATCAGAGGCCTAAAAGATCAAAGAAAACAATTCGATAGCCTTACTTATGCCAATGACCTTTAGATACAATATTAAAGGCACAAGAGGACAGAAAATATTTGAGTAAGGTGAAAAGACAATCACTTGTCTTTTATCACTTGTCTTCCATTGTTCATAGATTTCCTCAAGCGATCACAAGTAGTGTCTCCATTTGTTGGGAATGAGGTCCATTATAGTTACTGTTTTTGGCATATTGAATGCACCATGGGTAGCTTGCCAGACTCTGCTGTGGCTCTGGATTTATCCCAGGGGACCCAGTCTGCTGTCAGGTTAGAAGCTTTACATAAACTAGAGGGTGAAAACATTTTAGAATTATCATGAATAAAGCAAGAAATTAATGTTGATTTGAGTCAAATTATAGGAGAAAGATATTTTGACCATGAGTTTTAAGAAAACAAGGAGAAATAGCAACAGTGAAGAACAGGATAAAGTTAGCATGTTTTAGAATATGGAAGCTTTACAGAGAGTACAATTGATAGGCATTTCCCTCACAATGTGGACATCCTGGGTTGGATCCCTAGCACCTGATATAGTCCCACCAAGAGTCATCTTTGAGGTCAGAGCCAGGAGTAAGCTCTAAGCACCACTAGGTGTGACCCAAAAGGAAAAATGAAATTGTTTTTAAATGAGATTTCTGTTGGATCCCTATGTTTAAGAAGAAGTGATGATAGTTATTTAAGGGGTACAGTGAAAATAGGGAATGCATTATCATTAAAAATTGTTTCTGAAATTGAGATTTAAGTATAAAGCACATAATCCTCACCTCCATGGAAGTGGCAAGAAAATAGATACAATTTGACTAAGATAGAGATATTTATTTCCATACTTACATCTTATGCTAACAGTTCTTGAAATGTGATGTATACAGAAATGAATAGAACATGATTGAAATAGAAAATTGGCTATGATGTTGCAGTGCAGAGGAGGAAATGGGTTTTATTGTAAATAATGTAATTTCAATTTTTTTCAGAGGACCTATTTATACATCTTCCATAGCCTCTACTACTTTCGCGCACCAGATAATTTTTTAATGAAAAAAGTAGAGTAAGTTAATATTCAAGAGAAGCTATTTCAGCTGTTAAGAAAGGCAATCTACAACACTAACCTATCATTACTAATGACGGCAATAATAATGACAACTAACTGCACAGGTAGGGAGTCTGCATCTTGGCTTGAAAGGGAGAAAGAGTTTCTGCTCTGGCACTGTGGGGTCTGGAAGCAGATGCAGGAGTGCAATTTTTCCCAACAGCTGAAATTTGTTTCTTGCATCCTCAGACAGAGACTCATCAGATAACAGTTAGCCAAAAAAGTAGTGGGGAGAACCCAAATGCCCACTAAATGTAAAAGTCTCCGCACTGTGCAGGGACACAACTGTCAGCATCCAACACTGCTGTTCTGATAATGGACCTTATTTGGCACTTACCTCTGCCACCCATCTGTTGGCTGTTCCTGGATTGGAGCAAGAGAGCCCGCAGACTTCTTTCTTATTCAAAGCATGAGCCGTTTGCCATTCCTCATTTAGGATTTAATGTGCATTTTAGGGAAATTGCTCCACTAGAAAACGATAAGAAAGGGAACAGAGAACAGCTCCTGGAGACCAGAAATTATTTAGAGTGAGCAGAGAGAAGAGCCGGTGGAGATATCTGAGAAGGGCTCATGAATACAAGTTTGAAGAGGCACCTTGCCTGAGAAGAGGGTTGCAAAAATGAAATAAACTGATCAGGTGTGTTTGGTGATTTTTTCTGTTTTTTTTAGCACAAATATATTTCCATAACACAGTTGACATCTGGCACAAAAGATACTTGGTGAGATTCATTCCCTTTCTCTTTGTATTGTGACACATGGAGACTCATTGTCCAATCTGGGAAAATTCTAAGTTCCTTCTTGTAGCTTCTTCATCAGTCACGAGAAATACTTATTTCTGTATTCTTTTCTGCCCAGTCGCCTACACATTCTTTGAAAGCAAGGTCATTTTCATCTCAAATTCCTGATGTCTATTAGAACACCCAGAATGGAAACGATTAAAGCAAATATTTAAAGATTAGGAATATGTACTAAGGGACTTTAGGACAGAGGTTATAACTATGATTAGGTCCACTATGCCCACTCACATAGGATTAAAACACTAGAGGTTGCCAACTTAGAAAACCTCCAGTATAGAGAGTATAAAACTCGCTGCTCTAGAGAAGGCCCTGAAGCCAGCGGGAAGGGAAGGCGAGAGACTGCCTATTCCTCATGGTCACCAGCTAACTCTGAACATCAACATTCAATCAATCTGGGGGGCCAGATGCCATCTCTAGAACCAAACAGAAGATTGGGATGACTCTCTTGCTTTTACAAACTTGAAAGACAGCTTAATGCTCTTTCAGGAGAGGTCACTTGACCAGTGGCCATTGGAGACCATTCAGACACTGGATTTAACTCTAGAAATCCTCATTGCCAACAGCATCCAACTGAAAGGCAGGACAAGTGTTGATGGAAGGTGGGAGTGACTGCAGTCCAGCCCAATCTGTGCCCAGGGATTGCTCTTCTGGTCACAGGCCCTGGACTTGTCTGCCCATCTGCCTGTTCTATCTGGTTCATCCAGAGTCCCTTCCCACAAAGTTGAAAGAATGATATGATGGTCACATCAGTTTGATTGTCTACTGTTCCTGCTAAAAATTGTTCCACTGGTTTTTCTTTACCTTGTTATATACCTCAAAATCTCACAAATCCCTGCACAGCAAATCAGAGCCCACTGCTGCCTCCCTCTTATCAACCCTCATGGCACTCACTATTCAGATACCAGTTCTTCAACCCAGGCTCACAGAACATTGCCAGTCCATTCAAATTTCCTGGTGGTTTTTCAGAAATTTCCCTGGGATTTTGTATTGGCTAAGCAGCAGATGTTGCTCCAGCTAAATATCATAACTTTGGGGCCGAAGAGATAAAACAGCAGGCAGGGTGCTTGCTGACTTGGATTCAACTCAACATGGCTCGCCCCATACCCTGCAAGGAGTGATCCTTGAGCACAGAGCCCCTCACCAAAAGATATTTAAAAAAAAAGATTACAGAGACCTTCCAGGAACCTTCACTCTAGAAGTCAAGAATAAAAACTAAAGCAATGATTCATTAATTAAAGACAATAACCTGAAATTAATGGACATTTCCTGATCTTCAAACCTGAGAAAAATGTTCCCATGTTGTTTTTATGGCTGTGAACCAGAGGGCCATAAACAAACAAAAAAGAAAAAACAGACAAGTGAATGGTTGCAAGTGTATCCTGCCTCTTCTGCGCACACGCACACACACACACACACACACACACACACACATTTGGCACGAAAAACAATCACCACCGATTTTCCCTGAGTTAATACCAAGTGTCGTCAACTCTTGCAAATACTGCTTGGACTTCTCAGGGGAGGCTTCTTAGCAGTTTGATCTTCCCAGAGGAAAGCTCTGCTCTACCCAGAATCCTACCCTCAAAGGAGACAGAAGCATCCATGACACATGGAGCAACAATTACAAGCATTTGTCCCCTGAGAGTAAGAAGAGCTGCGACTCTCAAGAAGCTGCTTCTTTCAACACAAGCCTCCTTGTCCCTCTCTGAGAAGCCGGTGCGGTTGCAGCGTGCAGCAGTCATGGTACCAATAAACTCCCTCCTGTCAGCCACACAAAGAGCCTCATTACTCGGTGGCTGCAAACACCGGTTGAAGTTGCTGCTCCTGACAAGTTGAAGTCTTTGGATGCCGAGGTCCAGTGATTGAAAATGTGAGATTATAGACAGGAAATGAAGTGTTGTTTATAACTCTAGCCCATCCGCTGAAAGCCCCTGGCTAGAAACAACTTTCCATTTGAAGGAAAGTAAATTTCCTCCCAGCTGAAAGAAATGTGTTTAGTGAAAGTTTCCTCAAGTCATGTGACTTGCAGGCGTGGCAAAGCGTCAGGCTAATAATAGCAGCTGTCCCCCCTCCCCCACCTGACTCCCTGTCACAGCCAGCATGGCGGTGAGCTCTGACACCGAGCGGCCTCTTTCAGGTCTGGCTCCAGTCGACTGTCTTGGCATGTGTTTCCTTGACTCCAGGGAATGAGGTGCTGCATTATTGAGATGGGGGCGGGGGTCAGGAGTCTGGGTGACTCTCCCAGGGTATAAGGATCCTTTCTTGAGTTTAACCCAACTGTTCTTCGGTTCCAGTTTTAAGCCAAAAGAAGATGGGAACAAATGTGCTAGTTCCCCTCATTTTCTCAGCATGTACTAGATACATACAAGTCATTCATTTGCCTGGTAGGAATTATGAATAGAACACTTTCAGCACCCCACACACATGTGGGGAGAGGGACATGTGTCGGGAAACACCTGGCTTCCCGGCAGTATCAGGGGAGTAGGATTCCCTTCTTTCCCAAAGGACTGGAGGCCGGTGGATGAAACTCATTAATCCAGCAAAGATCCAAAAGCTTTACTTAAACAAGTTCTGGTATTACAATCCAAGATCAGGAAAACCCCAAACCTCCATTCCTGGCCAGACCCACAGCACGTGCTTGGGTCAGGATCCTGTGCCAAAATTGTCACTGGACTTTGAACCATGTGTACCAGTCAGATATCAGACCAGAATGGAGGAAAATGGCCCCTTCTTCCTCTAAGCATCTTTTATCCCCAGAAATGCACCTAGGTCTTCCAGGTCAGCCCTGGTTGGCTGGGTTATCTAGGGACAAAGGCCAGGTGTCTTCTTGAAGAGTTTAGGGCTTGCCTCTCTGCCTTTCTGCATGGGCTGAGAAGACAGTATACAAATGCAAATCTTCGCATGAGCTCCTGGCCCAAGCTAAACAAATGCTAATATGCCAGAGCCAAGATCTCATTGTACAAGCTCCTGCAAAGAAGATACTTCTAGAGACAGGGGAGGGCACCTGAGATGAACTTTAACTCAGGATTTAATTTATGGAGAAAAGCACTAATTCTTCTCATCATGTGTATATACATATATATATGTATATTTATATACATATATACGTATATATCGTATATATATACATATATATACATATATATATGTATATATATATATATATACATGTATCTTTTCATTGCCAGCATATTTCTAAACTTCAACTAAGGTCCAGAATCTGTCAGAGTAATATTGCTTACTTTACCTTTAGTATTACAAAGCCACATTTGTTTGCCCAAAGGCAAACTGGCATGTCCCTTTGACCTAGCAGAATTATTTACAATGGTGAATACAAATAACACCAAGTGATCTCTTGGAAAACTGAACGTGTTGAAAGAGAGTAGCTACCCCCTTCACCAACCAGGGCAGGCCTACTCATGGAAAGTTACCAATTTAGGGCCTAAGTGACCTTTTCATTCTGCTATCTACAAAAGGCCCAGAAAAATTCCTGTTAGAGGTTAGGAGACTCTCGCCCAGATCCTGCTATCTGGCCTGAATTGCCTGAATTGCATTCCTGCATGTACGCATAGCCATTACTGCCCCATAATCCCACATGTGTGCCTAGCCGCCCCAAATATAGAAAGAAGTATTGAGTGTGAAGCGATTGGTAGGTGATGGTTACTTGTTACAAAGTGATTGGCTGCCTGCATGCAGACCTTGATGTAATATTTTAAATCTATTGGATGGTTATGCTCGGGCTTTTCTGTAGCGGCAGGAATTATCTCTTAAAAGATCCTCCCTGGAAGAGCTCGGGGCTCTTAGCCGCTGACTGCTTGTGGTCATGCTATGAGCCTGGGTATACTCGAATATTAATAAAAACCCTTGCTGGGGCTGGAGCGATAGCCCAGCGGGTAAGGCGTTTGCCTTGCACGCCGCCGGCCTATGCCGGCCCAGGTTCGATCCCCAGCATCCCATATGGTCACCCGAGCACCGCCAGTAGTAATTCCTGAGTGCAGAGACAGGAGTAACCCCTGAGCATTGCCGGGTGTGACCCAAGCAAAAAAACAAAAAAAAAAAAAAAAAAAAAAAAAAAATAAAAACCCTTACTTTTGCATAGGACCCAGTCTCTCAGAGTTTTCCTTGGTAGGTGCAGCGCCCGAGGCTCCCAGTCAGTCACCCCATTGGGTGGCCAACTCTTTCAGTGTGTCCCCATGGGGACCCGTGGGGTTAAGAGAAATGCACTGAAGCTAGCAAGACCCATGATAAGAATATTCTGCTATATAAAGTTATAAAAAGGAAAGTCTCTTCCAATCCCACCTCCAGTCTGCCAGTGTTACCTGCAGGAGACAGCTCTAGGCCAGACGCAGAGGCTCTGGGCAGCCCATGCGTGACCAGGAGCCCATTAGGGCACGTCCTCTGCAACAATTATGCGGAGTCCAGAGCTGTTCAGGGTGATGCTGTCAGCAGCTCAGATTATTACTGGTGGTAACAGACACCTAAGCAAATAATGATGATGGAATGTGGGTCCGAGACTACAGGTCAGTGTCGAGGGTTGGGAAACCTAAGTATGGTGGTGATTTGTTGTGCTTCATTCTGGAGAGTACATCAGGAGGGGAGACACCATAGAAGTAGTGAGTTTTTCAGGAATATATTGGAGATGAGAAGAGAAATTGGACAGATGAGTCTATAAAACAATAAACCAGATATATATTTAGGTCCTTATCTATTAGCGCTAAGGGCTGAGAAAAGTGTTATAAAATGTATAGGCACTTTTCTCCTCGAGATAATAATATCCTTAAAATACATACATGTGTACGCATAAAAAACACCAATTTTCAAATGGGATTCTGTGGGAGATTGTCCTAATAAAAATCCCAAGTTCAGAATAGTTTCTTGGCTGAAACAATTTTTTGAGTTTCAAAAAATTGAAAACTACAAATGTGCTCCCAGGCAAGAATGGAGTAGAAAGTTAACATTACTTTAATACTATACCTTAATGGTACTTACTGATTATGTATTACTCTATGGCCACAGCTATGTAAATATCCCAGTCTTTGCTCTTAATGTACCTGTAAACAGGACAATGATTCATATATCTGGGACCAGGGAGCTGGGGTGGGGAGCTGAAATTATAATTAATAAATGGTCAACTGATTCTCTTATTGAGTTTCATGGCTTGCTTACAACCTAGACAAATCACAAAGTCAATCTTATTCTTTGAGACTGATGCTACTGGATAGAAAAGGTGCTGATCCGATTGGCCATATTCTGAGAAATAGCCACAAGGTTCCAAGGAGCTCATGGAAGGACCATGAATACCAGGAACAGAACTAAGAACACCAGGAGCAGAGCTAAAATAAAACTAGCCTAAATTTCCTTGGTTTATTTTCACCCTTAAAGTGCTATTTCTCAAAGAATAGTCTGCTTGTCAGCTATGATGGAAGCATCTATTAACACTATTAAAATGCAAATTTCAGGGACTCCATTTTAGACCTATAAAAATGTTGCTATCCTTTGGGGTTCAGGATAGCTCATTTTACTATGAGTGTTTGTGTCAGACTGTGCTGTTGAATCCTTAAGAGCTCTGGGTAGAGCTGGGTGCGCAGCCCTCAACTGTGAGCACTTTCTTGGGTTTTGGGATTCAAAGTAATTCCTTCCTTCTAAATGATGACTGGAGTGCACTGACACCTGAGGAACGACCAGAGAAAGTCCCTCAGATTCCTGATCCCTTCCTTTCATTGAGTTCCATAGCCAGAAGTTGAGTTTTACCTGGAAGACAGTGTTCGAGGCCATCAGCATGGATGCTCAGCTTTTTATAACAGGTGTTGTATATGCTTAACTTATTCCCATAGGTTTGCTTTATCTTCCCAATAAAATTTCAAAGCCTTGGGCTCTTGGGTTCCATCTTCTGATCTGCCATCCCCGAGTGGCCTAATCACCTGTATTGTGTGAACTGAAATCCACGTTCTTTTTCTTGAACACAGCCGGCCTCTTACTACCATTCCATCAACATCCAAATTTGGGTCTTTATTTGTTTTTTCTTTTTTCTTTTTTGTGAATTTTGTTTTAGGCTGCTCTTATACATTCCTGCATCTACATCGTCTTTTTTTTTCTTATTAGGATATTTAGTTAGATTTATCCTGGGCTTCGCCTCTCCCTCCAGACAACCGTCCAGTTCGTGCACAGACAGCCTTTGTGTTGAGCAAGCAGCCTCTAATCTGCACATCTTCCACTGAGCTCCAGCAGGGTTGCCAGGTGAGCATCCGGACATTGGCCGGGAACAGCTGTTCAAGTGGTCCAGAGCAGCAGGCAGTGATTGTGTGTGCAGTTCTCTTGTCTGATGAGCCCTGGCCCAGCCGCCTGGGGAGGCAGCCACAAGCACAAATGTTTGCCTTGCCGGCTGGAAGTCCTGAAGGCAGCTGCCTGCTGATGGATGATAACTTGCATAATAGCACCGAGTGTTCAAATGATTCCAGGCACGAGCAAGACCCTGCGAGCTCCCCTGTGTAAGCCTACTCTGGTTGGCCAAAGCCTTATCTTCAGCGTGCAGGCAACAGAGAGAGCAGGAGTCAGAAGGCATCTGATCCAAGGGTGCCTGTGACAACCCCAGTAATTTTTACACAGGGGAGTGACTCGGTGGTTTCCATTTACAAATTTATTAAAACTTCACACAGAGATTTAACACGACATGGCTGCTAGTATTAGTGTATCAGGCTGGGTCTTGTTTGAATCTTTATGGCTTATGGATGAAAACTAAGTGAATATGCAGATAGTATAATTTCTCTTCTGGTAGAAGTCTCTTAACTGTCCTACAAGCTTACCATAATACTCAGGTAATGAATTACTTGCCCATAACATTGGGCTCATTGACATGAAATAAAAAATAAACTTGTGCAAATCAAAATGGTCCCAAAGTGGTTAAAATGACAATATAAAATGAAAGATTAATACACAATCTTCTTTGTTAATGGATCACCATCATCCATGTGCATTGCCGTGGGTATGCTTGAAATCTTGAGTGGTTCAATTGTGATCATCCGTTTAATGGATACTAATTGGTGACAAGGTATATTGTCTGATGTCAAACCGGTCAATTTTGTACATGCTAAAAGATTCTGTGGGTCAGATGACTTTTCTTTAGGGGTCTGTTTGGTTGCATTTGAGAAAAAATGTCCAAAATCTTTGTTCAGCTAAAAATGTTGAACAAATGTTGAACACCTTACATTCATAATGCATAAACCTTGTTTGATAAAGGGGTCTGCATGTTTCTAAGTGGTCTGTCTGCAATCTCCATGCTTATCAATTTTCCCCCACTTCCTTTCTACTCTACCAGCCTCTAGTCTTAGTAGGACACTGCGTTTGCCTCACTGAGTCTGCAGAATGCTATGAAACATGAATGTTAATTGGAATTCTTTTATTTAATAGATAAAAATACTAGATCAAAAGAGACCGGGGATGTGACTCAGTGGTAAAGAGGTTGGATTACAGGCATGGTACTTTGAATTTGAAGCCTGTTTCAGCGTGATTGAGTAAGGTCTCTGTCACTGCAGAGTGTAGCAGGATATGAGTTGTCTTGAAGAAAATACAATAGGATATCTTGGAGACAATATAAAGTATGTTAATAGCTTTGTAATAGGATATTTAGAAAATAATATGTGTGCTATATAATCTCTACCAATCAGTCAAATTTCTGTTTATTTTTTTTAAATTTTGGGTAATCACTGGTGATGCTCAGAGGTTACTCCTGGCTCTGCACTCAGGAATTACTCCTGATGGTGCTTAGAGGACCATTTGGGATGCCACGGATTGAAGCCAGGTAGGCCAAAGCAAGACAAATGCCCTACATACTGTACTATCAATCTGACACCTCTCAAATTTCTTCAAATAACTTGTTGTTGATCACAGACTTCGTTGTGGGTGGGGTGGCCCCATAGTACATTACTTTGTGACTTAAGTTGCTATCTTGACCAAGTTATTGGTCATCTGTATGTTGCCCAGGATTCCTTTAAAACTTCTAAAAAACAAATTGAGGTCGGTTTAACAGGTGGAAGATGTTAGAGTCCAAATAACTGGCTCATCAAAGGGTGGATAATGTACTTGGTTAAAAGTAGTTTAACTTCAGTGGTTCTCAATAGAGTATTTTATGATTCTCTATCTCGCTCCATCCCTCAGAATAATTTGTCAATGTCTAGAGACAATTTCTGTTGTCACTGTAGTAAAGGGGATCAGACTAGCATGTAGTGACATAGAATTCCACTCTTCCCAGGCATGGCCCCAGATTATTATATGTTGTTATATGTGGAAATATTTCCTATTTTATAAGGCTAAATTTTAAGTATTCCATTTTTATGTATATGCCACATTTTCTTTATATGCTCATCTGTTGATGGATATCTAAGTTGTTTCTATAACGAAGCTATAGTGAATAGTGCTACAAGGTATATGTCAGAATATATATTTCGTTGAGATTCTTATTTCATTTATCTTGGATGTATATACTTTGAAGCAGGATTGTTGGACCACATGGAATTCTACTTTTTAACTTCCTTGAGGGAGTTGAAGATTGTTTTTCAACATCCTCATATAGTATGTTTTAGTTTGAAAATAGGCATTATAAGACCAGTGATATAGAACAGGAAGTTAGACACTTGCCTTGCATGAAGCCAAACTTGGCTCAGTCCTCAAGTTTTCAATAATTCCCTGAACTTGACAAGAGGTTCCTCCTAGACAAAGATGAAATAATACTCACTGAAAATCTTGTGGGGTGGGGAGTGGGTAACTCAGCACCTTCCCTCCCAAATCACTTGTCTTCCCAAATCAGTTGTCTTCCCATTGTTCATTGATTTGCTCGATCGGGCGCCAGTAACATCTCCATATGTCCTGTCACTTGCTAGTGTAGCCCAAGGGCATCTACTTGCTCCAGGAACACGAAGAGCCTCAAACCATTCCTTCAGGTTATTGGAATGAGGTCTATAATTGCTACTGGTTTTTGGCATATCAAATACGACATGGGTAGCTTGCCAGACTCTGCCGTGCAGGTGGTTCCCCCCAATAAAAGAAGCAAGAAAACAGTCATGTACCATATGTAAGGTGACATTTCATTGTGATTTTGACTTGTATTTCTCTACTACTTAGTAATGTTCAACACATGTCAAGAGCCCATTGGCTCCCCTCCATTTTGTTGAGCCTGGTGGACCCGCCCAGGAGCGGCCCTGGAACCAGCATGCAGAGCTTCACAAGCGGCTGGGGAGACTGGAGCCAGGCTCGCGCCGAGCCCAGCTGACGATGGGATCCCGAGGAGGGCAGATGGGTTTTGGGTGTTGGCCCATCGCCTCTGGGGGGTCCCGGAAGCAGCCAGATGAAACTCGCCCATCACACTAGCCACCATCTTCACTGTCCGGACGCTGAGAAACTGCCTGATGACCAGATCAACAAAGCAAAACCAGTTCAAGCCCAGGTAGGCGGCTCCCAGAAGCGGGAATCACTGGGAATTCGCCAGATGGAGTCGGGGTTTTAGCCACTCCCCCTCCATTTTGTTGAGCCTGGTGGACCCGCCCAGGAGCGGCCCTGGAACCAGCATGCAGAGCTTCACAAGCGGCTGGGGAGACTGGAGCCGGCTCGCGCCGAGCCCAGCTGACGATGGGATCCCGAGGAGGGCAGATGGGTTTTGGGTGTTGGCCCATTGCCTCTGGGGGGTCCCGGAAGCAGCCAGATGAAACTCGCCCATCACACTAGCCACCATCTTCACTGTCGGACGCTGAGAAACTGCCTGACGACCAGATCAACAAAGCAAAACCAGTTCAAGCCCAGATCGCGCGGCAAAGCGCCACAGAGTCCACTAATATAGTGTAACAGTAATGTCTTTTAATGCAATGTATTCCACGAAGAGCAGGAAAGTTTATCGGGAAGGAGATATAAAGATGAAAGAAATGACATACAGAATCTGCCAAGTAGTTGAGGTGCGGGAGGGAGGTGGGGACATTGGTGATGGTAGATGGGTTTGGGTGGAGGGATGGGTGTTGGAACACTGTGGATCTAAGACTCTACATGAGCATCTTTCAATTGTATGTCTGAAATGGTGTGGTGATATTTGGGGGGGAAAATAATAAAATTAAAAAAAAAAAAAAAAAAAAAGAGCCCATTGGCTATTTGTATTTCTTCTATGGAGAAATGTCTGTCTTGATCATTTGCCTATATCTACCAGTTTTTTATGCCTTTGAGTTGTAGGAGTTGCTTTTATAGTCTAAATAGTAATCCTTCCATCAATACATGTTTATAAGTATTTTCCCAATGTGCAGTTTGCTTTTTCACTTTGTTGCTAGTTTCCTGATTTTAAAAAAGCATTTTTGTTTCAGTACCTCTCTAGTCTTGTTTTTGTTGCTTGTGCTTTGGTATCCTATGGATAGGTATTTAATATAAATAGGGTGTCTCACTCCAACGCATGAGGTGATGGCAAGGTTCAAGTTCAAATGAGATAATACTAATTAAAATACAAAGCAAAGCAATATTGTCTATCTTTATACAAAAATAATCAGTAGTATATGTAGTTCAGATTTTCAATTTGGAAAATTTGTTACTTTCCCATAGTTTTGACTTTTTTAAATTCAATAATTGGGATTATATACTTTCTTACTTACAGAATTATACCACAAGCTCATAAAATATATCTGGTAGTTGCTGCAGAGCCAGAAGCATGCCATGAACACTGCCATGTTGACCCAAAACCAAATGTAATGTGATCACAAAGTCCTATAAAAGTAGTGAAACATATGCACTTTTGCATCAAGGCAGCACTTAAATATTTAGACAAATTAAGTCCAATTATTAAAGATAATACTTTTCAATAAGTGAAAAGTAATGCTCTTTTTCAAAAATGTATAAATTAATTCAAATTAATTTCAAATTAGAAGATAACATCTATTAACCATCAGTCAGTCAAACATTTTAGGTAAGAATCTGGTTAAAAAATAGAATTAATTTATTGGACCAGAATGATAGTACAGCAGGGAGGCCACTTGCCTTGCACATGGTCAACCCAGGTTCTATCCCTGGCCTCCCATATGGTCCCTGTAGCACTGCCAGGGGTAATTCCTGAGTGCAGATCCAAGAGTAACCCCTGAGCATTGCCAGGTGTGATGCCCCCCAAAAAAATCTAGAATTAAGTTATTAACTTGAAAACAGGTCTTTCTAATGTTATAAGAATTAATTTTGGATCATGCCAAATTCATTCTTTTTAGACAGTACCAAAAGAGACCTTTATAAACTCATAAAAATGGTTTGGTAAAGATTTCAAGCATATTTGAAATCTAAACAATAGTAACTTATTGTTACTATTAAACAATAACTATTAAACAATAACAATAACAATACTATTGAACAATAACAATAACAGTAACTATTAAACAATAGTAACTTATTGTTTAGCATTCCAGAAGCTTCACATTAACTGCTACATGACATAACAAATCTCACTTTACCCATACTGTATTAGGAAACAATGACAGAGCTCCTGCTTGAAACAGGCTTTGTGTAAAGATAAACAAGGTAACAGATACATAAGATTCTGGCTACATAGATTGACAGAGGAAAAGCTTAACAGTGAACTTTGACAAAGAAAACCATCTTGTTGGGTATAAAAATCACTGAGTAAATGCACACAAGGAGCAAAAAATGGAAGAAAGTTAAGCTTCATTCGCTGGGGTATAGGAGTACGCATATTGAGATGAAATTTTGATACAGATGAAAAGAGGCTATACAGCACCAAAATATACCAGGTGTCATCAATAGTAGCCATATTCTATATATTATTATATATTGATTATGTTTTTTTGACAAAGTATGCAACCAGTTTTAAAGAAGGTTACAACAAGCACTACAAATATTGCCACCTCCTTCATTTCTTAAATGGATAAATTTATCTTCGTTTCAACTTCTCCAATCCAATCACACCCTTGTCCCATCCTTCACTCCTTTCAATTCCTGTGGTGTTTCCAAGTCTTTCTTACATTAATTATATCTTTAATTCAAATAATCCACAACTTCCAAAAAGAATAGTTAATAATTCAACAGCCTTAATCTAGATTCCAATCACTGTTATCTTTTTCTTACTCATATAAACATCAATATTATCCTTTCTATTCTATTCCTTTGTTCATTTGGGGAAAGTGAAAATGAGACTATAAGCAATTTGACAAGCTCATATTCCACAATATCAAGCAATATATCATGTGTAAATATTCAAGACTAGTCAATTTTGGAGACTAAAGTATGGTTTTATTAGTTATAAAATACCCTGCATAAATAGCTTCTATGTTTCTAGTAAAGAGAATTAATTTTATATTGTTGAATTTTGTACTTTTTATATCCTACTGCATGCACTGAACTTTTCATAAAACAGTCCATTGTATGTGCATTTAAGAACTCCACCATAGCAACTAATTGCACAAAGGCAGTGGAAAAGAAATAGCATTATTTTACTTTTAACCACTACAAAATATTCAGGTTGACTCTCTATATGCAATTTATTGAGCCTATGTATAGCCAAAACCACAATAAAGTGGGATCATTTACCACTCAGAACATGTTTTCTGTTTACCTCCAGGGAACAAAACTGCTCCCACCCCAAGAACCATCTATCTGTAAATGTTAATGAGGATGTTCTGTTGTAATAATCTTCTTTTAACAACTCAAAAAATCTAAATTGTGAACGATAATGTTTTAAAATCAATAAACGTGTTTAAGAAATTACCAGCTGCAACAAAATAATAGCAGCTTCTCATATAATTTTGAGAGATTTGTAAGAAGATTTTCATCTTGGAGAAATGAATGTTTTCTTTCAATCCATCCTTCTCACTTTCACTACCCTCAAAGGAATGATAGAGATTGAGCTTGGGTGATATCTAAACCTATGTAAATACGCCATCCAATCTGTGTCCATAAGATACCGATTCCGTGAAATGGCCTCTTAAATATTTTTCACCATGCTTTTCTTAAATTTCCATCCCATTTTAGGTCAAATAAAATATATTTTCAGAGCTTATGTGAAGTAACTTACTTTTATTCATAAAAAGGAAGATATTTAAAACATTGATTTTTATACTCTGATCAATACTTACTCTTCTGTGAAGGGAAGTCACTGCAATAAGAGAAAGAGGACTTGGGTTAGTTTTCCTTTTGTGGAACTATATTTAGCCTGTCATAATCTCCAAGTCAAAGTCCCCACAGCCCAGGCTGCTAACTACAAGTCCAGTGATGAATACTTAGCTGACTTGAGTCTCTTACATCCCTCTTCCCACTTACTTTCTCATCAATTCTTTGGTTCCTGAAATCCAAATTTATTGCATATTCCTGCTTTTCCTTAAAGAGCAAGAGCTTAATTGACAGTCTGAACTTCAGGTGGTCGATGAAGGGAGCAGGCTGAACAGAGTTGGCAAAGCAACTAAACACATGATGCTCTGCACAGGGAGACTCTAGTATAAGTGTTTTTGCTTAGACTATAAGTTTAGTATTTCCCAGTAGAGCCAATCGTGGCACTACCAGTGTTTCACACCAGGTAATTTTTCCTCTTGGAGGGATAGTTTATGTATTCCAGCAGCGTTTTCCAGCCTTTTCCCAGCCATGGCCCCCTTCAGGTCTTGTTTATTTCCGAGGCCCCCAACTGTTGGCCCTCTAGTGCTGTACTGCACCCCCTTCCATTTATGTTATTTTCACCTGTGACTCCCTTGGAATATTAGTGGACTCAGCAATTGAGAAACTCTCAGTAGAGGCTAATTAACAGCGTCTCTGACCTCTAATCCCTAGATATCAGTCCTGCCCTACCCTACTTCCCCAAACTTGGACAACCAAAATTCTCACTGGACTTTGCCGATGTCTGATAGGGTCAAATTGTCCGTGGAGATACAGCATCATTCCAGAGGAGAACCACTAAAGTAGTCTTGCTAGAAACAGGCTGAAGCACCTTCTTACTAGGCTTTCAGCATTGGAGGGCAGGGACTTCATTTGTTTTGTTCAGGTCCCGCCCCGGCACCAAGAACAGTGCTTGTCAGATTGCTAATCATCAGCAAATAAATGTGAAAAGATGGAATAATTGGATGTCTAACATGAGTAAGTTTCATCCACCAAGTAGAATATGATCCATCTCTGTAGTGGTGAGGCCTTTCATATGTTTAATGTGTTTATTAATATGGTTAGGTGCTCATGAAATATTAAGAGAAAAATCCAATTACAAAGAGAATGTCTAATTTATTCCCAAAGTGGTATGCAAATATATACATATCATGGAGTATGTGCAAAACTTGTGGCTGTGCCGGATGACAGGATCGCAGACTATCTTTATTTCCTACATATGCTTAATTATACTTTCTTATGTGCAATATTTTTATAGTGCAAAAGTTGGGTCGTTAGTTTACAGAAGAATAATGAACAGCAGACTGGGCCAAGTGCACCAGAGAAAGTCTTGTCCTTACTCTAAATTCTGCTTAAAAAATAAGCTCTAGGGGGCCGGAGCAATAGTCCAGCAGATAGGGTGTTTGCCTTGCACGCGGCCGACCCGGATTTGATCCCTGGCATGCCATATGGTTCCCTGAGCACAGCCAGGACTAATTCCTGAGTGCAGAACCAGGAGTAACCCTTGACCATCACCAGATGTGACCCAAAAAGAAAAAAAAGATAAGCTCTAAGCACACTAAATTTCTGACCTGAGAGAGTAAACTCTTTTCCAAGAAAGTTGCTTGAGATGGCACATGTGTCTCAGACTTCACTACCTATATGCCTGGCATTGTCCTCAGTACTGCAGAGGTGAAGGGAGAAGATAGCCCAGAGTCCTAGAGCAGGCAGTGACTAATGTCATTGGAAAACAATTAGACTTCTGCAGATGACAAAGCCAAAAGAAACACAGTCCGAAATGTGCGAAATATGTGCCAGGAATTCTGCATTAGGAGTTGGTAGACCAGAGGTGTCCAGGAGATAGAGATAAGAGAGCCTATGCTGCCCATCAAGGCTGAGTGAGATTCAAAAGAGGAAAAGGGGAAAGGACTTTCTGTATGGGGTGAGGGAACTACAAGAAAAATTGGGTGAACAAGGCACAGAGAGGAAAGGTAAGTATAGTTAGAGTGTTTCTAAGATGCTAGTGTACTTGATGGGAGAAGTCTCATGACAGTTGCTGCTGGCTTCTTAGGAGAACAGTTCCACAGAGGAATGGTCTAGACCTTCACTGAGATTTTCGTGCCTTTGACTTCTTGTATGCAATGGCAGAAATACAAAGGCAAATTTTTTTCAACCTCTGAACTTGTCATGCGCACACTTGTTGGAGCTAATTCTTGTCCTAGGTACAGCGGTGGTGGGTCTGGGGTTGACTAGTACAAACCTACTACGTTCTAGAAACTCAGAAAGTGAATGATCACTTGATCACTTGACATCTCGTTATTTATCGATTTGCTCGAGTGGGTACCAGTAACATTTCCATTTGACCCTATCACGTGTCAGTGAAGCCCAATGACATATGCCTCAAACCATTTGTTGTTCATGGTCTTGACGAAGAAGTCTGACCATCTTGTAGGTGGGCAGCCATGTGATCTTTTTGACATCTGGTGGGATCCAGTTGGTAATGGCTCTAGTCCAGTGGTCATCTCCAAATCGCATTACATGTCCAGCCCATCTGATTTTCGCTGCCTTGGCAAATGAGACAGCGTTATTGACTCTGGATCGCTGATGGAGGTCGGAACTCCATATTCCTTCTCTCACTTGAGTGAGGTGTGATATTCCAAGCATAGCTCTTTTGATTCCTCTCTGGGAGACCTGAATAGCATTCTCATCACAAACCGGTCAGACTTGCACATAACAACTCAGAAAAAAAATCGTCATTATTTTATCAATATCACTTCCCTATATGGGCTGTAATGGTCAATATAATTAGTGCCAGTTAAGGGAGTGGCCACCGGGATGAGGGGTGGGTGGGAAATGAAAGTCTTTGGTGGAAGGGGAGGGGCACACTGGTGGTGGAATTGGTGTCGGATGATGAATCTTTCACAACTGTATTGTGAAAAATTTTGTATTTTGTAAATCATGGTGTTTAAATAAAGTTAAAAATATGTAAAATAAATTACAAAGGCACATGCCCAAGGCCACGGACCCAATTCAAGTTATAATATTCACCCAGATGAGGAGTTGCTGGCATCTTCTAGAGCTGAGAGAGAGAGAGAAAGAAAGAGAGAGAGAGAGAGAGAGAGGGAGAGAGAGAGAGAGAGAGAGAGGGAGAGAGAGATGCTGTTCCAGGTTAGAACTGGAACTTTAAGGCCTAAAATCTTAATTTTAGAACCTATCTGCTACTTCGGGGTGGGCCTGTGTTCATGCCACTTCCTGCCCCCTTCAGATGGGTTTTTGTGCAAGTTGTAAGTCTTACGATGGAAGACTAGAACCTGCAGCGAAAATAACTGAATTCAAATTTAGGCTCCCTCATTTGCTGGATGCGCCAAAGTTTTAGGCAAGCCACCTGCTTATTTTCTCTCAATCTTAAAATAAGGATTACAGGGAAATGGCTGTGGTATTGATGGGATTGTGCCCCTTCTCCAATAGATGTTGAAGAAACAGCATGCAAATTGCCAGAAGTCCAAGAAGAGTCCAGGATTCCCTCTAGGTTTTAGGACAATTAGTCCCTGCTGACACATTGATTTTAGATTTCTGACATCCAGAAGTGTGTGCAACAGGCACTGGAGCTATAAGCACTTGCCTTGCATGTGTGAGATTCTAGGTTGAATTCCTGCCGCTTACAAAACAATATTCTAGAATTATGAGACAATAAACTTTCTTCTGTTGGGCTGTAAGGTGGCTCAAAGCTCTGAGAACAAACTTTGCATGCAGGAACAAACATACAAGCTTTGTATGTTTGAGCCCTGGCACCACATGATTCCTGCCCGCTGCCAGAGAATGACCCCCAAGCACCAAGCTGGGAGTAGCCACTGAGCATTGCTGGATGTGGCCCCCAAACCAAAAATATAATTATGCTATTTGCCACCTACCTTGTAGTTTATTGTTATGCAGCTCTAGAAAAACAGTGCATAATATATACAAAAGCTCATGAAATTTGAGTAAGATTTGTAATCTTTAGTTATTTTCACTGTAGCTGTCATATAACACACTGTAGTTATGATAACATTGCCATTGGGTAAAGCTGAACTTCTCTGTACTGTTCTCACAACTACCTGTAAGCCTGTAATTATTTCAAAAATTAATTTTTTTGGTTTTTAGTTTGGTGGCCATATCATGAAATGCTCAGGGTTTACTCCTGGCTCTGCACTCAGAAATTACACCTAGCGGTACAGCGGGATTTAAGGGATGCTTGGGATTGAGCCCCGGTTGTCTGTATGAGAGACAGATGCCCCCCCTCCCCCATACTGTTGCTCTAGCCCCAAAATCAAAACTTTTTAAAGAAAAAGACTGTTTATGGGTGTCAAGAATATGGTCCAGTGGTAAAGTATATGCCCCACATGTGTGAGGTTGTGGATTTGGTCCCCAGTACCATAACAAAATGAAACAAAACTGAAATAAAACAGCAGGACAACTGAGCAAAGTCCATGACATTCGCACTCAAGCTTTGAAGCCGAGAACTGGGTGAAGAGAACCAGTACTAAAGACAGAGGACTTGTTCGCTGGGAGAATAACTGGTGCCCAGAGAGCAAGAACGTAGGAGGGAAGGAGTCAGCGCCACACAGTGCAGGAGCAACTGGCAGGCAGCCTGTGGAGTCTTGGAAGGACTCAAAGGACAAAGACCCTCTGAGGTCAGTTGGCAGAGGCCAGATTGCATTCTGAATGCTGTGAAACAGGGGATTTCTAAGGGAAAAGAGAGGAAAAAAAGCCAAAGGAGAGAAAAAACAATTCAAAATTCTAAATTGGGACTCCCCTTCTTGGGATATTTCAGCACTAAATTGTTATAAACACATTTTCTCCCGCAAACATTTGAATTACTTGCTTAGCTCTAATACACATCATTGATCACTTGATCACTTGATCACTTGAATCCCGTTATTCCTCGATTTGCTCGAGCGGGCGCCAGTAACATTTCCATTGGACCCTATCACATGCCAATGTAGACCAAAGACATGTGGTTGATTCAGGAATATGAAGAGCCTCAAACCGTTCCTTCAGGGTCATGACAAGAAAGTCTGACCATCATGTAGGTGGGCGGCCACGTGATCTTTTGACATCCCGTGGGATCCAGTCAGTAATGGCTCTAGTCCAGCGGTAGTCTCCAAATGGCATTACATGTCCAGCCCATCTGATTTCCCGAGGCCTTGGCAAACGAGACAGCGTCCCTGATTCTGGAATAGCGACAGAGGTCAGAACTCCGGATTCCTTCTCTCACTTGGAGTGAGGCGTGATATTCCAAGCATAGCTCTTTTCGATTCCTCTCTGGGAGACCCGAATAGCATTCTCATCCTGCTTTCGTAGGGCCCAGGTCTCTGAGGCATATGTTAATGCAGGGAGAACAGTGGAGTCAAAGAGATGTGCCCGGAGCTGGAGGTTCTTTGTCCTTTTCACTATTTCTTCAATGCTTTTGAAAGCATTCCATGCCGCTCTCTTCCTCCTGCGCAGCTCAGGTTTTAGGTCGTTCATCATGTTGATTTCTCGACCTAGGTACACATAACTGCTGCATTCAGAGATTTTTGTTCCATTGAGAGTGAATGGGGCCTCTGGAACTAGTTCATTTTTTCATGAACATGGTTTTCTTTTAGATTCAGCTGTAGATCTATCATTCCACATTCTCAATCGAAGTCAGCCAGCATTTGTGCCGCTTGGCTAATGTTTGGTGTTATTAGAATGATGTCATCAGCAAAGCATAGGTGGTGTAGTTGCCGACCATCTATCTTCACTCCCATTCCTTCCCATTCTAATTGTCACATGTTGTTCTCGAGGGTGGCGCTGGAGGTTTTGGTGAAATGGTATCACCCTGTCGCACCCCCTCTTTTCACATTAATGATCACTTCTTTGTAGAATGGTGAGATCCTGGTGGTGAATCCGTAATACAGCTCACGAAGGATCTTGATGTATTGGGTTTGAACACCTTGTTTGACTAGGGCTTCGATGACTGCTTCAGTCTCCACAGAATCAAAGGCTTTCTGTAAATCAATGAGCGTGAGACAGAGTGGCATCTTGTACTCCCTACAAACTTCAATGAGCTTGGTTACTGTGTGGATATGGTCGATTGTGCTGAATCCTTTCCAGAAGCCTGCTTGCTCGCATGGTTGTCCTTCTTCTAGTGTTCTGCTAATCCTGTTCAGGATGACTCGTGTAAACAGCTTGTAGATGACAGACAACAGGCAGATGGGGCGATAGTTGCCCATGTCATGAATGTCTCCCTTCTTGAACAGTACAACTGTCCTGCTGGTTTTCCATTGGGAGGGCACCTTGCATTCGGACAGGTAGTGTGTAAAGAGCCGAGCTAGTGTATTGATGAGTACCGACTGCAGATTCTTCAGTGTTCGGGTCTGACTTTGTCTGGGCCTAGTGCTATTCCCTTCTTTACCAATGAGATGGCATGTCGGAATTCAGAAAGGAGAACATTGGGAATGACATATTGGACACAGGTACACCCGGCAGAGCAGAAACCAGCTTTCCTCGTTGAACCCCCCTGCATTCCATGGACCACGAGAGCAACTTCCGACCCAAGTCCACCATCCCGATGGAGCCTCCAAAGATCCCAGAAAACCCCCACACCTTGCTGGCAGCGATCTTCACAATCCACACTCTGAAGCTCGTAAGATCTCCACCCAGCAGATTAATCCAGTCTCCAGCTCGGCTTGTCAGAAACCCAGTCTACAAGGACCCACCCTGCAGAGACCTGCCCTTCAGAGGAGAGTATTTCAAGCCCAGGAGTGCTTGAGCCTAAGACACAGATACACCCGGCAGAGCAGAAACCAGCTTTCCCCCATTGCACACGGCCACTGCGTGGCCACGTGATTTACCTCCAAATTACTGTGATTATTCTACCCACCCCTCTGAGAGAGCCTCACAAAGTAATGAGAATATAGCACCCACATGGTAGAGCCTGGCAAGCTGTCCGATGCGTGTTCGATATGCCAAAACCAGTAACAGAAATGTTTCTTTTCCTGACCCGAAAGAGCCCTTAATACGGCAGCAGTAAGAAAGGCGAACAAGCAGTGCCTGATAAAATTTCACGGCCATCCTAAGCTGCCCAAACGAGTAAGGACTAAAATGACTGTCTGTACTTTCAATGCATGTACACTGGCATTGGAAGCATATATTGAGCATCTGATGCTGCAAGCAAAAAGATCAAGAACGACATCATTGGTCTGACTGAGATGAGGAGGCGTCAGTTGCATCATGCTGTATTTGACACTGGAGAAGAATTGTTCCTTGGAACATGCGAAGAAAGAGGCGTTGGTGGTGTTGGTGTCCTTGTCAACACGAACATGGCCATCAACACTGATTCATTTGAATGCCTAACAAACCGGATAGGACGATTACACTTGAAGAGATGTGGCCCACTGCCAGCAATTTCTATCTTCATTGTCTATGTGCCAACATCCACATACAAAGATGAAATTGATAAATTCTACATGGAACTGGAGGAGTTCTATAAAAAAAAAAAAGATCACACCTTCTACAAGATCATAGTCGGTGATTTTAATGCCAAGATAGGACCAAGAAGATCGGCTGAAGAACTCCACATCAGGACCCATGGCCTAGAATGGAACGAACAGGGTGAGAGACTGAGTTCATCATGTCCACCAAGACCACTCAAGGGAACTCCACAGTTCCAGAAGGCTGAAGCGAAATGTTGGACATGGGAATCCCCTGACGGACATTTCCACAATGAAATTGACCACATCATCTTCAATCGACGGTTTTGTCTGACCGATGTTGCTGTCGTCCCCAAATTCCAAACAGGATCGGACCACCGTCTCCTTCGTGCAAAGTTCTACTTCCCACAACGGGGAGAAAAGGCTGCAAAGTTTAAGAAGAGAACTCCCAGAACGACCACCAGCTGGGAACTCTTTGGCACCATTGCAGCAACATGGGAAGATACCATCATTGACAACATTGATGAAGAATACAACCGACTGGTTCAGCACCTCCATGATTGTGCGAAGAATGCTGAGAGAGATAAAGACACAAAAGGACGTTCGTCTTCAGAAACTCTTGAGCTCATTCGCCAACGTGGCAAGGCGCGAGCCTCAGGAGACCCAATACTAACATCCAAGCTTGCTAAATGGTGCAGAGAAGCGATAAAAGAAGACCTCAAAGACAGAAGAGCAGAAATACTGGAAGATGCAGCAGAAGCCGGGAAAAGCATTCGCACAGCCCGCCTATCCTTTGTCAACTATAAGACCAAGATGACTGCCCTCCGACTCCCTGATGGATCTATCACATCTTCCTGAAAGGCCATGGAGAAGATTATACATGACTTCTACTCAAATCTCTTTGTAGCCACATCCACCTGCCCACATACCAAATTCCACAGGATGGATATGTCATCCCCAACGTTCTCCCTACACATCATTGATGGAGATTAAAAATCAGAGAGGTTAAGATAGGCTACTAGTGACTGGATTTAGTCCCAATTCTATCATTTCATGGCATGTTGCCTTGGAAATGTCACTTTTACTTAAGCTTTAGTTTTCTAGTCTCAAACTGAGGCTTCCTTCTCTGACTTAAGTCAGATCTGGGAGCTTAAAACAATGCATAACAAGCGTTTATATCTTTAATGATACCACTAACACCACCATCATCAACCTGAAAGAGTTCTCCCTGGCAGAGAAGCTTGCTCATATACTTTAAGATCTAAGTTATTTGAGAGAGTAGTGTGCTTCATATTTAACCATCATTGTTTCCCCAATTCTGGTCAAATATTTGGGCATGTAGGAGAAAGTAAAAAATGTTTATTAAACTAACAAAAGGAAGAATGCAGATGTTCATGAGCATTTGATGAATTACTTAGCTGACCCATTTTCCAATTAATTTCCAGTGATCAGCTTTGAACTAAATAGTTATTTCTAATTTGCTTTAAATACAAATACTCTATGCATGAGAAGACTTAGGGAAATGGAGGGGTAGCATGTCATATATAGATTTTGAATCCATACGGGTGGGGGTGCTATAATTTTGATGGAATGCATGTACTGTACAAAGTCATGGGTGAGTTGTGTAAAATGCCCATACATATTTCATGCTATCTGTAAGCCAAGGCTTAGAAATGAAAAATGAAGGTTGCACTATCAAGCTCCAAATTTGGGCATACATTTTGATACAAAATATGTCTACGAAAAGAATTAATGTACTCAGAGTGAAGAAGACAGAGCAGTGGCTCAAAGATATCTTTGGAAAGGAAGGTCACGACTCGATGTATTCTTGTACATAGTAAGTATCTATTATATTTTGCCATGTGGGCCTCCCCTGTGGACATTGACAGTAGAAAAATACACAGAATCTGGTGACAAAAGGAATAAGCTGTTGTGTTATATAGTGACCAAACAAGCATATTGGGGAATAAGAGATTCAAATGTGAACTATTCCATTTCTAAGCTATGTTTTCTTGAACAAGATACATATTATCATTGAATAAAATCTCAGGGTTCACATCTATCTATACAGAATTTTAATAAGATTTACCTTATGGGAATTTTGTCAGTATTGCATTATATGATATGTATGAACACATAAGTATTCCATATGTTTTAATTCGCTGTTTTCATTATAGTTAGGTACTTTCATATTTCTAGATGATTATCAAATATTGGAAGATGTGTTCAATTATAATGGCATCAATATACATAGTAAAAGTTATAGAAAATCCATATAAGACCCCCTATGTATATAAAAACAAATGTATTACTGAGAACAGAAGACTGAATTAGTAATTGTTAAATTCATTTGCAGAAACTATAATTTAACAACACCTGAATTATAAGAGAATATCATTTTTATTTTAATTAGCTATACCCATTCAATGGATATTATTTAGTAAAAACTAAAAACAAATGAATATATATTACAAGTGGGTAACAGTGTTAATTTTTTAAAAGGTTACCATATGCTAGAATATTTCATTGTTTGAGGGTCTAGAATGGTTATATAGAAAAGGGACTTCTTCTGAATTAGTAGTTAGGACTGAATGGGAAAGACAGAGAAAGCCCCTTTAGGAGAACAAAAATGTACTTCATCTGGAGAGAAACATATGTTACATGAGTGTTTGTGTCTGTTAAGTCTCATTCAATTATACATTTAAAGTTTATTGACTTCTACCCAGGTAGTTTTACACCTAAATGGATTTAGAAAGTATTATATTCAAGTCTTTTATCCTTAATCACAAATATATTATACAGATCTTTCTGAAATTCAATAGTGTTTGTCCATAGAGAGTATGAGCCCTATGTTTATCTTTTATACCTGATCCTGAATTTCAGGTGTCTTTAAAATTTTGTTAAATTGACAATACCAAAAACAAGGTTAGTAATTCCCACTTATGGGCCGGAGCGATAGTCCAGCTGGCCTGTGTCAGCCCGGGTTCGATTCCCGGCATCCCATATGGTCCCCCCAAGCACCGCCAGGAGTAATTCCCTAAGTGCAGAGCCAGGAGAAACCCCTGAGCATTGCTGGGTGTGAACCAAAAAAAAAAAGGGGCAAAAAATAAATAAATAATTCCCACTTGTATTTGGTATAGAAAGATGTAAGATCTTACTCTGATTGTTCATCCTGTTTAACCTATATTACTACGTTCTGCAGAAAAAAAATCCAAATACAAATGTCTCTAAAAGTGATGAATTTAATGAAGTTATTAGTAGATATACTGGGGGCCAGAGCAATAGTGCAGTACCTACTGATGGGGGTTTGATCTCGACATCCCATAGGGTCCTCCGAGCACCACCAGGAGTAATTTCTAAGTGCAGAGCCAGGGAGGAACCCCTAAGCATCACATGACACAAAATTAAAAAATATAGACCTTAACGAAGCATTAATATAATTATTTTAAGCATACATTTGCTTTGAAATATCATTCATCGATTTGCTTGACATCCCGTTATTCATCAACTTGCTTGAATTATTTTACCTGAACAAATTTTCACAATAATTTAAAGTTTATATTTTACATATACCAAAAATGTCTGCCTAACTTTTTTTCCTTTTTTAAGTAAATAGTTTCATTAAGGAAAAGTGACTGAAGAAAATGTCTCTGAAGGTAAAGAAAAATGGTGCATCCAAGTTGCGCTATGGAATCTAGAATGAAATACACAAAAAATATGTTTTAACTAGTCTCTAACTCCAATCACGTTCTTTCCACTAACCATGATAGGTGTCCGGGGGGTCACTTCAGGGTTTCATTAGATCAGCCAGATGAGTCTGTTCCACTCCATATTTACTAGTGAGGAAGCTGAGGGTCTTAAATCATAGGATGCAGAGAAATGCTCCATGTCTTAGAGCTGCAATCCAGATAGACACCTAAGTGGTGAGTAATCCTAAGAGTCAATCTCATTTACCTGTGCTATAAATAGGCATCTATTGTTATTTTCCCAACCCAGAGGGCTGACACAGATAGATGTGTCCAGGCTCAGAAGAGCTGAAGAACACTTTATAAATGCAAAAGTATCAGTTTCTACTCTCAAATAACACTTAACAAGACACTATCTTTGTGGAAACAGCTTTTTTTTATAATGCCAAATTCTTTTGTTTCACCCTCTTGAAGCATAAATAGATGAGTACATTTAATACTTGGAATCAAATCATTGAAAGATGTTAAAGAAAAGTTCTTTGGTGCTTTATTCTCCCTTATTAAAATGTCAGCACCTAAATCTGACCTTGAAGGAGGTATTGTTTGCTCCATGAATAAATCTTGGCCCTTACCCTCAAGCTTTCCTCCTTCAAAAAAAGGATTAAGCCATTGTTTCCCCAGAACTCAACATCTAAAGTGATAAAGATGATGTTTTTCTTTAGAAAGTCAAGCAAGTACAAGTTTATTGGTTTTCTGGTTTCAAATTATGAAAGGGTAGATCCCTGTACTTTTTTTCCCTAAGTGATGACAGGAAAATTCTTTTGAAACACAGGAAAGAGCAGAAATAATAAAAGATAGCTAGCCCTGAGAAAAAGAGAAAGAAAAAGAAAAACTGCAAATAACCACTGAGCATTTGATAAATCTTACCTCATTTTACATTTTATCCCGGTGTTGGCCCAGGGAATATCTGATACCCGCAGTTCAGAGATACTTGGGGTTCAGGAGGTGATATTATTTGCACAAAAATCAATCAGGGCAAAGAGGAATAGTTTGAATAGGGGTTTGAGCTTCAATCATTATGACCTGAAATCCGCTGGGTGTGTGCCTTTGGCCTTTTGGGGCATTTAATCAAAACACACTTGTTGGTTACTTCTTATAACTTTGGAAATGCTGGCATTCACTTAATATCTTTTTTCCTTAAAAATATAATTTTTTCTGGGGCTGGAGCGATAGCCCAGCGGGTAGGGCGTTGCCTTGCACGTGGCCGGCCTCTGCCGGCCTGGGTTCGATCCCCGGCATCCAATATGGTTCCCCAAGCACCGCCAGGAGTAATTCCTGAGTGCAGAGCCAGGAGTAGCCCCCTGAGCATTGCCGGGTGTGACCCAAAAAGGCAAAAAAAAAAAAATATATATATATATATATATATATATATAATTTTTCTCCAAGATTTAATTAAAACAATTAAAAAATATAAAACTCAGATTGGTTGGATTAATGATAATAGAAAGTACTAATTGATTATAAAAATTTTCTTAAATTTAGAGAAATAAAATCATACAACAGAGCCACCATGATCATCTGATTAAGTCATAACATGGCATTCTGCAGAGCTTCTTTTTCTCAGCTCCCACTTGGGGAAAATTAACACTCATGCAAAAACTAGAAGAGTATATCCAGAAAAAAAAATAAGAAATCTGAAAATATAGACATGCTGATTGTGTTGATTACATAGAAACGTAGATGGTGACTATATGTTAATGTCATTACTTGATAATAAAGCTCAACTTGTTTTTCTCTTGATTTTTTGGATCACACCGGTGTTGCTCAGGGCTTACTCCTGTCTCTTTATTCAGGAATTACTCCTGATGGGCTGGCGGGCTTAGGGCACCATATAGGATTCTGAGGATCAGACCCAGGTTGGCCGTGTGCAAGGCCAACACCCTACCAATTGTACTGTTACTCTGGCCCCTAAACTTCAATATTTTATTGAGCTTTTTGCACTGGCTTGTTGAACATCAAGATTTCAAGCTAGTATCTGTCTTGCTTGGTCTGCCTTCAAGAAGAGCTTGTCCTGTGCAAGGCTAAATCTCTGTGGATATGCTGTTTGTTTTCAGATCACTTTATAGTCCACTTAGATCCTGTTTGTCTCAAATCTCTGAGTTCTCTCATTGTAAAATTTTACTGGCAGCTTTAGTTCAGAAAGTCACAAATTTAACTCAGTTGTCTCTCTGCAAAAGAAATGTTATAAATTTGTGGGGAAAAGGGGAAGAGTAGAGAAGAGGAGGGGGGGGAAGGAGGAGGAGAGGAGCAGGTGAGGCAGGGCAAGAGAACTTAATTTCCAAAGGGTGGTTTGAATATTCTGGATCATTCCTCCAACTAAAATCCGTGCTGGGAGCTGGAGTGATAGAACAGCTTCTCCTCCTTCTCCTCCTTCTCCTCCTTCTCCTCCTTCTCCTCTTCCTCCTCCTCCTTCCCCTTCTCCTCCTTCTCCTCCTTCTCCTCCTCCTCCTCCTTCTCCTCCTCCTCCTCCTTCTTCTCCTCCTTCTCCTCCCTCCTCCTCCCTCCTCCTCCTTCTCCTTCTCCTCCTTCTCCTCCTCTTCCTCCTCCTCCTCCTTCTCCTTCTCCTTCTCCTCCTTCTCCTCCTCTTCCTCCTCCTTCTCCTTCTCCTCCTTCTCCTCTTCCTCCTTCTCCTCCTCCTTCTCCTTCTCCTCTTCCTCCTCCTCCTCCTTTTCCTCCTTCTCCTCTTCCTCCTCCTCCTTCCCCTTCTTCTCTTCCTCCTCCTACTTCCCCTTTTCTTCCTCCTCCTTCTCCTCTTCCTTCTCCTCCTCCTTCTCCTCCTTCTCCTCCTTCTCCTTCTCCTCTTCCTCCTCCTTCCCCTTCTCCTCTTCCTCCTCCTCCTTCTCCTCTTCCTCCTCCTCCTTTCCCTTCTCCTCCTTCTCATCCTCCTCCTCCTCCTTCTCCTTCTCCTCTTCCTCCTCCTCCTCCTTCCCCTTCTCCCCTTTCTTCTCCTTCCTCCTATTAGTTCTCTTCCTCTTTCTCCTTCTCCTTCCTCCTCTCTTTCAAGGTAGCATACCCCATGGTGCTCTGGCATTACTCCTAGCTTTGTGCTTTGGGATCTTGGCAGGACTAGGGGATCATATGGGATGCCCAGGAACAAACTTGGATTGATCATTTGAAGTTAAGTACCCTACCCACTCTACTATTTTATGGTCCCAGGAATAGGTTCTTGAAAATCTTCCTCAGTACTGATGAGACACCCTATACTTCTTTCATCTCTACTAGCACATTTTAACAAAACACTGAAACCAACATTGTCTGCCTTCACTACCACAACTAAGCATGCTGTTTTCTGTGTACTTTGGGGCAAGTTTCTGGTACAAAGTTGATTGCATTTTTTAAGTGACTGGAATTTACACATTTTGTTGACCTCACAAATGTTCACAGCCAAAAAATGCTTTATATCATGCTGAGTTTCCAGTAGAAAATAAAGAAAATAAACCCATTTCTGAACACTAAAGTCAGCAAGTTGAGTGAGATTTAGGACATCTCTCAGACAATATGTTGCCTTTTGATTCTGATTCTTGACTTTCACAGTGAGGAAATAACCATCATCATAATTTTGGTTTGATTATTCTTGCAATTTACACTAATGAATCATTCTGACTTGACTTTCCCCAAATTTAATAAGATACTCTCAAAACCATTATGATGTAGATTATTGCACTCTCAAGACTCAAAAATTGCTAAAGAATTATAATTTGAATAGTTATGATTTATCAGTTATAGCAGCTCCACTTAAATAACGAAGAATAACTTGTAAGATTCCCGTTAAATTAATTTATAATTCCAGAGAAATTCTATAGATGTATGAAGAGTCATCAGAGTTGTTTAATATGCTTCTAGTATATTAAAGCCACGTCAAATGCTTGCTTAAATCATTTTCCTTTTTGCGTTGCTGATGGCAGATACACAAACAGCACCACATTATTGAAAGTGCAGCGAGAATTCGCCAGCTGTCCCGGAGGTGGGAAATTAAACTACTGAAAAGTGCGCTCAGTTCTTATGACTGAGAGTAGCAGTTTTGGAGCCAATTTTGAAGGTATTAAGTTGTTACAAATATTTTTTTTAAAAACAAAAGCATAGAATTGCATTTGCACTATTATCAAATATGATTTATTAAGAAGAGGAAAATGTAAAATACTGAAAAGATTACCCAGTCTGCACACTGTCCAGAAAAATAATGTAGGGAGCCTACAATACTTTTCTAATCACATCTCTTGCTTTTCTGGCAACTGAATAGACACATCTCAAAATAAAGGACCTGAAATAACAAACCAGCATTTTTGTTTATTCTCTACTGTAAATCCTTTACATGCTAAGAATACTACCAAAAATGAGTACAAATTTTCCAAGGACAAATCTTTCTTCTGTTTTATTAATTCAATCAATATTTACTTCCTGCATATCATTGAGATTCTAATCCTACAAATTCTATCACATTTTAATCTACTGGTATTTATTTATTTTTAAAAAATGTGTTGATTGCTACCCTATGTTTTCTCATGCACCTAGTTCCAACACCAAACCCATCAGATTGGTGATTTATGAACTATGTCCACTCCCCCGTCGTCCAGTCATGCTTATGTCCACCTCCCTAACCATCCATTCATACTTCCGTCCACCCCTTCCGTCCATGCTTCTGTCCACCCCTCAAGCTATTCATCCATGCTTCCATTCTTACAGTCTTTAGCAGAGCACTGTGTAACCAATGTCTCTATGACCTTTCTCTCCACCTGAATGAGTCACGGTTCACACCAGGAGTGCCTTGGTGGAGCAATGTTTCTCTCCATCTGTTGTTTGTCACGTTAAATTTAGATATCTCTGGCAGTGCCCAGATTCTATAATGATAGGTAAAGTGTGTTCTCTATGTGCTAACAGAAAGGTATTTTATAATTCCTGTGTATGCAATGAGTAATTTTCTTCCCACTGCAATTTTTTCTTGCTTGCAGCAAACCCTAACTAAAATATGCTCAGCTGGAATTACTAACACAATAACCTTTTCAAGTGATGTCCCTTTTCTTTTCCTGGTATCATTTGAAGCATGATGTCCACTGAGGTAGAACATTGATATTTTAACTAATTTCTTCATTTGTGTATTTAAATAAGGAAGCTCACTTTAACAGATGTTTACTTGCTTCTGTTTCTAGAGGGAGATAAACCATCTATTTATCTTGGGAGGGATATTTTCCCCACCTTATAATTGGGAGAGAAAGTAAACAAATTTGTATAGAGAGCACTGAGGAGCAAGAGGAGAGAAAAGATAAGAATACAGGTGTGTCATTCCTTCAAAATTCCAGGCTTTTCCACCACATCTGCAAGTTCCAAGACCCACTTTCAGGAGACCAAATGCAAATGCTTATAGTGAAAAGAGAAATATGACCTGGCCCCAGCTTCTAACTTTAATGTCTTCATATATATCTGAGATGCATAAGACCCCTTTTCACCCCTGAGTGCTTAGTTAGCCTAAGTGTGGTTAAAGGTGACCTCACTGTGATGCAGGTGGACCTCACGGGTGGCTTATGTGAGGCCGGGAGGGAGGGAGAGAGATGGTCACTTTCTCCCCAGCCACCTCTGCCACCCGGGACCTGCTGGGCAGGCTTAGGACTGATAAAGTCTGTGATGAGCCCCTTGCACGGCGTGGGCCTGAGCCCCACCAGCCCCACGAGATGGCCGTCAAGCCACACCTGATGTCCGCTTGATCTCTAGGCATGGGAGTTGATCCCCACCACCCGAGATTTCTCGGGGAGCCACAGACTCAGGCTGGAGCGAGAAATTGCTCTTTGCAGGAAAGGAAAGTCAGTCCTAGGCCTTACCCAGGGTTGCCTCAGGGTTTTTGTCTTCCTCGCAGAAAAAGAATTTTCAGGAGTCAATGAGCAGTGAAGCAAAGCAGGTTTTATTAAGGAGAATTTAGGAAAGGGAAGGAGGAGGGAGAAGAAAGAGAGAGTACACATCTCAAGAGGAGAGATGCAGGCAACACACGTGCTCTGGCACCACATGTGCTGGGTCACATGGGCTCCAGGCAGCATGTGTGTCCATGTAGCATGTGCGCACCGTCCTTTGGTCAGGAAGGCTTTTACAAATTTCTCCCCAAGATACTCCCATATGGGGTGTCAACCTAGGTTGCTAGGGCCATTGTCAAGGGGAGTAGACTTTGGGAGTGGTTTCTTTGAAAATCTCCTTTTCTTGACCTCTGTTCCTGCTGGATCTTCTGTCCAGGAAGGTAGCCGGATTAAGGGCTGGGCAGAGAAAGGTTGATCCAACTCCCTCAGGGTTAATGTTGGTTAATGGGTCTTATCAAGTCTTGGTTCCTGGTTCCAAAAGGTGACTTTGGACAGACTTAAGGCAAGAATTCATTGTCATGTGGGGACCCCCTGTCTGCCTGCCTACAACTGCAGGCCAGAGCATTTGCCAGCAGCCTACTGACCAGGATTCAATCCCAGGCACTACTGATGGTTCCCCCAAGTCCTCCCAAGAGTGATCCCTGAACACAGCGCCAGGAGTAAGTCCTGAGCCCCAGTGGATGTGAAGCCCCGCACAAAATAAATGAAGGAGCAGGAGGAGGCCCCACTCCAACCTCTATGGTCCTGGTTGCTTTTTATTCTGATTTGCCAGCCAGCCTTCCAGCCCGGAGAGGCAAGTCTCTTGCTTCTCTTTGGTTGTTTCTTCCCCAGCTAATCAATGTGCATCTAAATGCAAACATATGCCTTGATCCTTTGGTCTTAACTTGAGCCCAGGGCAGCCCCCTCCTGGGATCAAGACTTATTGTCCTTTTGCTCTTGTGTTTCTAATTGAGAGATAACTGCCCTCTTGTTGAAATGGCTTAATCAAGGGAGGCATTTAAAGGAAGTGGATGCTTTATCTCAAGTTGATTTACCTATGAGCATCTTGAAAGGTTTCCATACATAGATCTGTGATCATGTCAAAGAATTGCCAGTCTTCTTCCCAGCTGGGTGTGGACGGGGGATCCTGGAGCACAAACAGTGGCACCTCAGCACTTCTGCGGCTCACACAAATCCCTCCTGGCCCTAGGGACATCTCTTGGGCCAGGCACAGCGGCCAGGCCTTCATGGTCTCCTTCAACTTCCCCAGCTTCCAGCTGGGTGTGTTCAGCTTTGTGATGAGGTGGATACTACAGGTCACTCTGGCCCAGATCAGAATGAATGAGAGAGAGAGTCTCAGTCAGTCGTGTGGATTGCAACTTGCCCTCAATCCTGCTTTCCATGTCTTCCTTCCATGTCACTCCCAACTCTCCCCTCCTGTGGAAGGGAGGGGAGGGGGACTAATGCAGGATGAGCCGCCCTTCCCCTCCAGCCCCCTCTACTCTCTCTCTCCAGTCTCTGGGGCAACTGTTCTTAAGCACTCACTTCATCCTCGTGAGCAAAAGCCGGAACCGTATTTCACACCAGTGTAGAAAACTAACTCCTAAGAAAAAGGTAAGATTCATTTATTAAAGATTTCAATTTACGCTACCATTCTCATGATATATCTATTTAGAGGTCGTAACACTTTATTATAGAAAAGTAAACAAATGTATCTCTGGTGGCTGAGAATCTGGATACAAACTGAGCTCCCTGGTGTAGCTTTAGAGGAATCATGGTACTCTGATTCTCAGCCTACCTGGTCAGGCAAGGCCCCAGGAGGCAACACTCCGCTTGGACAGTCCAGTGTCGGAGATCCTGAGCCATCCTGGCGTGTGTGGGGCCCCATGGTAGTGGGAGTAGGTTAGGGGTCAGGTCACACGCCCTAGCTGCTCCATCTCCCAGCTCCCACTTCAAAGTTCTTTTCAAGTTTTAAAAATATATTTTTTGGGAGTGGGAACATGGTGAAGTTAGAAGTCCTAGTGATGCAGGTAAGGCATCGGTGGCAGGTCTCTGTGTCCAGCGCAAATCCCAGGTGGTTCAATATTTTCAAAATGAAAATATTGAGGAATAAAGATGCTCAGACTTGGAAAGTAGGAATGCTTATTGGAGTAGAAGAGAAAAGACATGAAGCTCCCAGACTGGGTAGGAGCTTAGTATAGGACTAAGTGAACTATGCTCTTTTTGTAGGGTTTTTTATAGGAAAACCAAGTCTTTGTGTGACAGGGAATGCAGAGAAGTTAAACATACGGGTTTTCCTGCAGACTAGTTTAAATGAAAATTGGGCTGTTGGCAAAAGTTACAGAGGTTGCAAGGATCTAACAGACCCTCATCTGATCTTTTGGTGTTTCCCATGATCTCAGCTCCCCTCAAGGCTGAGCTCTGGGGCAGAACTTTATGAAGGACAATAGTTATTAACTCCCTGTTTAACAGGAAAAGCCCAGAAATTTGCAGGAAGTAAAAATTGTAGGCTTGGACCCACCAAAAACAGGACTGCTCACAGCAGCTGATGAGGGATAAACTGAGGCTTCCTCTGTCAGTAGTAAAGTCAGATGCTTTGGGGGCATTTGGGACTTGCCCCAATCCGTCCTGTTAGCCTTGGGAACTAGAGAGTCCAAGATCACTTACAGGTGAGGAAGCTAAAACTGAGCCCCAAAGTCAGCAGTGGCCTCTCAGATCAGGGTCCCGGGCAACCTCCCCCTTCCCCAATGCCCACCCCCAAACCCCCAACACACACACACACACACACACACACACACCCATACACAAACTCATCTGGTCTGGAAGGAATGGTTGTTTCTCTAGCTTGAAATGAACGGGATGTAGACCAGCTCTATAATTCCCTCAGAGCATGGGCCACAGATCGGTGTGTTTCCTCTCTCTCCTCTTAACAGGACCAAATCCACACACTAAGAATATCTCAGCGGTGGGTGAGGAGGGGAGTGATCGCACGTCGTATGAAGTGCCGCAGACACAGACAGGTGTTGCTGGTGGTGCCTGCTCCCTGCGGGCTTGGTACCTCTCCAAGTCCAGATCCAGCTGTTATCGCCCGTTTCAGCTCCTCCATCACCTCCCGCTAGCTAGAGTCCTAGTTCTGCTACATGAGGGAAGAGAGGACGTTAGAGAAGAAGCAGGGAGAGCCGTTCCCTTCTCAGTGACTCAGGAGCAGCAGTCATGGCAACCAGGGCTGATTTCAGCCCCCTGCCTTTGTTAGAGACCCAGAGGAGAAGAGTGGGGGGTGGGGTCCCTGACCCCACAAGTTTGAAATTTTACAAGCCATCCGGTACAATTCTTTGCACAACCACCTGGCTCTTGCACACCCTGTTCCAGCAGAGTTAGCTATGCGGTGTTGGACCATGGGTCTTTCTAAGGCTCAGTTTCTTGATATTTCAAACCAGAGGATAGTAGCATCTGCCTCAGGGAATATAGGGAAGGGTTAAATGGTAAAATACATAATACCAAGAGACTCTGACTAGGACCACCCATAGCTTAGCTACAACCATCTAACAGAGTTCACATTTGAACTCTGTTAGAGTTCTGGAGGCACACGCCTCCAGCCAGTAGATGTAAGTGGGTAATAGACAGAAGCCCAGAGCTGCTAACTGCATTGCCTGTTATCATATATGACTGGCTGACATCAGGAATATAAACATGCGTGCTGCATGTGTTGCGTCTAGGCTCAATCCCTGAGCTACCATTTACTGACTTTGTGACCAAGGGCCATTTCTCAGACTCTCCATGTCTCAGCCAGCTCTCCTGTGAGTTGGGACCTACAGGCTAAAAACCTGTAGGAAACCTGGTGGGTGAGTGTGGGCACAGTGCGGGAGCAGCAGTGTTCAGCTTGCTGTAAGTGTCACAGTTCTTTTTTCTTTTTTTGCGGTGAAATAGTCATTTTAAAGTTATTTTGGGAGAGAATCCAGCAGCATCAGGGCTTACTCTTACTCCTGACTCTGCTCAGTGGTCACACTCAAAGGTGTTCATGGAACCGTATGTCGTTCCATGAATCAAAACAGGTTTGGCACCAGGGTTGCTAGCATTCAAGGCATGTACCTTAACTGCTGCACTATCACTCTGGTCCAAGCGTCCATTGAAATATATGATTTGAAAATATTTTATTTTTTATTGAATCACCACGAGATACATAGTTCCAAAATTGTTCATGAATGTGTTTCAGTAATACAGTGTTCCAACACCCATCCCTTCACCAGTGTACAGTTCCCACCAGCAGTCATCACTCTTATGGGAAACAGAGGTGTGACTCATGAGTTCATTCTTTTTCCACTCTCATAATATTCACCACACAAAGACCTGTCCTGTCTTAAGAGTCACCTGAGCATGCTCAGAGAGGGTATAGATCCTCAGGTCTTTGCTTTCGCTGTTTTGATTCAGGAAAACTAAGAGAAGGTGCTGGAGAGCCCATTTGTTGTGCTTCTGAACCCTTCTCCAGTCAACCTGATAAATTTTTTGGTGGGTAGTGGTGATATTTAGGGGCCATGTCTGGGGGTACTCAGAGATTATTCCTGGCTTAGTGCACTGGTATTTCTCAGTAAACTAAGGGGTACTAGGGCTCAGACTGAAAACTAAGAGGTAAAAGAATTCTCTAGACAAAATTGAATTTAAAATAAAAGAAATAAAAAGTTCTAGAGAAAAGGGATGGCTAGAAGTCTTCCTCTATAATAGTCCTATACCCAGTGGCATGACCACCATACACACCAGCTCAGGTGACTGCCTTAGGATAGAGTTTAGAATTTCAGACCCTTTTTTCAAATATTAGCAAAATACTTGCTAATTAAATGTTGAGATGTTTTATTTGTCACATACTATCCTATGCCTCAAGTCATGGAACCCGAGCATTAGACCAGACTGTCTTATGATGGTTTTAAAATACTCATGAACAGAAACATGTTTTAAACAAACTAAATGAACATACATGCACACACAGCTGTGAACATACACACATTGCTCACACACATACAATCAGGAAGGCAAATCATTGGATACAGGAATTTGACACAGGCTAGCATGTCTCCCAAGAGAGTCTTTCCGTCTCTAATGTACCAGCGGAAGTCTTCCATATTGTAAAGCTCTCAGTGAAAAATCAGTGAGTGATGGTTTAATTGAATCTACGTGATGCCTGACATATTCATAAAGGGCATTCATTTTTCACATGCTGATGTCTGTGTCTACAGAAATTTGTGAATACTTCCCCAATTTCTTTGTTTTGTTCAAATAAGCCCTGCTAAGTCTTGAGCATTTATTCTTGATGGTGTAAGTACTGAACAAACTCCAAACTGCATCTTAGCTGTTCTGATAAGATACTTTAGACATCCTCATTTCAAAGTCAGAACAACTGAAGTGTTCAGAAGTTCAAAGTTAAGATATTTTTGTAAGTCTGAACTTTCAGGTAACTGATAGATGAAGAACATTCTATCTCTAGCATTGCCCTTTAACAGAGGGTTCTACAGCCCTCACAAGGGAGAATCTCAGAAAAATAAAGCCCAGAATTTCCCTAAATCTTATATCAACATTCTGAAGTTTTAATTGCTTACTAAAACTCTGGTCACTGGCAATGACATTATCAATGATGTTAATACAGCCTCTTTATCCCAGGCCCCGGCTCCCTCTGTTCATTCATTCATTCATTCATTCATTCATTCATTCATTCATTCATTCATTCATTCATTCATTCATTAATTAATTCATTCATTCATTCATTCATTCATTCAACAGACCTGATGAGATGAGATTAGAGTGGAACAGATATTGAGTTTTTTTAATTTAAGAATGTTTGCTTTTTCAGACCTGTGGACCTATGGAATAGAATTGAGTATCCTGACACTGAACCTCAAACACATGATCATGTAATCTTTGATAAAGGTGCAACGAGTCTAAAATGGAGTAAGGAAAGCCTCTTCAACAAATGGTGTTGGGAAAACTGGGCAGCGACATGTAAAACAATGAATTTGGACCTGTGTCTAACACCATGCACAAAAATCAGATCAAAATGGATTAAAGATCTCAATATCAGACTTGAATCCATAAAGTACATTGAAGAAAATATAGGAAAAACCCTCCACGACATTGAAGCTAAAGGCATCTTCAAAGGTGAAACATCACTAACAAAGCAACTAGAAGAAAACATAAACATATGGGACTATATGAAACTAAAAAAGCTTCTGCACCTCAAAAGAAACAGTGACTAAGATACAAAAGCAGTCCACAGAATGGGAAAGAATATTCACCCAATACCCATCTGATAAGGGGTTAATATCCAGGATATATCAGGCACTGGTAGAACTTTTACAAGAAGAAAACAAACAACCCCATCCAAAAATGGGGAGAAGAAATGAACAGAAACTTCAGCAAGGAAGAAATTCGAATGGCCAAAAAACATATGAAAAAATGCTCATCATCACTAATCATCAGAGAGATGCAAATCAAAACAACAATGAGATACCACTTTATACCACAGAGACTGGCACATGTTCAAAAGAGCAAAAACAACAAGTGCTGGCGTGGATGTGGGGGAAAAGGGGGACACTCATCCATTGTTGGTGGGAATGCCGGCTGGTACAGCCTTTCTGGAAAACAATATGGACATTCCTCCAAAGACTAGAAATTGAACTCCCATTTGACCCAGCCATACCACTCCTGGGAATCTACTCTGGGAAACCAAAAATAAGCAGCGGAAACACCATCCCTACTTTTATGTTCATAGCAGCATTATTCACAATAGCCAGAATCTGGAAGCAACCAGAGTGCCCGAAAATCGATGACTGGATAAAGAAGCTTTGGTACATCTACACAATGGAATACTATGCAGCTGTTAGGAAAAATGAAGTTATAAAATTTGCCTATAAATGGATGGACATGGAGAAGATTATGTTGAGTGAAATTAGCCAGAAGGAGAGACAGATACAGAATGACTGCATTTATTTGCATAACATAAATATATATGTATATATTATGATACCAATATCCAAGGTCAAGTGAATCATATATCAGAAGGTCTTGTCAAAGGTGGAAATTATCACAAAGCGTGTGGGAGTCGGAGGCTAGGTAAGACAGAAAATGGAACGGTGTGTTAACAATTGTCGAGTACTAATGCCAACCTAGAACTGAGCATTAAATAGAGGAAAAGGATACACATGACAACCCTTTAAAGTATGTTCTGCAATCCATAGTCTGGAGGGGAAGGAAAAGAGAAAGAGAGAGAAAGGGAAAGAAATAAAGAACCTGCCATGGAGGAGGGGCTGGGGGAGGGGAAAGGGAACCGGGAGCGTTGGTGGTGGGAGATGGGCACTGGTGGCAGGATGGGTGCTGGAACACTGTCTGTCCAAAAACCCAAATATGAACTTTTTAATTGTATATCTTTGTAATTGTAAAAATAAAAAATAAAAAGGGAAGAAAAAATTAAAAAAAATAAAAAAAATTAACAATAAAAAAAGAATGTTTGCTTTTTAATTAGTAGGAAGCCTCTCCAATCATGTGTATCTACAGTATAAATGCCATGGCAGAGTGCCTTTGTGGTTAGTTGCATTGGGGATGTCAAAGTGTGTTTTGAGCAGCCATAGGTCCGAAGGGCTGTGGTTTTTTTTTTTTTTGGGGGAGGGGGTAGTGGTCACACCCCTGCAATGCTCCAGGTTTACGACTCAGGAATTAATCCTTGTGGTGCAGGGGGAGGCACGGGGGTGGGGGACCATATGAGATGCCGGGAGCTAACCAAGGTCGAAACTGCATGCAAGGCAAACGCCCTACCCACTATACTATCACTCTGGCCTCATCAACAGGTCTAGAGGAATGTGGTTTTCTTTAAATTTTGGTTGGGATAATGATTTACAAAGTTACTCATACAGAATTGTTTTAGTCACACAGTGTCCCAGCATCTGTCTCACAACTGATGTTCCATTTCCTCCACCAATACTCCATGTTCCCTTCCATGCCTCCCCTCTTCTTACCAGTCCCCTTGGCAGGCATATAACAAACATATTCCATATTGCTTGCTCCAACAGAAATTAAAGGAATGGCAAAGAGAATTATCAGAAATAAATCAATAAAAGTTAATTTGTGACGACAGCTTGCTATGCGGTTTCAAATGAACAAATATGGGGAAGGAGTAGCGGCTGCCAGTCATGCTGGTGAAGGTTTGCTCGATGCAAAAATAGCCATAGAGTGCCTCTTAGTTCTCAGGCACCGTGCAGGGCTGGAGATGTGACAATAAGCCAAAGGACAGAATCGCTGAAGAAATAAACCAATCCACACAACTGAACAATATTTTTATGAGTCCATGCCTGGTCGAATGTAATAGAAAGAAGCTAAAAGTTCATTTCAACAAATGGGGAAAGAAGATTTTGTGACCTGATCACTGAGAACTGGAAAGGCTGGAGCACAATAGGCAAGAGGGAATACAGGAAAAGGAATCTTCCACACTGACGGAAGAGTACCTGCAAATGCCTAGCATGTGAATGGTAGCAAGGGTACAGGGTCAAGAAGGGGTAATACAGCAAGACGGTGCGGGTGCAATGGAGCAGTGTAGTCCTAAGACATGGCTGAAAACACTCCTTTATTAGAACAACAATTGTAATGACTAATTTGAGTACATCCAATAAATGTTGTATAAGGGATCAAAGCAACAGGGAAAAAACAGTGCCTATTGTTAACGATACAGGGACAATTAAAATTTATAGGTAAGTTGAAAGAATGGTATATGGAACTTCCATATACCTTGATGCTTTCTTTGCCTTGAAGCTTTTTCAAGTTTTTATAATTGTCCCTAGGATAGCTTTGAAGATAAAGGCTGCCGGTCACGATAAGGCTGGCCCTGGCTGTCAGCTCTCTGATCTTCTCCAGTCGGGGACAGGCCCTTAATCTTCTCTTGACATCACTCTCAAAGCCTACATACCAGTTTGTGAGTTGAATTTTTTTCTAGTATTTCTTAGACTCTGGTATGAATTTGTGAGGTCGACTTGCCTCCTTTCTGAGACACTGAATGCCTAATGAAAATATCGTATCTGCAACTTTTTCCCCTTTAAAGCAGCTCTCCAATCATATTAATCAGGTTTTTACAATATAGGTGATATAACTTGAGGCAACATAAAATATCGCTGGTTTTTCTCACCTTCATCACTGGCTTTAGACCCAGTGAGAGATCTTGTGTGAATTGTTAATATGATTACTGACCATGACATGGAGATTTTCTAAAGACATCATTTATTTCATAGTCATTGGTTTGCATTTCATTATATTAAAAATGTTTCCCAGTTTACTTTTATGTTTATTTCTTTTAGTGTGGATTTAAAAGCTGCAGTTTGCAGAGGCAGAGAGATAGTACAGTTGGTAGGATGTTTGCTTTGCAAGCAGCTAATACAAGTTTGATCCCTAGCATTCCATCTGGTCCTTTGAGCCAGCCTAGAGTGATCCCTGACCAAGACTAAACCCTAAACACTGTCAGCTGTGGCCCAAAATCCAGAAAAAAGAAGAAAGGATGTCAGTTCACTTAGTGAATTAGTCTCAGGCCATATTTATTCCGAGGCTCATTTTTTTTTGTGGGCGTGGCCAGGCCACTTCTTAAAGATGTCTGTCACCTCCATTTGATGGACCTTGCCTGGCTTTGAACATTTTAATATGTCCTGGAACAAACTAAGTGTTCTTTGTTATTTTCCTGACTTTGATCCAAGCCCCTGAAGTTTCTCTCTGTTGAGACCTAGCTTCTATCAGAAGAGAAATAGTGTTTGAGAAAGCAAGATCCAGCTGGGCTCAAGTAGAGATCATGGCTGCTCCGTGTCAATCAGAGCATCTCAGGGTGAATACGCTCCCAACACTTCCAGTTCCAAACACACAATCGTTAATACCAGATTTATCAGTTCCTTTCTTCTGGAATAGTAAGAGACTTCTCTGTACCTTTTTCCCATTCCATCCAATACCCTGCACAGATATCTGCAATTTCCATCAGTCTTAAGAACAAAATGAAGAAAAGATTAAGTTAGATTTTTTTGTTTTGTTTTAATGACTTGAGTGCACCCTTGGTAAGAATATTGCTACTGAATTTTATTTCAGGATTACTCCATCTGCTCAATCTTTCTTTTTCTCTCTCTGGTTTTTGAGCTTCACCTGGCAGTGCTCAAGATTTACTCCCTGGCTCTGTGCTCAGAGGTCACTCCTGGAAGGGTTCTGGTACCATACGTGTGAGGG